>NC_069416.1:40390556-40444685 GCF_026875155.1 Cherax quadricarinatus | reverse complement strand
AAAAAAAAACTAAATCGGGGGTTTTTTATGTTTAAAAAAGGGGGGGGGGGGGGGGGGGAAGGGGGGGAAAGGGAAGTAAGGAAGGAAGAAAAGGAAAGGGAGGGGGGACACTAAAGAACAGAGAAGACGGTTTTTGGAGTGGGGAGGAAGGGAAGGGGGAGGGGGAAAGGGAGGGAAGTAAAGGGAGGACGGTAAAGGGGAAAGGGAGGAAAGTTAAAGGGGAAAGAAGGGGAGTGGAAAGAGTAGAGTAGGGGAAAAGTAAAAAGGGGGGAGTAATAGTTGGAGGAGTATAGAAATTTGGGGAGGATAGGTGGCAGAAGGGGATGTATAATAGGTAGAAAGTAGTGTGGCAGTAGTAGTAGTGGTGGCAGTAGTAGTAGTGTGGCAGAAGTAGTAGTGGTGGCAGTATAGTAGGGGTTTGCAGTAGTAGTAGTGGTGGCAGTAGTAGTAGTGGTGGCAGTAAGTAGTAGCAGGTGGCAGTAGTAGTAGTGAGGTAGTAGTAGTAGTAGTGGGGCAGTAGTAGTTTTTGGGTGGCAGTAGTAGTAGGGGTTTGGCAGTAGAAAGTATGGTGGCAGTAGTAGTAGTGGGGGCAGTAGTAGAAACAGTGGCATAGTAGTAGTGATGGTAGTAGTAGTAGTAGTGGTGGCAGTACTAGTAAGTAGTGGTGGCAGTAGTAGTATTGGTGGTGGCAGTAGTAGTAGTAGTGGCAGTAGTAGAAAGGGGGCAGTAGTACTAGTGTGGCAGTAGTAGTATTGGTGGTGGCAGTATAGTATTGGTGGCAGTATAGTGGTGTTGGCAGTAGTAGTAGTGGTGGCAGTAGTAGTAGGGGCGGCAGTAGTAGTAGTGGTGCAGTAGTAGTAAGTGGTGGCAGTAGTAGTAGGGGTGGCAGTAGTAGTATTGGTGGCAGTAAGTATTGGTGGTGGCAGTATAGTATTGGTGGGCAGTAGTAGTATGGTGGCAGTAGTAGTGGGGGCAGTAGTAGTGGTGGGCAGTAGTATAGTGGTGGCAGTAGCAGTAGTGGGGCAGTAGTATAGTGGTGGCAGTATAGTAAGTGGTGGCAGTAGTAGTAGTGGTGGCAGTCTCAGAAGTAGTACCAGTTCCTAGTAACCAGTTACCAGTAACCAGTGTACCAGTAGATGACTCACTACCAACCGTCTGGGGTGAATCCTGTTTATTCATATTGCTGCTGACCATAGCAGGATTTCAAACACCCTCAACCCGTAGGCACTTGTGGGTTTGTCGAAGATAGGCAGCAGAGAGAGGCAGGTCGGCTGTTGGTGCTTTCCCATACTTTCCGTTATATTATACGTACTACCAGCCTACTGAGTATTTCTTACCCATCCACGTTATCCCCCCAAAAAACCCACTTGACCAATGGTGGCAAATGGTGTGGGCGTGGATTTAAGGGTATTTCAGACGTAGAAGACGTTTGTTGGGTCTCGGCAGGTCAGGGGTGAACCGTCTCAACCACCTCCAGCTAGCAGCTTACCCTCACCACACCACCCTGTGTACTCCAGCCTGCAAGCCTGTTGCAGCCGTTTTTCATTTGTTGAACCATCCTTACATGTGTAAGAGATAGTAAGATCCATTTCTTCCTAGCTAACACTTCTGTCACAGTTTTCGTCCAGAGCAAATACCAATCTTGTTGACCTTGTTCACTATCCTTACCCTGTTCAGGTAGAGGATGAGTTGTCACACCTGACCAGTGGGTCGTGCTATTTCTACCGGGGAGACCTCATCCACTTCACCAATCAATCTGTTCCACCCGTTGAGAGAAAGACTTAGCTCCCCCCTGACTTCCCAGATTAAGTCAAGCATTTGTTGACTCTGTTGAACAAACGTCGTAAAGGCCCTTGCCTTACCGAGTGAGAAGATGGGTATAACGAACTTATTGTCCTATCGTATTCCACTTGAACCTGGTATTTAGACCTATCAACATACCTGCGTACAGAATGCCTCATTCACAAGTTGCTGTCGCAGAAGAATTGATCAATCAATGCTTGATGATGGAGTTTTTGCACCTAGCAATTCACCTTGGAATGCGCCCTTGTTTCCTAGTACCTAAAAAGGATGGTACTTGGCGCCCAGTGATTAACTTTAGGAAAAGTTAAATGTGAAAACTATTCCAGATCGCTTCCCGCTCCCTGTACTGGGTGATCTTTTACATAACATGGGAGAAAAAGAAAGTCTTTCAACCCAGGACTTTTACAAGGGTTTGGCAATTCCTCTTCACGAGGACGCCAAGAGCTAACTGCATTCTCCACTCCTACAGGTCATTATCACTTCCTCCGTATGGCGTTTGGATTAACGATCCTCCCCCCTATCACTTCTCAAGGCTCATGACTAATATCTTTAGAGGCTCATAGGTAATGCATTTAAATGGTGTACTTAGATGACGTAATCGTCATGTCTAAAGACGTGGATACACATTGAAAAGACTTGATTAGTACTTGGTAAGCTTGAAGAAGCCAATTTAAAGATCAAACTGTCTAAATGTCAATTTTTCAGATCAGAAATTAAGTTTCTTGGTCACGTAGTCACTCCTAAGGGGTTACGACTGCCCAAAAGTAAAGTAACGCAGTACTAAATTTTCCAACTCCCAAAACTGCTGTTTGCCGTAAGACCTTTTTTGGGCTTAGCGGGTTTTATAGATCTTTCATTGGCAATTTTTCTTCCATAGCTGCTCCTCTAACTAAATTGCTTAAAAAAGATGCTTTTTTTTTGTTTGGACTTCCATCAAGAAAGACATTCCAAACTCCAAAAGAAAAGCTAACATCTGCTCCAATTTTAAAATTTTCCAGATTTTCTAAGCCCTTCTGACTACTGATGCTAGTTTTATTGGCATAGGTGCCATACTACTCAGAAGACTGAGGGCAAGTACAACACAGTTGCATTTGCTAGCCGAGTCCTTACGAAGGCTGAACTTAATTATACAGTAACTGAGCAAGAAGCTTTAGCAATAGTAAGGCTTTAAAGCACTTCCGAGACATTTTATCAGTATTTCTGTTCATGTCTTGACAGACCACACTCCACTGATACCTTTATTCCAGAACAAACAACCTACGGGAAGGTTAGCCAGATGGACCTGACTATCCAAGATTTTCAATCTCACCTTTGAACACTTACCCTGGCAAGTCAAATGTAGTCACAGATGCCTTATTGCGACATGTTAGTATAGTAACTGCAGATCCTCCATTTAGTGCTGAGGATGTAAAGAATGCTCAACGAATAGATCCCATGTGTCTGGTGTGATTCGATTCCCTGCTCCGGGAAGATCTTATTCGACTGTGAAGCCACTAGCACCCATCAGTGATTTTGTCATGAACCAAGAATTACTGTATCGAACAGCCAGTTGGGTACTCCTAGCAGAAGAGTTTACCATTGTAATTCCACAGTCACTAGTGAATTTTAGCCTTACAGCTAGTTCACGATGTACCAGGTTTGCGCACCCTGGTATGGATCGTTCATAAAACAAGCCAGATTGAAATATTTTTTGGCCTCGTATGGCAACTGATATTTTCTGAGTAAGTTTAAGAAATGTAGTGTCTGCATGCAACATAAAGGTAATGCTAATGGTCCTAATCCAATCCAAGTGTATCCAACCACTAGCGAACTGTGGAAAGATTGCGCTACATCTGTTAACAATTTCCAATGTTCCCTCCAGGGGAACAAACATCAAAGTTTTTATGGTAGATCATTTCACTAGATATTGTGAGTTAGTTCCTATTGTAGATAAGACTGCCGAGACAGTAGCTAAAGCGTTTAAAGAACGCATTAAACTGCAGGGATACCACCCCTAAGTCCCTAGTAACAGAAAAATGGAAGTGAATTCTGTAATGAGAATTCTTGAAAATTTGTGTACCTTGTACAAGATCTCTAAATCCACCATTGTTCCTCATCATCCTGCCAGCAATGGGTTAGCGGAACGTACCAATAAGAAAGTACTTGATGTCTTGAGAGCCACTATCAATTCCAACAGTGAAACTTGGGATGAAGTTATACCTGATGTGCAATGTGTTATAAATTTTTGCTTACAATGTTTCTATAGGTGACACTCCCACATTATGCATTGTATGGTGTAGATAAACGTTTGCCTTATGAGTTGCTATATTCTAATCCGAAACCAAATTACAACCCTGATGATTTCATAGCAACTGTACCAGCTTTGCTCAAAAGTGTTTTTAGAAGAATCCGTGAAACACTTCATAAATCAACAGCAGAATTTACAAGAGTCGCAAAAACTCGAGCAAAGCCAAACCAAAATCAAAGTAGGTTCGAGTTATGCTGACTAACTTTAACAAAACGTCTGCAATGCCTAAGCTTGATCAAAAGTTTGTTGGTCCCTATCGACTAGTTTTTAAAATATCACTGGTAATAATATAAGGTTAGAGAAATTAGTACTGGTTCAGTTTTAAAGAATCGCATTTAGATCATATGAAGTTAGTATGTGAGATAATGATGTTTCCAACCCAGACAAATGTGACAGACTCTGACAATCCTCCTGATCCCTGTACTCTCACCTCTGATAGTCAACATCAACCTGAATGTCGTTATCACTACATACAACAGGTATTTAGAAATCCTCAAGTAAACATTTGTTATTTCCCAAATTCAGATTTGCCTCAAATACAGCATGAGTTAGCCAGTGCAACAGAGGTTTGATCCTCCCAGAGATCACCATTCTGCATATATCAATCTCACCCTAGCAGAGTTGGGTTAAATGTAAATAATCTGTATAGATGAATTTAAATTTCAGTATCAACTTATCAGTTTTTCAGAATTTTTTTTGTGTGTTCACATTCTCTCCGAATTCTGAGAATTAACAGTCTAGATTTGAGTGCACCAAATCTGCCCCTTTTTGTTAAACACTTCTTTCTTTGTATATATTTCCTTCCTCAGAATCCGAGATCACATGAATACAGATCGATCGATCAAATTTGTTTTTATCACTTCTATTGTGTAATCCCAACATTGATTTCATTCGATGAATTGTGATATATTATACTTTGTAAATTTCATTTCAGTTTCATTCAGTTTCATTACAGTTTCATTAAGTAACTTCCCCTTTTCCCAAAATTCTACTTATGTAAAGTTATAATGTTCATTGTTGTGTACTTTGACATTGTATAGAATCAGCCCAAGCGTACACCTCCGCTCTAGCTTGTATTAGTTGTATGTCGGACGACATACTTACGTCCCCCGAGCTCTCAGTAGTAGTATCAGTTCCTAGTAACCAGTTACCAGAACCAGTGTACCAGTAGATGACTCACTACCAACCGTCTGTGGGAATCACTGTTATTCATATTGCTGCTGACCATAGCAGGATTTCAAACACCCTCACCCGTAGGCACCTGTGGGTTAGTCGAAGATAGGCAGCAAGAGAGAGGCAGGTCGGGTGTTGGTGCTTTCCCATACTTTCCGTTATATTATACATACTACCAGCCACATGAGTAAATTTTTACCCCATCCACGTTATCGAAAACCCACTTGACAGCAGTTGTAGTAGTGGTGGCAGTATAGTAGTAGTGGCAGTAATATTAGTGGTGCCAGTAGTAGTAGTGATGGCAGTAGTAGTGGTGGGGGCAGCAGTACTAGTGGTGGCAGTAGTAAATATGGTGGTGGGAGTAGAAATAGTAAATGGGGGCAGTAGTCAGTGTGTGCAGTAGTAGTATTGGGTGGCAGTAGTAAATAGTGGTGGCAGTAGTACTAGTGGGGGCAGTATTTCTAGTGGTGGCAGTATTATGGTCGTACCTGGGGGTTATTCCGGGACAACGCCTCCGCGGGCCCCGGGCCCTGAACAGGCCTCCCGGGGGATCAAGGCCTGATTTAACCCGGGGTTTTCTGCTGGCCGCAGCGTCCCAACTACGAGCCACAGCCCGGGTGATCCGGCCCAAATTAGGGACTGTCCATCCTCTTGAAGGCACCAAGGGGTTTTTGCAATTCCCCTAATGCTTGATGGGGGGCTGTTGAACACTTGGGCCCTGGCACTTTTGGGGTTTTTTCTCTTTGTGTGCCAATGGCGCCCCCACTTTTAATTTTGGGGGGATTTTTGCACCCCCTGCCCAGTCTTTTACTTTCGTAGGAAGTTGATTTCTGTGTGCAGATTTGGGACCATTCCTTCCAATGATTTTCCAAGTGTAGATATGATATATCTCTCCCTCCTGGTTCCAACGATTACAAGTCAAGTGCTTTCAAGCGTTCCCAGTAGTTAAGGTGTTTTGACAGAACTTAAAACGTGCAGTAAAGGATATCTGTACACTCTCTAGATCTGCAATTTCACCTGCTTTGAATGGAGATGTTAATGTACAGCAGTATTCCAGCCTAGAGAAAACAGGGGATTTGAAAGGATCATCATTGGCTTGGCATCTCTCGTTTTGAACGTTCTTGTTATCCATCCTATCATTTTCTTTGCACTTGTGATCGGGGCACTGTTGTGATCCTTAAAAGTGAGATCCTCAGAGGTCCCTTACATTATTTTTCCGCTCTATGTTATGGCCAGAGTTTTTTAGTATATTCTGTTCTAGTTATTATCTCCTCCATTTTTCCATAACGGAGTAGTTGGGAAATTTTTCCTCATTGAACATTAAATTTTTTTTCCGTTGCCCACTTGGAAAACTTTGTTTATATCTTCTTGGAAGTTAACGGTGTTCTCAGCAGTGACACCTCATGAAGATCCTAGTACATCCCAAAGGATATACGGGCTTTTTGTTATTCCCTCTCTATGCTATATGAGGATGGGGAAATAAATGGGGGCGAGATGTGCCTTGGGGAACAGAGCTTTTCACTAGGGCACCTCCTTTTAGCTCTTTTACCACACTCTTTGTTTTTCGATTTGCTAGAAGTTGAAGATCCCCCCCCCATTTTCCCATTATTCCTTTAGTACTATTTTGTGGGCTATTAGCCATGACGCTTTGTCAAATTGCTTTTGCAAATCTTTTATTTACATCGCATTCTGATTTTCTTCCAGTGCACCCAAAAGACCAATCTATGATCCAGTTTTTTTGGAGGCAGAGCACCTGCCCTAACCCATGTTGCCCGGGTTTGGGTGCATTTTTTGGGGAACCGGGGGATTTGCAATCCTCTTCTTAGCACTCTTCAAAGATTTTATGGGGACTCAGAGCTTTTGGGCATAGTTCTTACAAATGCTTTGCTCCACCTTTGTGGAGGGGGCAAAACCATTGTTTTAAGTGAGGGGAATTCACCGTGTCCAAGCCCTCCTCCAATGACAAGGGAAAAGCAGAGGGGTTTCTTGCAGTTCTTAATGAAAAAAGAGTTCCACATCTGTGCCCGGGGTGTGCAAAGGCATGTTGTCAATGGTTTTTTTCGAAGTCTATCGGAGTTAGGGTAAGTCGAAAACTGGCATACATTTAAGGGGTTAAGGCTCGTTCATGAAGAAACGTTTTGGTTTTCGACCCTCAGACGATTATGGGTCACAAACCAGATCATACTGGGGTTTCAGTATTTCATTCATTTTCCTTGTTGCATCTGTGTAAGTCCCATCCCTTTTGAGTAAGGGGCCTAATCAAATTTACATTTTTCCTTGTTTTTTGGGATATGAAAAGAAATATTTCGAATTTCTTTCAATTTCACTAATGGCTTTAAGCTCATTTTGTCTCTTCTGGTTCCTGTAAGAGTCATTTAACTTAAGTTCGATAGTTTCCACTTCCCTGGTCAGCGTCCTCCTTTCGTGTATCAGATATTCTAGCACTCCTGAGGACTCAGTGACTCTTCGTCGTCTTCTGTAGAGGAGCGTCTTTCTCTCTCTCCAGTTTACTCCTACTCTTCTTTCTTTCTTCGGGAAATATGCCTAGAACATGCTTCAGCTGCCAGGAAGTTGATCCTTTCAAGGCACTGGTTGGATCCATGTCATTTAAGATATCTTCCCAACATGTTTCATTTAGGACATGGTTTACATGGTCCCAGTTGATGTTCTTGTTGTTGAAGTTGTATTTTGTTAAGACACCTTCACAGGTACATGCATTCTGCTGATCAGGACCCCTATGCATGTACGTCTGACTTCGATTAGGTTTGATCGGAATTAGTTGTTTTTGATATTCTTATGTCTCTTATCAGGTCCTCATTGCTTGTGAAGATAAGGTCAAATGTGTTTTCTAGTCTTGTTGGCTCCACTATCTGCTGGCTTAAGGTATGTTTTTTCGCAGATACTTAGTAGCTCATGTGTGTGTGACCTTTCATCTGCGCTACCTCCGGGGATTGTTTCAGCTAATAACATTATTTGCTACATTCTTCCATTTTGTATGCCTTAGGTTGAAATCACCAAGCAGTAAGATGTTTGGGGATGGAGCTGGAAGGTAGTAGTAGTAGTAGAGGTGGCAGTAGTAGTAGTGTGGCAATAGTAGTAGTGGTGGCAGTAATTAGTAGTGGTGGCAGTAGTAGTAGTAGTAGTAATAGTAGTGGTGATGGTGGCAGTAGTAGTAGCAGTGGTAGTAGAAGAAGGATTAGTAGTAGTTGTTGTTAGGGTAGCAGCAGGAAGGGCAGAAGGAGGAGCGGAGGACATAAACCTAATCATAAAGAGGAATAAGGGTAAGGGTTAGAATATAGAAAGAAGAGGAATCAAGAGAGGAAGGGAAGCGCAGTATGTCGGGGAGGGAAAACAAGGGAGGGGAAAGTTCAGTGAGCATAGAGAAAAGGGAGGAGATGAGAGGGGACTTTCAGGAGAAGATAGAGGGAGATTAATAAGAGGGAAGGGGCAGACTAGGAGGAAGGGTGGCTAGGACAGATTGGGAGAGGGATTATAAGAGAAATACTGGGATTGATAGATTATTGTGTTGTGAGAGTGTGGAGTGGGGAAAGAGGGTGCTAGAGTGGGCTATGGAGGGTTAAAGAATGTAGTTATGCAGCACATTCTCGTTTCTACCAGCGAGCCTCGTGCACAAATGAACGTTCCCTGGCACTCTCATAAACTCCATTGCCAGACTTGTTTTTTACTGTAATGACTCAAAAAGTAACACTACTGCAAACAAATCACGGAACTTATGGGGCTCGAAACCATAGCAGCGACTCCTAAAACTTCCAAAGCAGTGTGCTGACCACTGGACCAGCTCGTTCTAATACAATTTATCCAACTAAGTTAATATTTCTTTACACCATAGGGAGGTTATCATGGGCCACCACTGTGACCACAAATGTGGGTTATTACAGCACTGCTGTGATCAAATACCTACATTTATGGTCACAGCAGTGCCCATGTTAAACTTCCTATGGTGTATGGAAATAATCCAAGCTGGAGTATCCTATCAGAGCCAGCTGGCAAAGTGGTTAACACACTGGCCTACTTGGAGTCTACCTGGAGGGCATTCCGGGTATCAACGCCCCCGCTACCCGGTCCACGACCAGGCCTCCCGGTGGATCAGGGCCTGATCAACGGGGCTGTTACTGCTGGCCGCACGCAATTCAACGTACGATCCACAACCCGGCTGATCCGGCACCGTCTTTAGGTATCTGCCCAGCTCCCTCTTGAAGACAACCAGGGGGTCTACCGGTAATGCCCCATATTGCTGGTGGGAGGCTGTTGAACAGTCTTGGGCCCCGGACACTTATTGCGTTTTCTCTTAGTGGACCAGTGACGCCCCTACTTTTCACTGTTAATTTTAAGAGGCACGTAAGTTTCCCCGTCTTCTAATAACGTGTTCATTTTTCCACCATAATCTACCTTATCCATAATTACTATCGCCATTTGTTTTGCCTGTTTCGTAAGGTGAAGTCTAAGATCTTTCTTTAAGTAATGGTATAACTTAACAAATCTTTGAGAACAGCTGTGTTGGGAGAGGTCTGAGCAAAGCTCACACCTCTCCAACACAATTGTATATTATAGTGGAAAATGAACGTGCGGGTTATTTTGACTAACACCTCGAGTAGCTCTCCCTCCCTCCTCAGTGGGTAGTATAGAAGATGAATGTAGTTTGATGGATTAAGACGAAATTATGTGGGTCATATTGATGATCAGCTGCGTACATGGGGCGCCTGCTGAACACTATTGAATATTACTTTTATCCGGAGCCTGATATTGTATTTGTTCTGTCGTGAAGATAATCTATCATGCAAGCTTCTTCGTAAGGTTTTACTTGTTGCTCATTATTCATCATTATAAAAGTTGGTGTTGTTTGTGAATTATAGGAAGGTGTTTGTGGCGCACACCACGGTAGTCTCTAACTTAATTTAGAGTTGATTTAATGATGATGATTATTATAATGTGGTGAAAATGAACAATAATGATGAGAGGAATAAAAAGTTGAGGAAGGTGATATATATGTAGTGGTGGAGCATGTGTGAGTTGGTTTAGTGTTGGCACACCTCTTATGGTGAGTAGTGGCGCCGCTCTTCCTGCACTCCACACCCTCTAAACTCCCCCAGACCTCCAACCACACCTCTAAACTCCCCCAGACCTCCAACCACACCCCTCTATACTTCCCAGACCTCCAACCACACCCTCTATACTCCCCAGACCTCCAACCACACCCCTCTATACTTTCCCCAGACCTCCAACCACACCCCTCTATACTCCCCAGACCTCCAACCACACCCATCTACACTCCCCAAACCTCCACACACACCTTCTACACTCCCCAGACCTCCAACCACACCCGTCTACACTCCCCAGACCTCCACCTACAAACCCCTCTACACTCCCCAGACCTCCAACCACACCCGTCTACACTCCCCAGACCTCCACCCACACCCCCTCTACCCCTCCCCAGACCTCCAACCCACACCCGTCTACACTCCCAGACCTCCACCCACACCCGTCTACACTCCCCAGACCTCCAACCACACCCTCTACAAATCCCAGACCTCCACCCACACCCGTCTACACTCCCCAGACCTCCACCCACACCCGTCTACACTCCCTAGACCTCCAACCACACCCGTCTACACTCCCTAGACTCCAACCACACCCGTCTACACTCCCCAGACCTCCAACCACACCCGTCTACACTCCCCAGACCTCCAACCACACCCGTCTACACTCCCCAGACCTCCAAGCACACCCGTCTACACTCCCCAGACCTCCAACCACACCCGTCTACACTCCCCAGACCTCCAACCCACACACCGTCTACACTCCCCAGACCTCCAAACCACACCCGTCTACACTCCCCAGACCTCAACCACACACCGTCTACACTCCCCAGACCTCCAACCACACCTGTCTCACCGACATACTGCTGATGTATGCAGCTTTGCTAAATAAAAAAAATTCCCGACACTTGTGCCCTTCCCCAGTTCATTCCTCTCTTCTTCCTCATTTTTTATATTATATATTTTAACAGTTTTTGCAGTGGTAGGACTAACAGGTTTCAGTCTGTTTCATATTTTCAGACTGTGCAAAATAACCGCAGTGAAGAAAATAATGAAATTCCTAGCGCTGCACTTCCTTGATGTCTCACATTATCAAGGATTACTTCCATAATAATGTGAGAAATCACGAAAGTGCACTTGCAATTTCACTGTTTTTCTCTGTGGTTATTTTGCATTTTAAGATATCTAGTGTTTCCTGTGATCTTATTGCATTGGCAGATCTGTTCTGAGGATCATAGCATAGTTCTTGCTCTAGCAAAACCGTATTATATTTATTTATTTATAGTTTAGTTAAGATTAATCAATATGCGTAAATGGAAGGTGAAGGTGGAACCAGCTGTGGTCAGAACTTTCATTTTGTCAGCAGTTTGTTGGTTCTAGTGTCCGCATGTTGGGAGAAGCTGGTGGAAGTGAGAGTCATTATACAAGGAACGATCACTAATGTTCTTATATAGGGTTTATCTGGTTTACCTGGAGGGCAGGTAAAGCAGGTAACCAGGTAAACTAGGGTAAAAAAGAGTGAACCTGGCGATGGTTGTCAGTCTTGTACAACCCGGATATTACTTGTCTTAATTAAGGCTGTCCACGATGTTGAATCAGGTGAGGGGAAGACCTTAAGAATACTGTCCTTAGTACGTGAGTACGTAAGTTTATTTAGGTAAAGTTACACATAAATACAATTACACAAATTATCATACATAATAAAATATATGTAAATTACTTAGGATACCCCCAAAAAACTTAGACAAAGTGTCTTATTTTCATTAGAGTCCTTGTAATATCTTATTTTTTAAACCTTAAAAGTTAAAATAACTAAGTAACTCAGCTGTGTGAAAATCAGATACAATTAAACGAGACTAAACTGACCGATATCTCTTTGATATTGATGCCTCCCCATTCTCCATTATTTCTCTCTCTCTCTCTCTCTCTCTCTCTTCTCTCTCTCTCTCTCTCTCTCTCTCTTCTCTCTCTCTCTCTCTCTCTCTCTCTCTCTCTCCCATTCCCTATCCTTCCTGACCTATGTGTTTCTTCAACGCACTGTGAAGCTGTCTACACAAAGTTAGTCACAATGCCCACGCCACTGAGTCCGCCGGTATTTTCTTAAGCAGTTATTATCCAGAGGTCCATCACAGTCACTTTACGAGTGAGTGGAGTGTGAGTTCTAGAGTTACCGAGGAAACTAACGTGATGGGTCATCCATCATGGTGATCCTGCGCGCCACAAGGCGCTCTTCACGCTGCGCTCTCCCGAGTTAATGCACCGTGTATGCTTCTTGGGATGTGTTGCTCACTGTAAGTTTTGCTTTCTGGTTTTCACTTGTCTCTTACACCCTTCGTTCGCTTCTTTTTGTTGATTATCATTAATGGTGTTGCTGTTATCGTCGCCATTATCATAGTCATCCTCATTATCATCATCGGTCATCATTACTAGTATGATCATTATCATTACCATTATAATATGGTAACTATAGTGAGTACAGATTACATAAGAATTTAGAGTAATTAAGTAAAGTTAAGATGATTATGAGTCATGTTACAGGGCGTCTTAAGTGACGTGTAATTAAGTATTTTTAGTAACGTGACTTTAATGGGATGTGACCAGTGTGTGATTATCTGATAATCTAATTAGATGTTATATTTGAAATACAAATATTACCACTGAAGAAATATTCCCTGATATTACCGTGACTCATCTGGGCTTTCAACTTCCAGCTGTGCCTCCATGTTCCCGTTTCCTGACTCTCAGACAATCTGTCCCTGTCCATCCTATCAGTTACTCTTAGTATTTTGTACGTTGTTATCATATACCCACCTAGCATTTTTTTCTTCCAGTGTCATCAGAATGAGTTCCTTTAACCTCTCCTGATAGATTTTACCCTTTAACTCCGGACTAGTCTAGTTGCAAACGTCTGCATTTTTCTCCAATTTCTTGATATGCTTGACAAGGTGTGGGTTCCGTACTGATGCTGCATACTCCAATATGGGCCTAACGTACACGGTATACAATGTCGTGCATAACTTTTTAGATATCTAAAAGTTAGTCTTAGGTTTGTCAGACGAGCATTTGCTGCAGCAGTTATTTGGTTAATGTTCTCCTCAGGTGATATGCTCGGTATAAATACTCACCCCTAGGTGCTCGTTAAGTGAGGTTTGCAGTTTTTATCTCTCAACACCCCCTTCCCCCTATCCTGTACTCCATCTGTAGTCTTTTTTTTTTGTCCTTCAAACTTCATAACTTTGCACTTGCTGGGATTAAACTCCAGGAGCCACTTGTCAAATCTAACCTGTAGCTTGACCAGATCTAGTTGTTGCCTTTCCTGTCCGGGTCTCTTTTATTTTCCCATTTCTTTACATCACTTTAAGAGGGAAACTCGATTTTCTACCTTTCCTCTTCTTACTAAAAGAAAAACAGGCCCCTATACTTTCCCTTAACCCCCTCCAACCTTAAAAAACCATTTTCGTGTTTTTTCAAGATTGAATAGAACCATTATCTTTGCTTGTTATTCCCCTCTCCTGTATTTTTGTACCTTTTTTTGGGGGTCCGGTAAAAAATTTTTCTACATCCGGGGTGCTCCCCTTTCCTCTCCCTCTTTTCTCTCTTTAATTTCTTTCTTGTCATAGCTCCAGTGTTTGTGAAACAGGATTTCCATCTAAAAACCCGTCTGTTTCTTAACCCCCCTTCGGGGTCCCCCCCCCCCTTTTCCCCCTTGTAACCATAACCATTAAATAAAAAATTTCTAACTGTTTTGTTTTTCTCCTTTCCTCTCCTTTCAAAAAATGGGAAAAATTACTTTTCCACCCAACGGCCCTTTTTCGGGTTTTCAAATTTTCAAAAAAAAAAACCCCCTTTTTTTTCTGCTCCCTTTTCCAAGATAAATTATTGTCCCCTCTTGATTATTAACTTAAAAAAAAACTTTTTTTTCCCCAATTACAAATCAACTCGGCGGGTGCGCTTTCCCCGCTTCAGTTTGTTGGTACCTTTTCCGTCCCCCCTTTAAGAATCCTTTCCCCTAAAACCTTGCTGAGCTCCTCACAGATTTCCTGGTCGTTCCTTGTGAGTTCCCCCCCTTATTAGCCTGAACCGGGGTCCTGTTCTGTCATTTTCCTCCTGGGGGCCAAAAATTTTGGGGTCGATTATTTTGTGCTTGATAAAGTTTATTACATTTTGTATACTGCAGAAGGAAATACAGTTTTTTGATTAAGTTTTCGATGCTATGTCTTACAATTGCCGTTTGATTTCTCCCTTCAAACCCCTGAAAACCCATTTTGGATCTTTGATTGAACCCCCTCTTTTCCTGAGTTTTTTTTAAAATTTTCTTAAACTTTTCCATGTTTAACACATGTAGTTTCGGTCTCCACCCGGGTAAACCACGATCCCTTCTGGTCTTCCCCAAAGTTTCTTTGCCTTGTGTTCAAATTTTTCCCGTTCCTCCCTAACTTCCAGCCACATACCCCATTATCCGGTGAGGAGCTGGGAAACCAACCACAACCCCAACTAGGGAATTTTGATAGTAAACGTAAGGCAGAGTGATGGAGGTATATATATATATTATATAATTATATAAATATATATTATATTATATATTTAATATAAATTTTTATATATATTTAAAAAATAAAAAATATATAATATATATAGATATATATATAAATATATATATATATATAATAACATAATATATATTTATTTATATATGTTAAATATATATATATATATAAAATATATATATTATATAAAATAATATAATTTTATATATATATATAATATAATTGACACACCACCACACCACATATTATATATATAATATATATAATAAAATATATATATAATATAATATATATATAATAAACATATATATTAAAATAATATATAATATATATAATTTTATATATTATAATATATATATATAAATATATATAATGTCGTGCCGAAAATGTAAAACGGTCAATTAGCAAAAACTCATTTTAAAATTAAGTCCCTTCGAAAATTTTCTCTATACATTAAGAAAAATATTTTTTTCATTAAAGAAATGTAAAAATTTTTTAAATTTTGCAACAAAAAATCTTAGAAAACTTACCTAACCTTATTATAACAAGAGCAATTTATTTTTGCCTAACCCAACAAAAATTTTAGATTTGTTTACAATAATTTAATACTAAACAAACACAGTGAAATATATTTTTATAGTTTAGGTTTAAAATATTTTTGGGGAATTATTGCATACACAAATTTTTTACTTGTCCATATGGCAAAATGAGCTTTTGCTATTTAAGCCAAGATCGCAAATTCTCCATTGGGGCACGACATATATATATTATATAAAATATATAATAATATATAATATATATATATATTAAAAATAATATATAATAAAATATTATATAAAATTTAAAATAATGAGAGAGAGAGAGAGAGAGAGAGGGAGAAGAGAGAGAGAGAGAGAGAGTTGGCAGCAACATATCGAGGGATAACTGACAAATTGATCACCATCTTGTCTGGTGTAACTTTATTAGCGACATGTCCGCCGCCCGCACGCCCCTTCTCCCCTCCGTCACGTTAGCGCCGCCACGTTCCTCGGAGTCGTTAAAAATTAACCAAGTTACGACCTTAATAAACTAAGTGAATCAAAAATTTTTCCCAGCTAATATTCTTCACTCCAAAGCTAGTTAAGAACTTTCTCTTATGATTTGCTTTTAACTCAACATCTGTAAATATTCACTAAATATAATTCAAAATCTGCCGTGGTGCGAGCGTACACTGATTAATTTTTCTTTCCATAGTGGGTTTAGTGTATGGTTGATGTGTACACAAGGTCGGGATTTCAGTTTTCTCACCTATGTGACGATAACACGCTGTATACACAGTGTCAAAATTGTTATGTTCTACTCATAATTCTTCGCCAGTTTAACCCAAACAAGTTCATAAGGGGAGATAATGTTGACATACAAGTGACTTCATAAGCAAGTACCGATGCTTCAGTATATATAATATATATATATATATATATATAATATATATATATATATATATATATATATATATATATATATATATATATATAATAAATATATATACTTCTCTCTCTCTCTCACTCTCTCCTCTATATATATATATATAAATATATATATATATATATATATATATATATATATATATATATATACTCTTTAATGTTTATTAAAATTCATTATCGTGATTATAGTCTTATGAATCAGTAAGTTTTAATTATAATTACGATAAAGAATTAAAGTGAAAAAATAAATAGATATTAGTGCACGTCTGATGCATGATGATTGATGACTGACTTGAGTAGATGATGGCGTCACGAGCCAAAACAAGAGAGGGGCGTGTGGAAACACAAGACTGGTCCCAGACCGCCATTCATATGGTTATACACACACTCATATGTCCTCACTGTCTCTCCTGGTCTGTGCTGCCATATATTATTGTCATGCAGATAAAGACGCGAAGGTATGGTAGAGGTCGCGCTTATTTCCACGCCCTCCAGGTGAGTCAAGGCACTGTCGTACGATAATTTTGCCCTCATTACGATATGCGTTGCATTTATCGTACGGTTTGTTTCGAAAATCGCGGATTTAACGTTTTTGAAGATACATGTATTATTATTTTATATAAAATACGATGTCTGGATAATTTAAAATCCAATTGCACTAAAACAGAATTAATATTTGTAATGAACTTGTTAACGGCATTGATAATTTTATAAAGTATCTACAGATACATGAGTGCGATTTGTTGCCGACATGTTTTCAAAGTAATAATACTGAACAGGTTACATTAATGCGTCAGCATTTTCGCTATTTTATATTTAAGTCCCTGGAACTATGTTTATATAAAAAATAGATTTAACTTAAAAAAAATAAAATGTTTGCGCTTGGAAGTACGACTGTTTTGTGAAACAGTAAATTCTGTGTATCAGTAATTTATTATAATGTACAAAGAGGAACCTGTATGGTGAATTGTTTCTGACATGTTAGAAACGATCTAGTAAAAACCAACCAGTGTTTTATATGCCATAGTTCAACACTGGTTGGTATTACTAGTTGGTATTACTATGTTGAACTGCATAATCAACACTGAGAAACAATGGCTCTTGGCTGAGGTAAACTTTACCATTTTTCTATCATATAAGTCACATGACAGAGGGCATTTCTGAGTCCATTCTTTAAAGGTGCAACAGTACGAGTCTTGAGGCCTTGAAATGAAACTTGATATTTTTATGACTGAACCAAGTGCAAGTCTTTATCAGTTTTCAGAAAAAAATTACAATGTCTAAAAAATATATCAAGACTAGTGAGAGAACATAAAACTGAAAAGAGTCAGGATAATATTTAGTACCTTATTTACAACAAATGATGAACCTACAACACGAGAAGATTACAGATGAAGGTGTATGGACTGATATGAATAATGAACAGTCACTGATGAGCCCCATGAAGTCAATTGGTTTATAATTATAAAATAAAATATATATATATATATATATATATAAAATATATATATATATATATATATATATATATATAAATAATATAATATATATATATATATATATATTTTATATATTCAAAACAACCACTGTGAAAGAATAGAGAAATTCCAAGCGCTTTCGTGACTACTCACATTATCAAGAACAATAAAAGTAATGCATCAAAGGAAGGCATATAAAGGGCCACACACTGCCACACACGCCACACACTGCCACACACACTGCCACACACACACTGCCACACACACTGCCACACACACTCTGATACACACCCTGCCACACACATTGCCACACCCTGCCACACACCCCTGCAACCCCTGCCACACACTCTGCCATACTCCCTGCCCCCTCCTGCCACACACCCTGCCACACACCCTCCACACACACTGCAACGCACGCTGCCACACATTCTGCCACACTCCCTGCCACAAACCCTGCCACACACCGTAACATACACATTGCCACACACCCTGCCATACTCCCTGCCACATCCGCCACACACCCTGCAACACACACTGGCCACACCCCGCCACACACCCTGCCACACACCCTGCAACACACACTGCCACACACGCTGCCATACTCCCTGCCAACCCTGCCACACACCCTGCCACACACGCTGCCACACACACTGCAACACACACTGCCACACAACTGCCACACACACACTGCCACACACACTGCCCCACACAACACTGCCACACACACTGCCACACACACTGCCACACACACACTGCCACACACACACTGCCACACACACTGCCACACACACTGCCACACACACACTGCCACACACACACTGCCACACACACTGCCACACACACTGCCACACACACACTGCTACACACACTGCCACACACACACTGCCACACACACTGCCACACACACTGCTACAACACACTGCTACACATACACTGCCACACACACACTGTCACACACACGCTGCCACACACACACTGCCACACACACTGCCACACACACTGCCACACACACTGCCACACACACTGCCACAACCCCTGCCACACACACACTGCCACACACGCTGCCACACACACACACACTGCCACACACACTGCCACACACACTGCCACACACACACTGCCACACACACACTGCCACACACACTGCCACACACAAAGCCCACACACTGCCCCCACACACTGCTACACACACTGCCACACACACACTGCCAAACACACACTGCCACACACACACTGCTACACACACACTGCCACACACACGCCACACACACTGCCACACACACATTGCCACACACTGCCACACACACTGCCACACACACTGCACACACCCTGCCACACACCCTGCCCCACACACACTGCCACACACACACTGCCACACACACTGCCCCACACACACTGGGCCCCACACACACTGCCACAAAACACACTGCCACACACACTGCCACACACACTGCCACAAACACTGCCACACACTCTGCCACAAAACTCTGCCACACACTTCCACACTGCCACACACACTACCACACACCCTGCCACACACACTGCCACACACAACTGCCACACACACTGCCACACACACACTGCTACACACACTGCCACACACACTGACACACACACACTGCCCACACACACTGCCACACACACTGCCAAACACACTGCCACACACACTGCCACACACACTGCCACACACACTGCCACACACACTGCCACACACTGCCACACACACTGCCAAACACGATACCCCCACACACTTACCACACACACTGCCACACACACTGCCACACACTCTGCCACACACACTGCCACACACACTACCACACACCCTGCCACACACACTGCCACACACACTGCCACACACACTGCCACACACACACTGCCACACACCCTGCCACACACCCTGCCACACACACACTGCCAAACACACTGCCACACACACTGCCACACACACTGCCACACACACACTGCCACACACACACTGCCACAAACACTGCACCAAACACTGCCACCACACACTGCCACACACACTGCCACACACCTGCCACACACTCTGCCACACACTCTGCCACACACTCTGGCCAAAACACACTACCACACACACTCGCCACACACACTGCCAAAACACACTGGCCCCACACACTGCTACAAAACACACTGCCACACACACTGACCACACACACACTTGCCACACACACTGCCACACACACTGCCACACACACTGCCACACACAACTGCCACACACACTGCCACACACTCTGCCACACAACACTACCACACACACTACCCCACACACTGCCACACACACTGCCACACCACTGCCACACACTCTGCCACACACTCTGCCACACACTGCCACACACTCTACCCACACACCCTGTCCACACACTGCCACACACACTGCCACACCACTGCCACACACCCTGCCACACACACACTGCCACACACACATTTCCCACACACACTGCCACAACACGTGCCACACACACTGCCACACACCCTGCCACACACACTGCCACACACACTGCCACACACACTGCCAACACACACTGCCACACACACTGCCACACACACTGCCACACACAAATGCCACACACCTGCCACACACACTGCCACACACACTGCCACACACACTGCCACACACTCTGCCACACACACTACCACACACACTACCACACACACTGCCACACACACTGCCCACACACTCTGCCACACACACTGCCACACACTCTACCACACAACCCTGCCACACACACTGTCACACACACTGCCACACACACTGCCACACACACTGCCACACAAACACGCCACACACACTGCCACACACACGCCACACACACTGCCACACACACTGCCACACAGCCCTGCCAAAACACACTGCCACACACACTGCCACACACACTGCCACACACACTGCCACACACACTGCCACCCCACTTGCCCCACACACGCCACACTGCCCCACCACAGCCACACACACTACCACACACCCTGCCACACACCCTGCCACACACAACTGCCACACACACTGCCACACACTGCCACACACACTCTGCCACACACACGCCAACACTCTGCCCCACACACTGCCACACACACTACCACACACCCTGCCACACACACTGCCACCCCACACTCCACACACACTGCCACACACACACTGCCACACACACACTGCCACACACACTAAACCCCACACCCTGCCACACACACTGCCACACACACTGCCACACCAAAAGCCACACACACTGCTACACACACACTGCCACACACAACTGACACACACACACTGCCCCACACACTGCCACACACACTGCCACACACACTGCCACACACACTGCCACACACACTGCCACACACACACTGCCACACACCCTGCCACACACAAATACCACACACACTACCACACCCCACTGCCACACAACTGCCACACACTCTGCCACACACCTGCCACACACTGCCACACCCCTCTACCACACACCCTGCCACACACACTGCCACACACACTGCCACACACACGCCACACACACTGCCACACACACACTGCCACACACACTTCCAACACACACTGCCACACACACTGCCACACACACTGCCACACACACTGCACACACACTGCCACACACACTGGCCCACACACACTGCCACACACACACTGCCACACCACTGCCACACACACTGCCACACAACACTCCACACACACTGCCCCACACGCCCACAACACTGCCACACACCTGCCACACACACCTTTCCACACACACTACCAACCCCACACCACAACACACTGCACACAAAACTGCCACACCCCTCTGCCACACACACGCCACAAACAATCTACCACACACCCTGCCACCCCACACTGTCACACACACTTGCCACACACACTGCCACACACACTGCCAACACACCCCTGGCCACACACACTGCCACACACACTGCCACACACACTGCCACACACACTGCCACACACCCTGCCACACACACTGCCACACACACTGCCACACACACGCCACACACACTGCCACACACCTGCCACACACACTGCCACAAAACTCTGCCACACACACTGCCACACTGCCCCACAACACTCCACACACACTAACCACACACCCTGCCACAAAACCCTGCCACACACACTGCCACACACGCCACACACTCTGCACACCACTGCCACACACTCTCCACACACACTGCCACACACACTACCACCACCCTGCCACACACACTGCCCCAACACTGCCACACACACTGCTACACACACAACTGCCACACACACTGCCACACACACTGCCAACACACTGCCACACACACTGCACACACACTGCCACACACACTGCCACAAAACACTGCCACACACACTGCCACACTGCCACACACACTGCACACTTAGGGCCCCAACACTGCCACACACACTACCAAAACACCCTGTACCACAAACCTTTCCACACACACTGCCAACACACTGCCACACACACACTGCCAACACACTGCCACACACACTGCCACACACACTGCCACACACAGCCACACACAGGAGCTCGACTCGACCCCCCAACCTCAACTAGTGAGACAAATGCCACACCACACTGCCAAACTTTCCCCGTGCCACTCTCCGCAAAATGCTCACCATTTATCAGGAGGAAGTGCAATTCATTTCCAGTCTGTTTTTCATCTCTAATTTTGCTTGATCCCTGGCAGGAAGTCCCTTTTCTTCAGTGCGGTCGCTCTCCATGACTTCTTGATCAAATGTACTTATTTACGCCAACTTTCTTAGCTACTGAGTTCATTTTTCACACTATTTTCCCCTTGCCATACTTCCCATGGTGAGTAGAGCATTATGTGAATAACATAAAATAATGACAATTAATTTATAATAATAATAATCGGGATGTATAGGGAGGTGACAATAACCTCGCCGCTTCGGCGGGAAAATCTAATCTAATTTTGTTGGCCAAGATATAAAATGGACGGTGGTCACGTCATACCACCTTTTCAAAGTTCTCCCTTCACCTCACGCTGTATGACCCTTGTGGGTTTAACACTTAGTTTTTTATACTTTTTACTACTGCTACTACAAATACTACTACTACTACTACTGCTACTACTACTACTACTACTACTACTACTAATATAATAATAAAAAATAATAATAATAATAATAGTAATAAAAATAATAATAATCCCTCAACTCACACGCCTTTGCTCGCCTATGTTTCTCACTCCCCCCACCTTCCTAACATCCTTTCCCAAACATCCCTTCCCACACAACCCCACCTCCACACATTCTGCCCACACACCCCTTCCTCCACAAGATGTTTATAAACACACTTGCTGATTGAAGAACCTGGAGAGTAGTAAATATTCTAGGTCATCTGCCTGCGGGAGATGGCTTGTTTGCTTTAGGTAAACATGTGCCCAGGTGAAGGTCACAAATAGTGGTAATAATTATGTGTATCACCTACCTGTCACCTGCTTTCAGTTGATTCTTTTTCCCACAGACAGGCAAGACTCTGGTGTTAGGCACGGGGTGTCTGTGTGTGTTTGTTCGTTTTTTTTTTTTGTATGTGTGTGTGTGTGTATGTGTGTGTGTGTGTGTGTGTGTGTGTGTGTGTGTGTGTGTGTGTGTATGTGTGTGTGTGTGTGTTACGTGCGTATTGTTTTAGAGAGAGAGAATATAGGAGAGGGAAGAGGTAGAAAGAGACTGGGAGTGGAAGGCAGGCGAATTCAGGTGTAATCAAAATAGTTAAAACACATTTAAGCCAGGTTTCCCAGCCTCTAATCTAGGAAAGCGGCGCCCCCCCCCCTTTTTTTTTTTTAAGCACGTTGCCGGCTATAAGATGAATCACTTGTTGTATATTGCAATAAGGAAACATGAGAGTGAGGGTAACAAGTAGCTGGTGCTTGAAAGTCCCGGAAAGAAGAGTCGAGTGATATCAATACTTTAACTTACTCTCACTACCTTTCAAGAGTTTAAATGAATGTAAGGAGAAAGTTTAACAAATCATTAGGTAGTCTTTTCAACATATCACTACAAACTGGTATAGTGTCGGATAAGTGGAAAATGACAAATGAGATATCTACCCACAAAGCTGGAGACAGTCGTTAGCTCCGAATAATAGATCATGTAACCAAACTTCCATTGTGGGAAAATTGATGGAATCATTGATTGTCGAGGCAATTCGAAGTCACCTTGAAATACATAAACTGATCAATGAATTCAGGGCGGTTTTACAATGGGACGTTTCCTGCCTTACGAATCTACTATTTGACGAGGTAGGTCATAGTAATGAATATGATATTGTAGCTACGGACTTCAGTAAGTATTTTTTGTAGAGTTCCACATCGGAGGTTACTGAGGAAGTAGCGGCAACGCGGTACAGGAGGGGATTTTTTTTTCCTCGATAGAGGCGTGGTTGACATTCAACAGGGAATTGCAGAAATAGGAATACATCAGAATGGGGGCGCGTCAAGAGCGGTGTTCCACAGGGGTCAGTGTTGGGCCCTTTGTTGTTCACAATATTGATAAACGATATAGGTGAAGGAATAAATAACAACACAAGCAAGTTTTGCCGATGACACTAAGATAGACTGTCGGATTAATTCTGAAGAGGACGCCAGAGCTCTACAAGAAGCTCTTAATAGGTTGATGCAGTGGTTGGAGAAGTGGCTGATGCAGTTTAATTAGACAATGTAAGGTTCTAAGCTTTGGAAAAGAGCATAACTATGGCACTTATAAAATGAATAATGTATATCTCAATCACTCTGGATGCGATAAAGATTGAGGAGTTCTGGTTAACAGTAATCTAAAGCCAAGATAACAGTCCGTAAGTGTTGGCAATAAAGCTAATATAATTTTTAGCGTCATATCAAGAAGTATAAATAGTAAGACTCCTTAGACTAACGTCAAGTTTATTTATCATTGGTAAGGCCTCATTTAGATTATGCTGCATAGCTCTGGTCACAGTATTACAGAACTGACATAAATGCACTGGGAACATACAATAAGTGTCCGGGACCCAAGAGTTCAAAGGCCTCCCATCATACATAAGGGGGATTACCAATAGACCCCTGGCTGTCTTCAAGAGAGAACAGGACAGATACCTCAGTCAGTGCCCTATCAGCTAGGTTGTGGTTCGTACGTTGGATTGCGTGCGGCCAGCAGCAACAGCCTGGTTTGATCAGGCCTTGATCCACCAAGTTTGGTCGAGGACCTGGCGTGGGGCGTTGACCCCCTGAACAACCTCCAGATAGGTAGGTAGACTCCAGGTAGCAAATGGGTTTATATTAAAGCCAACCTCTCGATTTCCCCTTAAACCTCATTCTGAAAGTTCCCCAAATCTATTGTTGTTGTTCTAACAGTCTGTGTTATCTATCTTATCTAACTGGTGTAGGGTGAGTGATTGATTGTCTTAAGACAGTGGGGTGAAAGATGAGGGTGAAGCTCTTAACCCCTTGTTAAGATGTTAAGCGGATGTTAATTAGTAAGTGCTAATTAAAAGGAATTGAAAAGAGTAGTAAGTCAATTGATAACACGAGTTCGCTGTCTGATAATACTACCAGTCAGTTGATACTCTGTCAGCTGATATTTCCAGTCAGTTGGCACTCTCGGTCAGCTGATACTCTCGGTCAGCTGATACTCCTGGTCGAAGGTTCATGAACATTTCATCAATCACATTGCAGCTAATCAACTGGCCATTGAAAGTCAACTAAAAGTTTTGATTACTGCTCTGAGTGTGTGTGTGTGTGTGTGTGTGTGTGTGTGTGTGTGTGTGTGTGGTGTTGTGTGTGTGTGTGTTGTGTGTGTGTTTGTGTGTACTTGGGAGGGGAGGTAGAGGAGAAACGAAACCAACACACTATACTGACTCTTATTGTCTCTTCATTCTTCGTATCCAGCAAACACTTTTATTTGGGTCATTTCGCCTCTTTCCCAGCATGCATCCCACACGACGCGGCTATCACCTGGGTGCCTACATCCTGTTGGGTGAATAGGGGCAACAAATATGTGGAACCTGCCCAACCTTTCCACCCGTCCCGGAATTGAATCCAGGTGGTTGTGAGGTGAATGTGTCAAGACTGAGCCACGACCTGGTGCTAGCATCGAACAAATAAACACACTACCAGGTAGCGTATGTGTTACACCTAGGTGCTAACACCATTCTAAAGCATCAAACATGAATAGCTGAGCATTACTAATTTAGCATAAAGCCGGATTTACGTTATCGTTAAAACCCGTTGGAGTAGAGTAACCGGGGCTGTTTTGGGTAGTTAAGGTGAGCTTTCCAAGGCTCAAATGATCCATGAAATCGGCTTGAAACATCAAGCCAGCGGTGTTTAGTGCAGCAGCAGCAGCTATTGCTCGCTGAGCAGAGTACTTGGCTTCTGCAGGCGGCCCTGCAACTGCGGGTTTTGCGACTCGTTTAGAAGCAATGTGGCGAACTTACTGTTGATCTTTCAGTGGATGAGATGCTTTGCCCTCATGCTCTTGCTACGATGCTAGTGCTGCTGGTACTGCTGTTGCTACTGGTGCTAGTGCTGCTGTTACTTGTGCTAGTGCTGCTGGTACTGCTGTTGTTACTGGCGCTAGTGCTGCTGGTACTGCTGTTGTTACTGGTGCTAGTGCTGCTGGTACTGCTGTTGTTACTGGCGCTAGTGCTGCTGGTACTACTGTTGCTACGATGCTAGTGCTGCTGGTACTGCTGTTGTTACTGGTGCTAGTGCTGCTGGTACTGCTGTTGCTACTGGTGCTAGTGCTGCTGTTACTGGTGCTAGTGCTGCTGGTACTGCTGTTGTTACTGGTGCTAGTGCTGCTGGTACTGCTGTTGTTACTGGTGCTAGTGCTGCTGGTACTGCTGTTGTTGCTGGTGCTAGTGCTGCTGGTATTGCTGTTGTTACTGGTGCTACTGCTGCTGGTACTGCTGTTGTTATTAGTGCTAGTGCTGCTGGTACTGCTGTTGCTACGATGCTAGTGCTGCTGGTACTGCTGTTGCTACTGGTGCTAGTGCTGCTGGTACTGCTGTTGTTACTGGTGCTAGTGTTGCTGGTACTACTGTTGCTACGATGCCAGTGCTGCTGGTAGTGCTATTGTTACTGGTGCTAGTGCTGCTGGTACTGCTGTTGCTACTGGTGCTAGTGCTGCTGGTTCTGCTGTTGTTACTGGTGCTAGTGCTGCTGGTACTGCTGTTGCTACTGGTGCTAGTGCTGCTGGTTCTGCTGTTGTTACTGGTGCTAGTGCTGCTGGTACTGCTGTTGCTACTGGTGCTAGTGCTGCTGGTTCTGCTGTTGTTACTGGTGCTAGTGCTGCTGGTACTGCTGTTGCTACTGGTGCTAGTGCTGCTGGTACTGCTGTTGCTACGATGCTAGTACTGCTGGTACTGCTGTTGTTACTGGTGCTAGTGCTGCTGGTTCTGCTATTGCTACTGCTGCTAGTGCTGCTGGTACTGTTGTTACTGGTGCTAGTGCTGCTGGTACTGCTGTTGCTACTGGTGCTAGTGCTGCTGTTACTGCTGTTGTTACTGGTGCTAGTGCTGCTGGTACTGCTGTTGCTACGATGCTAGTACTGCTGGTACTGCTGTTGTTACTGGTGCTAGTGCTGCTGGTGCTGCTGTTGCTACTGCTGCTAGTGCTGCTGGTACTGTTGTTACTGGTGCTAGTGCTGCTGGTACTGCTGTTGCTACTGGTGCTAGTGCTGTTGTTACTGGTGCTAGTGCTGCTGGTACTGCTGTTGCTACGATGCTAGTACTGCTGGTACTGCTGTTGTTACTGGTGCTAGTGCTGCTGGTGCTGCTGTTGCTACTGCTGCTAGTGCTGCTGGTACTGTTGTTACTGGTGCTAGTGCTGCTGGTACTGCTGTTGCTACTGGTGCTAGTGCTGCTGTTACTGCTGTTGTTACTGGTGCTAGTGCTGCTGGTACTGCTGTTGTTACTGGCGCTAGTGCTGCTGTTGTTACTGGTGCTAGTGTTGCTGGTACTGCTGTTGTTACTGGTGCTAGTGCTGCTGGTACTGCTGTTGTTACTGGCGCTAGTGCTGCTGTTGTTACTGGTGCTAGTGTTGCTGGTACTGCTGTTGTTACTGGTGTTAGTGTTGCTGGTACTGCTGTTGTTACTGGTGCTAGTGCTGCTGGTACTGCTGTTGTTACCATGCTAGTGCTGCTGGTACTGCGGTTGTTACTGGTGCTAGTGCTGCTGGTACTGCGGTTGTTACTGGTGCTAGTGCTGCTGGTACTGCTGTTGTTACTGGTGCTAGTTCTGCTGGTACTGCTGTTGTTACCATGCTAGTGCTGCTGGTACTGCTGTTGTTACTGGTGCTAGTGCTGCTGGTACTGCTGTTGTTACTGGCGCTAGTGCTGCTGTTGTTACTGGTACTAGTGTTGCTGGTACTGCTGTTGTTACTGGTGTTAGTGTTGCTGGTACTGCTGTTGTTACTGGTGCTAGTGTTGCTGGTACTGCTGTTGTTACTGGTGCTAGTGCTGCTGGTACTGCTGTTGTTACTGGTGCTAGTGCTGCTGGTACTGCTGTTGTTACTGGTGCTAGTGCTGCTGGTACTGCTGTTGTTACTGGTGCTAGTGCTGCTGGTACTGCTGTTGCTACTGGTGCTAGTGCTGCTGTTACTGCTGTTGTTACTGGTGTTAGTGTTGCTGGTACTGCTGTTGTTACTGGTGCTAGTGTTGCTGGTACTGCTGTTGTCACTGGTGCTAGTGCTGCTGGTACTGCTGTTGTTACTGGTGCTAGTGTTGCTGGTACTGCTGTTGTTACTGGTGCTAGTGTTGCTGGTACTGCTGTTGTTACTGGTGCTAGTGCTGCTGGTACTGCTGTTGTTACTGGTGCTAGTGCTGCTGGTACTGCTGTTGTTACTGGTGCTAGTGTTGCTGGTACTGCTGTTGTTACTGGTGCTAGTGTTGCTGGTACTGCTGTTGTTACTGGTGCTATGCTGCTGGTACTGCTGTTGTTACTGGTGCTAGTGTTGCTGGTACTGCTGTTGTTACTGGTGCTAGTGTTGCTGGTACTGCTGTTGTTACTGGTGCTAGTGTTGCTGGTACTGCTGTTGTTACTGGTGCTAGTGCTGCTGGTACTGCTGTTGTTACTGGTGCTAGTGCTGCTGGTACTGCTGTTGTTACTGGTGCTAGTGCTGCTGGTACTGCTGTTGTTACTGGTGCTAGTGTTGCTGGTACTGCTGTTGTTACTGGTGCTAGTGCTGCTGTTGTTACTGGTGCTAGTGCTGCTGGTACTGCTGTGTTACTGGTGCTAGTGTTGCTGGTACTGCTGTGTTACTGGTGCTAGTGTTGCTGGTACTGCTGTTGTTACTGGTGCTAGTGCTGCTGGTACTGCTGTGTTACTGGTGCTAGTGTTGCTGTACTGCTGTGTTACTGGTGCTAGTGTTGCTGGTACTGCTGTTGTTACTGGTGCTAGTGCTGCTGGTACTGCTGTGTTACTGGTGCTAGTGCTGCTGGTACTGCTGTGTTACTGGTGCTAGTGTTGCTGGTACTGCTGTGTTACTGGTGCTAGTGTTGCTGGTACTGCTGTTGTTACTGGTGCTAGTGCTGCTGGTACTGCTGTGTTACTGGTGCTAGTGCTGCTGGTACTGCTGTGTTACTGGTGCTAGTGTTGCTGGTACTGCTGTGTTACTGGTGCTAGTGCTGCTGGAACTGCTGTTGTTACTGGTGCTAGTGTTGCTGGTACTGCTGTTGTTACTGGTGCTAGTGTTGCTGGTACTGCTGTTGTTACTGGTGCCAGTGCTGGTACTTCTGTTCCTACTGGTGCCAGTGCTGGTACTTCTGTTCCTACTGGTGCCAGTGCTGGTACTTCTGTTCCTACTGGTGCCAGTGCTGGTACTGCTGTTGTTACTGGTGCTAGTGCTGCTGGTACTGCTGTGTTACTGGTGCTAGTGCTGCTGGTACTGCTGTGTTACTGGTGCTAGTGTTGCTGGTACTGCTGTGTTACTGGTGCTAGTGTTGCTGGTACTGCTGTTGTTACTGGTGCTAGTGTTGCTGGTACTTCTGTTCCTACTGGTGCCAGTGCTGCTGGTACTGCTGTTGTTACTGGTGCCAGTGTTGCTGGTACTGCTGTTGTTACTGGTGCTAGTGTTGCTGGTACTTCTGTTCCTACTGGTGCCAGTGCTGCTGGTACTGCTGTTGTTACTGGTGCTAGTGCTGCTGTTACTGCTGTTGTTACTAGTGCTAGTGTTGCTGGTACTGCTGTTGTTACTGGTGCTAGTGCTGCTGGTACTGCTGTTGTTACTGGTGCTAGTGCTGCTGTTACTGCTGTTGTTACTGGTGTTAGTGTTGCTGGTACTGCTGTTGTTGCTGGTGCTAGTGCTGCTGGTACTGCTGTTGTTACTGGTGCTAGTGCTGCTGTTACTGCTGTTGTTACTGGTGTTAGTGTTGCTGGTACTTCTGTTCCTACTGGTGCCAGTGTTGCTGGTACTGCTGTTGTTACTGGTGCTAGTGCTGCTGTTACTGCTGTTGTTACTGGTGTTAGTGTTGCTGGTACTGCTGTTGTTACTGGTGCTAGTATTGCTGGTACTGCTTTTGTCACTGGTGCTTGTGTTGCTGGTACTGCTGTTGTTACTGGTGCTAGTGTTGCTGGTACTGTTGTTACTGGTGCTAGTGCTGCTGGTACTGCTGTTGTTACTGGTGCCAGTGCTGCTGGAACTGCTGTTGTTACTGGTGCTAGTGCTGCTGGTACTGCTGTTGTTACTGGTGCTAGTGCTGCTGGAACTGCTGTTGTTACTGGTGCTAGTGTTGCTGGTACTGCTGTTGTTACTGGTGCTAGTGTTGCTGGTACTGCTGTTGTTACTGGTGCCAGTGCTGCTGGTACTGCTGTTGTTACTGGTGCTAGTGTTGCTGGTACTGCTGTTGTTACTGGTGCTAGTGTTGCTGGTACTGCTGTTGTTACTGGTGCCAGTGCTGCTGGTACTGCTGTTGCTACTGGTGCTAGTGCTGCTGGTACTGCTGCTGTTACTGGTGCTAGTGTTGCTGGTACTGCTGTTGTTGCTGGTGCTGCTGTTGTTACTGGTGCTAGTGCTGCTGTTACTGCCTCTGCTGTCGCTACTGTTACGTTGCCATGACTGAGGCTGTTGCAGCTACATTGTTGCGCTGGTCACTACTGATACTGGTATGTGCTGTCTTTTTTCGCTGTTACCGCAATATTATTACTTTTGACAGCGATGCTTCTGACTGCTGTTGCTTCTGTGTTGCCTTTACTGCCGCTACTGCTACAGTGTTGCTTATTATAGTTCTGTTGCTTCTATAGTGTTGCTTATGATAGTTCTGTTGCTTCTACACTGTTGCTTATAACAGCACTGTTACTGCTACAGTGTTGCTTATAACGGTTACTGTTACTGCTACAGTGTTGCATATAACAGTACTGTTGTTGCTACAGTGTTGCATATAACAGTACTGTTGCATATAACAGTATTGTTGCTGCCACAGTGTTTTTATAAATATGTGTTACTGCTGCATGTTGCTTAATAGTAATTTGCTGTTACATTTTGCTTTTGACGTACTGTTTTGCACGGTTTGCTTAGCAGTACTGCTACAGTTTTGCTTATGACATACTGTTGTGCTACGGTTGTTTGGGTTTTGACAGTACTGTTGCGCGGCAAAAGAGCTCCACGACGCAGGAAGCACGACACGGTCGTTTAGCTCTGGTGAAAGTTCCGCTCCACATTTTCTGACGAACAAACCCCCAGCACTTTGCGAAAGAGATTGGGAAATCGGTTTAGCCAATCATTCCCGTTAGACAATAGGGCCACCAATCATTAGCCGCCCCTCGGTCAAACACCAGTCGGTCAAATTTGCCCGTCGTCAACAGCCGTCGTCAATCAGCCGTCGCTCAACAGCGAGTCGTCAATCTGCGTCGGTCAATTATCCCGTCGGTTTAATCGCCGTCGGGCAATTACAGTCGGTCAATCGCCTCGGTCAATATCCAGCCGGGCAATTTCCATCGTCAATCAGCCAGTCGTCAAATTTTAGTCAGCAATCAGCCCTCGTCAATTTTCCAGTCGGTCAATCAGCCCCGTCGGTCAATTTTCCCCGTCGGGGCAATCAGCCGTCGGTCAAATTTTTCCGTCGGTCAATCAGCCATCGGCAATTATCAAGTCGGTCAATCTTTCCAGTCGGTCAAATTTTCCATCGGTCAATTTTTCCCGTCGGTCAACAGCCAGTCGGTCAATTTTCCAGTCGGCTCAGCCCGCGGGCAATTTTCAGTCTGCAATCAGCCCGTCGGGCAATTATCCAGTCGGTCAATCAGCCAGTCGGGCAAAATCCCGTCTGTCAATCGCCAGTCGGTAATTTTCCATCGGCAATCGCCCGTCGGTCAATTAGCCAGTCGCTCAACAGCCCGTCGCTCAATCACCCCGTCAACAGGGGTCAGTCAATCTGCCCGTCGGTCAATTATCCATCCGGGGGCAATCGCCGTCGTTAATTATCCACGGTCATCGCCAGTCGGGCAAACCCAGTCGGCATTATCAGTCGGTCAATCGCCAGTCGGTCATTATCCGTCGGTCAATCAGCCATCGGTCAATTATCCAGTCGGTAATCAGCCATCTTCAATTACCCTCGGGCAATCACCAGTCGGTCAATTACCAGTCGGTCAATCAGCCCCTCGGCAATTATCCAGTCATCAATTTCCAGTCGGTCAATCCCGTCGGTCAATTTTCCAGTCGGGCAATCACCAGTCGGTCAATTATCAAGTCGGTCTTTCCAGTCGGTCAATTTTCCGGGTCAATTATCCAGTCGGGCAATCACCCCCGTCGGGCAATTAACCGTCGGTCAATAGCCAGTCGTCAGTTATCCCGTCGGTCAATCAGCCAGTCGGGCAATTTCCGTCGTCAATTTTCCCGTCGGTAAATCAGCCAGCCCGGTCAATTTTCCAGTCGGTCAAAACAGCCCGTCGGTTCAATTTTTTCATCGGTCAATTTTCCCGTTGGTCAATCAGCAAGCGGTCAATTATCCAGTCGGTCAATTATCCCGTCAGTCAATTATCCATCGGTCAAAACCAGTCGGTCAATTTTTCCAGCGGTCAATTTTCCCGTCGGCAATTTTCCAGTCGGCAATCACCCGTCGGCAATAGCCCGTCGGTCATTATCCGTCGGTCAATTTACCGTCGGCAATTATCCCGTCTGTCAATTATAATCGGGCAATTTTCCAGTCGGGGCAATTATCCGTCGGGCAATTTCCATCTGTCAATCAGCCGTCGGTCAATAACAGTCGTTCAAGGGGGCCCGTCGGGCAATTACTATCGGTCAATCAACCCCGTCGGTCAATCAGCCAGTCGGTCAATCGCGTCGGTCAATCAGCCCGCCCGGGCAATTATCCCGTCGGTCAATCAGCCGTCGGTCATCAGCCATCGGTAAACGCCAGTCGGTAAATCGCCTCGGTCAATCACCGTCGGCAATTATCCAGTCGGTCAATCAGCCCCGGCAATCAGCCATCGGTCAATAGCCCGTCGGTCATCAGCCACTCGGTCAATTTTCCAGTCGGTCAATAGCCAGCGGTCAATCAGCCCGTCGGTCAATTTTTCCCTCGGTCAATCAGCAGTCGGTCAATCAGCCATCGGTCAATCACCAGCCGGCAAACAGCCCGTCGGCAATTATCCGTCGGTCAAAACAGCCCGTCGGGGCAATCAGCCAGTCGGGCAATCGCCATCGGGCAATTATCCCTTAGGTCAAACAGCCAGTCGGGGAATCCAGTCGGGCAAAAGCCGCCCGGTCAATCAGCCCGTCGGCAATTATCCCGTCGGTCAATCAGCAGCCCCCTCAAACAGCCGCGGAATCAGCCTCGGTCAATCAGCCTGTCGGTCAATTATCCAGTCGGTCAATCAGCCAGTCGGTCAATCCCTCGGGGCAAACAGCCAGTCGGTCAAACAGCCAGTCGGCAATTTTCCTGGCAATCACCGCGCAAAACACCGTCGGCAATCAGCCCGTCGGTCATCAGCAGTCGGGCAAACCAGTCGGTCAATCAGCAGTCGGTCAAACAGCCAGCGGGCAATAGCCCGCCGGGCAATCAGCCCGCGGTCAAATTTTCCATTGGTCAATCACCATCGGGGCAATAGCCAGTCGTCAATCAGCCCCGTCGGTCAAATTTTCCCTCGGTCAAACGCCCGTCGGTCAATCGACAGTCTCAATCACAGCCGGTCAAAACAGCCAGTCGGTCAATTACCCGTCGGTCAATCAGCCTCGGTCAATCGCCAGTCGTCAAACAGAGTCGGTCAATCAGCCAGTCGGTCAATCAGCCATCGGTCAATCACCCCTCGGTCAATCAGCGTCGGTCAAACAGCCCGTCGGGCAATCACCAGACAAAATAGCATAAATTTTCCCTTTTAAATTTACGGCCGATTTTTTTTGCTTTTAACGAATCAGTTACAGTCCCCTCCACACACACACACACAAAAACACTCACACAACACACACACAAAACCAAAAACAAACACACACACACAAAACACCACCCAACACCACAACACACACACACACACCACACACCACCACAACACACTACAAAACACCCCACACCACACCACACAACACACAACACACACACACACACCACCACACACAATACCACACATCACACACCACACCAAAAAACAACATACACACACCCACAACACACATACACACCCACCCACAACACCACAACCCCACACCCACACCACACACCACAACCACACACACACAACACACACACATACACACACACACACAACCCCAACACACACACCAACACATACACACACCCACACACTACCACACCCAAACACCCACACACAACACACCCACACACACAAACACAAAACACACACACACAACCACCCCACCACACACACAAACACACACACCCACCACACACACACACACCACACACACACACACACACCACACCCACGGGCCTTGTTTTACCCGAAGGGGTTTGGGGGGGCAAAAAACTAATGCAACGAGAAGGAAAAATACAGGAATCCCAGAAAACAAGGAGATTGTAGAAGAGCCAGAAACGGTATGCACAGAAAGGCGGGGGGCCCAGCGACAGTATGAAAAACTACATAGCATCGAAAGTCCAATCTGACCCGAAACTGCTGTATAGCCACATTAGGAGGAAGACAACAGTCAAGGACCAGGTGATAAGGCTGAGGAAAGGGAAAGGTGGGGGAACTCCCCAAGAAACGATCAAGAGGTATGTGAGGAGCTCAACGCGAGATTTAAGGAAGTATTTACAGTAGAGACAGGACCTTACTCTGGGGGGACAGACCAGATGGGGACACCAGCAAGGAATACACCAACAAGTGTTGGACGACATACATACAGATGAGGAGGATGTGAGAGAAACTGCTAAGGGACATCGATACCTCAAGGCAATGGGACTGGACAACATCCCCGTGGTCATTAGAGAGGAAGCAGATATGTTGTGGGTGCACTTACCACAATCTTCAACACGTCCCTGGAAACTGGGCAACTACCTGAGGTATGGAAGATGGCAAATGTAGTTCCATTTTTAAAAAAGGAGACAGAAAAGAGGCACTAAACTATAGACCTGTGTCATTGACGTGTATAGTATGCAAAGTTATGGAGAAGATTATCAGGAGGAGAGTGTGGAGCACCTGGAACGGAACAAGAGTATAAATGCCAACCAGCACGGATTCATGGAAGGCAAATCCTGTGTCACAAACCTTCTGGAGTTTTATGATAAAATAGCAGAAGTAAGACACGAGAGAGAGGGGTGGGTTGATTGCATCTTCTTGGACTGCAAGAAGGCCTTTGACACAGTTCATCACAAGAGATTAGTGCAGAAGCTAGAGCATCAGGCGCATATAACAGGAAGGGCACTGCAATGGATCAGAGAATACCTGACAGGGAGGCAACAACGAGTCATGGTACGTATGATGTATCACAGTGGGCACCTGTGACGAGCGGGGTCCCACAAGGTCGGTCCTAGGACCAGTGCTATTTTTGGTATATGTGAACGGCATGATGGAAGGGTTAGACTCAGAAGTGTCCCTGTTTGCAGATGATGTGAAGTTAATGAGGAGAATTAAATCTGATGAGGACCAGGCAGGACTTCAAAGAGACCTGGACAGACTGGACACTGGTCCAGCAAATGGCTTCTCGAATTTAATCTGCCAAATGCAAAGTCATGAAGATAGGGGAAGGGCACAGAAGACCACAGACAGAGTATAGGCTAGGTGGCCAAAGACTGCAAACCTCACTCAAGGAGAAAGATCTTGGGGTGAGTATAACACCGAGCATGTCTCCGGAAGCACATATCAATCAGATAACTGCTGCAGTATATGGGCGCCTGGCAAATCTGAGAACAGCATTCCGATACCTTAGTAAGGAATCGTTCAAGACACTGTACACCGTGTATGTCAGGCCCATACTGGAGTATGCAGCACCTGTTTGGAACCCGCACTTGATAAAACACGTCAAGAAACTAGAGAAAGTGCAAAGGTGTGGCATGCAAAGAGTACGTAACCTTTATTCGGCGCATATACACACCCTCATTTACAGGCTATCTCCCCCAACCAGCGAACCAGGTTGCTAAGAGTTGATGATGGGGCCCCGTCGTTCAACTAGTGACAGTTTCTACCAATAAGAAGATGGTTTTGGCAATCGCAGAGGTTATGTGGGTACCATCTCCTGTCTGCCCTTGTCATTCCATTCTAGAGCTGGTTGAAGCACGGTCTGCTATCTTGTGGCTTCTATTCTGCCTTGCTTACCGTGGAGTGCACTATACTTATCACTGTACATAGTGTACATATTGCTGTTCTAAATTGGCGAAGGATAAATATAAGTCTAAACTTTTTCTGCTGTGTTTATTTTGCTCCCATTACACCCGGGATAACAGGCCATTTGGATTCCTGGGTTGTAATATGGGTAGCCTGTCCGAGAGCTGGAGCTGGACTTAGAGAAACGGTTGAGCTTAGGGTGAAGCTCGTAGCAGGAACATTGTGCAGCTTGCTGTCTGGCATTGCTTTACAAATTTTGCGTGTCAGTTTTGTTATGGTCAGCCTTGCTATTGTGTGATCGTTAACAGCTCGGTACTAGCTTGTTCGGTGTGCTCGCTTCGCTACGGTCAATCTTCTAGAACAGTGTAGCTGTCTGGCATTGCTTTACAAATTTTGCGTGTCAGTTGTTACTAGCCTGTTCGTGTGTGAGAATTTTGCAGTCGGCTTTGCTTGTTTGCGTATTTTGCAATCGTACTGTGCATAGCTAAGCGTGTCCTGCAAATTAACGTGTTAGGTTGGGGTATTCTGCAATCGTACTGTGCATAGCGAATAACTTATGCCACTAGACGAGTCAGACGTCTGTGTCGGCATATACTTTGCATAACCTACCTAAATTGTCCCTACAGCGTTGTTGGCAAATTGCTCGTTCCATTGGCATTAAATACAAACGCACTCTCACAGCTGCGCAACTGCGTTCACTGATTGCTGACAAACTTATAGAAGAAGAGATGGCACATCAGACTCTCTCTACGGGAGCTAGGGCAAAAACTCCTATGTTCTCGCACGAGGAAGATGATACACCTACGGAGCAAAATGGTCAGTATAGTGCAGCTGGGTTGTCTCAGGGTGAATCAGCGTCGTTGGCACTTGAGCTGGCAAAAATCAATCTTGAGCAAACTAGGGAACAGAGAGCATTCGCAAGGGAAGAATATGATAGGGAAAGAGAAAGGAGGCAGTTTTCGCATTCTGTAAATGATTTTAGTTTACAAAAAGCAGTACAGCTTGTTCCCGCTTCAATGAGGCCGAACCAGAGCAATTTTTCGAAAGCTTCGAAAATCAGGCTCGAGCCTTGAGGTGGCCGGAACAGCATTGGGCATCGTTGGTTCATACAGCATTATTGGGTAAGGCACAGGAATTTACGTCAGTATTAAATGACGCTGAATTTTCTGATTATCAAGTAGTGAAGACCACAGTGTTGGGAGCATATACATGTATCCCAGCCAAATATAGAAATTTTTTTAAATTAAGCAGGCGGCAGCTTGGTCAATCCCTAGTGGACTTTGTGAGACAGCAAACCAAAGCTTTTACCAGCTGGTATAAAGCAAGTGGTGTCTCTACCTTTGAGGAGCTGGTACAGCTTATTCTGATTGATAACCTGCTGGAGTCTGTGGGACCAGAGGTTCGAGTCTTTCTGCAGGATCGTGACTTAACCACTGCATTGGAGGCAGCCAGGTTGGCTGATACCTTCGAAACTAACCGCTCCTTGTCCGAGCGGTCCCGTCTCTTTTCAACAGCCTGGCATGAGCAGAGATCGTCAACCTTGGAGAATGAAGTGCCAGCCGGAGGGAGAACGTCTACGTCAGCCAACTAAGTCACCTGGTGAGCCACGCTTCTCAACATATGGTCCACCTGCGGAGAGGCAAACTACTCATGGTGCATCTCACAACAGTATCCAGAGAGACACCAGCCAGAACGACACCATTTGCAACGTCAGCAGAGAGTAAAGGGCAAGCCTGTCGTCTGCTTCTTCTGTAACAAAGTAGGTCACATCCGTCCCAACTGCCCCATAAACCCCACCCATTGGGAAAATCTCTAATATCCCTAGTAACATGTCCCTAGAGAAGTAGAAAAAAGGTATGGCCCCTTATTATTGCAAGAGTCTTATTTCCCTTCAGGAAAACTCAAACAACTGAAGTAAAGACCTTTAGAGATACTGGAGCATATTGCTCACTTGTAAGAGAAGGAATATTACCCTTTCAGAGAATACTTCCTGAATTCCTGTTTTTATTGGAAGCATTTGGAGGAGTTATATATTGTCCTTTGCATAAAATTTTGTACAGTGCAAAAATATTACACTGGGTACTTGACTGTAGGTGTCTCAAAAGGATTTCCCATGAAAGATGCCATGTTATTACTGGGTAATAACATTACTACTGTTAGTTCGTGTCCTGAACCTATAATGATTAATTCTTCTCCGGTGTTGGCCATAACTCGGGCAACATCCCAAGGGTTGTCTGGAGGGAATGGTGACCTATCCTTGGACGACTCCGATCTCGGAATAGCCACATTGTTTTATGAGGCACACCGGCCGGAGCCTCGTAAATCAAGTGAACAGACCCTGATCAAGCCTTCCTATTCCCAGGTTGCAGGATTGCCAGATGTCTCTGTTTCCATGCCTGAGGGACTGTCCTTCCGGGAGGAACAACGAAAGGACCCTTCTTTAAAATTCGCTTTTGAGGCAGCCATGGGTAAATCCTCTTTGGGTCATCCGGTCAAGTATGAAGTTAAAAATTATTATTTGGTCTGCACTGAGGCTGGTAAGGAGATAGAGGGCCGGCAATTGTATGACAGGTTAGTGGTTCCAACCAAGTTTAGACCTCAAATTTTAAATATAGCTCATAATACTTCATTAGGAGATCACTTAGGAATTACAAAAACCTTGTATAGAATCACAAAAGAATTTTATTGGCCAAAATTAAAGAAAGATGTGAAGAATCATATTAGGTGTTGCCGAGAATGTCAGCAAGTAGGGAAACCTGGACATTCCATTAAACCTGCACCTCTCCAACCTATACCTGCTGATGGAGAACCTTTTGCAGATTTAATTATAGATTGTGTAGGTCCACTACCTAGGTCAAAGTCTGGAAATCAATATTTATTTACGATTATGGATAAAGTAACCAGATATCCTGAAGCAATTCCCATGCGTAGTATTATACTAAAGCTATTCTCAAAGCTTTAACAAAATTCATTCTTGTTTTGGCATTCCTAAAACTATTCAAAGTGATCAAGATACTAACTTTACTGCCAAAGCATTTAGGGAAGTATTAACTAGGTTAGGGATAATCCACAACTTATCCACTGCCTATCATCCTCAGTCCCAAGGCGCCTTGGAAAGATTCCATCAGACATTAAAAACAATGAGGAGAACTTTTTGCATGCACTTTCCTACAGACTGGGATGAATCACTACCTTTGTTGCTGTTCTCAGTACGAGAGACGGTGCAAGAGTCTACAGGGTATAGTCCGTTTGAGCTGATCTTTGGGCACAATGTACGAGGTCCTCTTCGGGTGCTCAAAGAAGGATGGATGGGAGAAGACGTTAGCTCAACACTACAACCCATCTTCAAGGTTGCAGGTGGCACGTCAGTTAGCCAAGGCTAACCTAAAGACAGCTCAAAGTAAGATGAAACAGAGGTATGACAGAAGTGCACAATTCCGCTCCTTCCATCCAGGAGACAAGGTGTTGGTGCAGGAATCTATACCTGGCCACACTTGAAGCTAGATTACGGGACCTATGCAGATTGTAAGTAGATTATCTGATGTAAATTATGTGGTAGCTCCCATTGATAAGACCTCAAAAACTAAAATTTTACCACATCAATCAATTAAAGTCTTTTCATACACCAGATAGTCCCAGTAATGACTCTGTCCTCTACCTCTGAGGACGACTCTGACTCTTTGCACTCTATCTCTGAAATTAATATTGAACTTTCAAATTCTGTCCTCCTCAAGGATCCTAGCCCTTTAATGGAGGGATTATCTGAAACCCAAGCAACAAATTTAACGGAGCTTCTACAGTCATATCCTAATTTTTCGGATGTGCCGAAAAAATGTACGTTAGGTTATCATGATGTAGATGTGGGAAACTCTAAACCAATTAAACTCTCCCCCTACAGAGCTAATCCTGAAAAGCAAAGGCTACTTCAGCAGGAAGTAGAATTTTTGTTAAAGCATGGTTTAGTGGAGGAGTCATCTAGTCCATGGGCTTCACGTGCATCTTGTGAAGAAGGCTGATGGGGGTTTCGTATGTGTACAGACTACCGTAAGGTGAACGAGGTCACAATTACAGATGCTTACCCTCTTCCTCGTCTGGATGACGTAATTGACTTTGTGGGTAAGGCTACTTTTGTGTCCAAGTTAGATCTCCTTAAAGGCTACTATCAGGTACCTTTGATCGGATAAGGCGAAGGAAATCTCTGCCTTCGTAATTCCGGAGGTCATTATCAATAGTTACCCCTTCGGAATGAAAAATTCCCCCTCTTCATTCCAGAAACTTATCCATCAGGCTATTAAAGGACTTGAGGCACGGCACAGCGTACCTAGATGATGTTGTGGTGTTCGATACTTGGGATAACACCTACTTAGACTAAGGCCTTTTTGAGACCTTTAAGAGTTCCATTTAACAGTTAATTTATCTAAATTCTTACTTTGGCCAGGCCACCATCACTTTTCTGGCCATGAGTAGATAGTGGTAAGTTGCACCTAAACTTGCTAAAGTTTTTGCTATTAAAGATTATCCAGTTCCTATGATAGGAAATCTCTTCAACGTTTCCTAGGCATGATGGGATTTTACAGAAGATTCTGTAAGAATTTCTCAGTTATTGTAGCCCTTTACCTCTCTTACAGTCACAAAGTTCCTTTAATTGGACCTCAGACTGTAACATGCTTTTAATAAAGCAAAAAGATTGTGTACTGCACCCATTCTTTGTCTCCAGACTTCTCCAAACCTTTTTCATTACAGGTTGATGCTTGCGAGTCTGGGGTTGGGGCAGTACTATTACAAAACGAGAATGAGGAGTTGCAGCCTTAGCATACTTTTCAGCCAAGTTCCAGCACACATCAGAGGGCTTACTCTACATTGAAAAAGAAGCCCTCGCTCTTGGTACTGGCTTTGGAGCATTACAGATGTTTATGTGGGCCAGACATCGCAGGTGGTCAGTCTACAGTGATCACAATCCTCTATATATCTCCAAGCCATGAAGAACCACAACACAAGGTCATGCGTGGACGCTAAGACTGCAAACACATACTCACTCAGAATTAAATATATTGCCGCAAAGAAATTGTTGGCAGACTCTTTATCTAGAGTCTAATATTTATATTTATTTAGGTTAGGATGTTATTTGTGGTAACCCCTTTTCACGCTTTTTTTTTTTATCCCCTGGTGTGGTTTTTTTTTTTTTTTTTTTTTTTTTTTTTTTTTTTTTTTGTTTTTTTTTTTTTAGTGAGGGGATGCGGGCTACGTTCGCCTGTATCTTGGACCTAATGCTAGCCTGTCTGACTGCTGTCTCACTTAAGTTTAGGGTTGGCTTTTGGTCACGAGAAAAGCTGAGCTCTATCTAAGAGTTGGATGGTGGAGAGGAAAGGCGGTCCCATTATTTTGTGCCATGGCGGCACAGTTACCACTGGGAGGTGGCAGCCTAATCCTGAGCCTTCTCGGGGTGGGGGTGTGGCATGCAAAGAGTACGTAACCTTTATTCGGCGCATGTACACACCCTCATTTACAGGCTATCTTCCCCAACCAGCGAACCAGGTTGCTAAGAGTTGATGGGGCCCCGTCGTTCAACTAGTGACCAGGTTCTAGCCAATAAGATGGTTTTGGCAATCGCAGAGGTTATGTGGGTACCGCTTTCCTGTCTGCCCTTGTCATTCCCATTCTAGAGCTGGTTGAAGCACGGTCTGCTATCTTGTGGCTTCTATTCTGCCTTGCTTACCGTGGAGTGCACTATACTTATCACTGTACATAGTGTACATATTGCTGTTCTAAATTGGCGAAGGATAAATATAAGTCTTAACTTTTTCTGCTGTGTTTATTTTGCTACCATTACACCCGGGATAACAGGCCATTTGGATTCCTGGGTTGTAATAAAAGGTTTGCACAAGATTAGTTCCCGAGCTAAGGGGAATGTCCTATGAAGAAAGATTAAGGGAAATCGGCCTGACGACACTGGAGGACAGGAGGGTCAGGGGAGACATGATAACGGCATATAAAATACTGCATGGAATAGACAAGGTGGACAAAGACAGGATGTTCCAGGGGGGTGACACAGAAACAAGAGGCCACAATTGGAAGTTGAAGACACAAATGAGTCAGAGATATTAGGAAGTGTTTCTTCAGTCATAGTTGTCAGGCAGTGGAATAGCCTAGAAAATGACGTAGTGGAGGCAGGAACCATACACAGTTTTAAGACAAGGTCTGATGAAGCTCATGGAGCGGGGAGAGAGGGCCCAGTAGCAACCGGTGAAGAGGCGGGGCCAGGAGCTAAGACTCGACCCCTGCAACCACGAATAGGTGAGTACAAATAGGTGAGTGTACACACACACCACAAACACACACACACACACATACACATACACATACACATACACACACACACACACACACACACACCAGCCTATCAATATAAATTCTTAATTTGCCGAAATGAGAATATGAATTCTGGATACATGTTCATATATCCTCCCTTTACCCTCTCACCCTGTCGTTCCTCCTCCTCCCCTGTCGTTCCTCCTCCTCCCCCTGTCGTTCCTCTCCTCCCCCTGTCGTTCTTACCTCCTCCCCCTGTCGTTCTCATCCCCCCTGTCGTTCCTCCCTCCTCCCATGTCGTTCTCCTCCTCCCCCCTGTCGTTCCTCAATACTCCCCTGTCGTTCCTCCCTCTCCCCCTGTCGTTCCTCCCTCCTCCCACTGTCGTTCTCTCTCATCCCCTGTCGTCCCCTCCTCCCTGTTTCTCTCTCTCCTCCCCTGTGTCTCGTACCCCCTCCTCCCAATGTTGTTCTCTCTCTCCTCCCTGTCGTTCTCTCTATCCTCCCCTGTCGTTCCGTCTCTTCCTCCCCCTGTCGTTCCCCCTTCCTCCCCCTGTCGTTCCCCCTTCTCCCCCTGTCGTTTCTCCCTCCTCCCCTGTCGTTCCCTCTTCCTCCCCCCGTGTTTCCCTTCCCTCCCTCTTTTTCCCCACCCTTCTTTTTTAAATTTGGGCCACTATTGGTAAGAATTAAGAGATTAACAAAGGGGGGTTGGGGGGAAGCAATCTGTTTTTCGGTTTAATATTGTGCCCCTTGGATGAGAATTTAGCGAATTTTTTTTAAAGAATATGGGACGTAAAGTCTTTTATGAAAGTTTGGGTTTTGGAGTGTGTCGGGGAATATTTTGTGGTAAACATTAAAAGCTTTCCAATAGTGTTAAAAATGAATGTACGAAGAACACCTTAGAGGAGAGAGAGAGAGAGAGAGAGAGAGAGAGAGAGAGAGAGAGAGAAACTGTTTCTGTGCTCATCGGTCTTGCATTCACTGTTCCTGTTTTACTGTTCCTGTATTCACTGGGTCTGTGTTCACTGTTCCTGTGTTCACTATTCCTGTTATTCATTGTTCCTGTGTTCACTGTTCCTGTGTTCACTGTTCCTGTGTTCAATGTTCTTATGTTCACTGTTCTGTGTTCATTGTTCCTGTGTTCACTGTTCCTGTGTTCACTGTTCCTGTGTTCACTGTTCCTGTGTTCACTGTTCCTGTGTTCACTGTTCCTGTGTTCACTGTTCCCATGTTCACTTCCTGTTCACTGTTCCTGTGTTCACTGTTCCTGTGTTCACTGTTTGTCCTGTTTTTGTCACTGTTCCTATGTTCACTTTCCTTTTTTTTCACTGTTCCTGTGTTCACTGTTCCTTTGTTCACTGTCCCCGTATTTAATTTTTGGGGTTTCTCCAATTTGTCGTCATTTCGCTTCAAATCTGCAAAATATGTAGGGTAACGGGGCCCAATTTCCCTTAAACAATGGAAAAGCACTTTCCCCTGTGCCAAATTTGTTGAACCACTCCCAGCATTTTCGAAGTCTCCCATAAACCAGGGAACGGTTTGGGTTTTGAACCCTGGCGATTAGCGAAAAACCCCAGGCCTGCGAAACCCATCCTTGGACACACCACCTGGCGGGAGATTACTGTAAAATGATTTTTGGTCCGGGGTGGCCCATGCTAACCCTTTCCTAGGTGGATGAATCTTAGTAAATTTTCCCCAGCCCAGTGGTAACGCATTGGCCTGGGTTTTACCACCACTTACCAGGGTCAACCCCACTTGTTCCTGGTTGTTGCAATCTATTAAAAAGATTTGGGTGAATAACCAAATAATTTATGAAGCCTCGGTGGCGAGCTTCATCCCTTTCCAAAACAGATTATCCCGACGCGGCGACGACGACGACAAACTGAGTGGGTTTGAGTTTTTTTCCATTAAATCATATTTAGTGTGCTTTCACCGTTTAATTTTTTCACCACCTTGTTATAATGTTTTTGTTCACCATCTTGTTATATTGTATTGTTCACCATCTTGTTATATTGTATTGTTCACCATCTTTATATTTTTATTGTTCACCATCTTGTTATATTGTATTGTTCACCATCTTGTTGTATTGTTCACCACCTGTTATTGTTCACCACTTGTTTAAATTTTTTCACCCTTTGGGGTTATTGTATTGTTCACCACTTGTTATAATGTATTGTTCACCATCTTTTTATAATATATGTTTACCACCTTGTTATAATGTATTGTTCCCTTATTGTTATAATGTTTTTAACACCATTTTATAATGTATTGTTCACCATCTTTTATAAAATAATTTTTCACCACCTTGTTTATAATGTATTGTTCACCATCTCTTATAAAATATTGTTCACTACCTTGTTATATTGTTTTGTTCACCATTTGTTATAATGTATTGTTTTACCACCTTGTTATAATGATTTTTTCACCACCTTGTAAATTTTTCACCACCCTTTTATTGTTCACACCTTGTTATAATGTATTTTTCACCCCCTTGTATGTTCAACCACCTTGTATTGTTCACCCCCTTGTATTGTTCACCACCTTGTTGTATTGTTCACCACCTTGTTCCCTTTGTATTGTTCACCACCTTGTTACCTTGTATTGTTCACCACCTTGTTACCTTGTATTGTTCACCACCTTTTACCTTGTATTGTTCACCACTTGTTGTATTGTTCACCCCCTTGTTACCTTGTATTGTTCACACCTTGTTCCCTTTTTATTGTTCACCACCTTGTTACCTTGTATTGTTCACCACCTTGTTACCTTGTATTGTTCACCACCTTTTTACCTTGTAATTGTTCACCACCTTGTTACCTTGTTATTGTTCACCACCTTGTTACCTTGTATTGTTCCCCCACCTAGATACCGTCTTACAGAGGGCATTTTTGGGACAGAGGACATCTTCCAGTCTTCATCGCGTATTACTAGTTATATGTAAAAGGGGCTGGTTTTCCAGATGGCGCTGCCTTCTTATTTCCACTAGGGGAAATCTCGTCCCCTACAACGTCTTCGAGATTTTTCCACCTCACCTTCGACGGTTTTTAAAGACTCCATTCTCTGCTTCAGTTTTATATCGTTGCAGACATGGAGCTGTACTCTTTTCCAGGCTGAGGGACTGACTACCTCAAATAATTTTCTCCAAGGTTGCTGGACTGATGCACCCATCTTTTTTTCTTTAAATACTGCTGCCTCTGCATTTGACTGAAGAAGCCTACTGTGTGGCGAAACGTTTTATCAGTAAAGATACCAACTGTTGCATATGTGTCTAATCTTCAACTTGTCGGTATTTTTACATTTTCAACAATGGGTCAGTAGGCCTGCTGACTTACTTCTGTTGAGGCCCTTTGACAAGAAGGTGAGCAAATTAGTTAAGTTTTGGTCACTCATTTGTATTATAAGTTGAAATAATATTGTGAATCTGTGTTTCTCGAGGTGATGCATTTTTTTCAGTAATTGGTTCACAAAAATTTTCCGATTTTTATGTTAAATTGACTCAAACAGTTTTTTAAATTTAAGACCTGATGATCTATCCCGATTTTTTTTTTACCGCTGCAGAATTCGCCACCCAACTGGATTCTGGTACATTGCTCGATCTCAATGAGGTATTGAGCAGGTTTACCAGGGGTGCATTAAGCTGGTGCTGGCGTTCTTTTACCACCAACACACTCGACAGCTGCCAAATTAAGACCAGTTCGTGGAATTTTAATTAGCTTAATAGTCTCTTTTGAGGAGCGATCTCCGTCATTACCAACCTCACAATTAATTTTTTTTTTAAGTAAATCAGTTTTACAGACTAAGAGCAGTTTATTCTGCCTCGGCACATTTTAAAGGCTAGCTCTATCTGAGATATACTACCACCCCCCTGGAATGCTATCCACAATAGTTGACTTGGCGCCCAGATACCTATTTAATGCCAGGTGAACAGGGGCAGCATGCCCAGCGTTGTCATCAGTGCCGGGAATTAAACCACTGACACTCAGTATGCGAGCTGAGTGCGTTGCCAACCGAGCCACGGAACACCTCATTAAGTCAAAATAGTCACGGCTAATAATTGGAGCTATTTACTTACACCATTTTCTTCATAATATAAATAATGTTAATTCATTTTCATATTCCTTAGCGAAGGAGGAACTTCAGATACGCTGCTACTAACCTACTAATATTAGCTTCATAAGACACATGTGCAACACCTGGGTATCATTATTGAAGAAACATTTCGCCTTCACAGCAGGCTTTTTCGGTTGGATACAGGCGAATACAACACTGAAGATAATAAAATTAATTCTGATGTAACCAGTCCGTCACCTTGTATAATACAAATATATTTCCGTGAGGTTTCGGCTTCGGGTTCCACGTTGAGTCAGGTCACAGGTCATCTGGGACACAACGGTGGTGAAAGAGAACATTAGTGCACATGTGGAGGCAGAGTTATGAGAACAATAGCCACTCGTCAATGATCCACAAGTCTCACTGTCAGCCAGTAGTCATCCCTGGGATGTACAATGTGCTGCAAATGCTGCCTTTATGATAGGGGAAAATGACGGGAATACGTGATCCATTAAGCCCAGGGGTTTTACATAACTACTTATCAACGTGCCACGATAAATTGGTTCATTAAAAATTACGATGTCTGTTAATCCACATAGATGATGTAATCTTTTAATCAGGGAATGAAATATTGTGAGCGTGGGGGGTTACAGGTTGTGGGGAAGCGTTCACACGCTCCTGTTGTGGCTTATTTTGGCAGTGATATTCGCATATGTCTGAACGTTTCTTACTTATGAATGTCATATCGGGGATGTTTTATTAATTTGTTTATTTTCCGTAAGAAGCAGCATCGGGTTTACTTTAACAACCTCTGTGCCGACTCTTCATTTATGTTAAAGCTGGTTCTTCAAACCGGTTTCACTTATAGCCAGAACTACCTGAATGGTTCAAGTATACCTGTAGATTACCAGTAGAGAGTTCTGGGAATCATCTATCACGCTCTTTAAAACAGGCCCACTGTTTGACAACTAGGTCAGTCGGGTTGTTCAAACTAGCTGCAAGCGTTCCGACGTAGCCACAAAACTCAGGCTGATCTTATTTTTTTTTTATGAGGAAATTGTTAGGTTCATTTTGAAAACTATAGTTTACTGATAATTCTCCTTATATATGAAGGAGTGGCGCTGAAACGTCTTGGACTCTGTGTGTAGTAAGTGTCCTTGCAGTGGCCCGTTCTTTTCACTGCTGGTATTGTGCTCCCAGATTTGCTCTCATAACTGGTTATTCCAGTAAGTCACGCCAGATTATACACTTACAAAGGCGGTGACCAAAAACCTAAAGATAAATACCACCCCTTCACCAAACAGACCAGGTAATACCTGAAGAACGTAGGGCAGAAAGCGACGGAGCAGGAGAAAGTTTGAGGATAGGCAAGACAGCAAGAAGGAGTCCCCCAACAATCAGTAACAATGTCGTCCATGCTATATATAATGTACGTATGAGTCTTGCTGGAGGATATTTATTCTCACATATCACACTCGGCAAACGACGTGAAGATAATGAGAAGGGAAATTTGAACTGAGGAGGATACTGAAAGAATACATGAGGACTCAAGAAATATGAGTAGCCAAATAAGTTGATACTATGGTTACTGATTAAAAATTGGGAGGAAATCAACTCCAAATTGGACACGGTTTATATTTTTCAATTGAAGTTAGATGGTAAAATATAAACCTCACGATCGCATGGATGTTCAGTAGGGAACTAAACTGTAAAAGGGATAACAGGCATCCATTTGGGTATTATGTTAACGATTTATATTAATCTGCTACAGGTAAATTTAGCATAGATGCTCAGAATTTCTGGTATCTTATTTTCACACCAAAATGCCTTGATAGATCACATAGGTTTTAGTACTATCTCTATATTCCTCAGTAAGCGGACACTTAAGCACAAAGAGCTAAAAGTGACCGTAATACTAACTGAATACGTTGCATTTTATTTTATATGCCCAATGGCCAAAGTAAATCTTTACCAAGCCTAAGCCAGGTTATACTATCGTCAATATGAATAACTAAGTGAACACTTTTCAATGTTCAATAATAACCCACATGAATATAAGTGTGTCTTCATGTAGGTTATTATTAAGTATCCTCAATACATTAACATTGCGTAATGCTCAGTAAATATGTTGATCTGTATTCATTTTACTTTAGTTGGTTACCTGACGAAGCAAATACGGAACCTTGAGGAAATACAGAGGTTTGTAACAAAATCAATATTGAACTTTGATGGAATGCAATAAGAGGCAATATTAAGGATGGTCCGTCTAATTTGAAGGATATGATTATGGTGTACCTAGAGTTTGTTAGACATGAAAGGAGGTGGACAAGGGGACATACATAGATGGAAGGTAAATATTAGGATGAGCCAGAAGAATAACAGGAAACAATTCCTTAGCTTCAGTGTTGTAGAAAAATAAAGTGCAGTGATCTGGAAGACAAAGGAATAGAATGAAACTTCGTACATTGTCTAAATTAGAAAAGATTTCTGGGCATGGGTGGTTAGAAACCAGGAAACTGGTCGATGAAGGTTAAAAGTCGACCCCTCACAAACACAAATAAGTTAATACGCCTTAGTACATACACACACACACACACACACACACACACACACACACACACACACACACACACACACACACACAGGGCACTGCAATGGATAAGGGAATACCTTGACAGGGAGGCAGCAACGAGTCCATGGTACGTGAAGAGGTAATCACAGTGGGCGCCTGTTACGAGCGGGGTCCCACAAGGGTCAGTTCTAGGACCAGTGCTATTTTTTATATGTGTGAACGACATGATGGAAGGAATAGACTCTGAAGTGTCTCTGTTCGCAGATGACATTAAGTTGATGAGAAGAATTAAATCGGACGAGGATGAGGCAGAACTGCAAAGAGACCTGGACAGGATGGACATGTGGTCCAGTAACTGGCTTCTCGAATTCAATCCAGCCAAATGCAAAGTCATGAAGATTGGGGAGGGGCAAAGAAGACCGCAGACAGAGTATAGGCTAGGTGGACATAGACTACAGACCTCACTCAGGAGAAAGACCTTGGGTGACCATAACACCGAGCACATCACCGGAGGCACACATCACCAAATAACTGCTGCAGCATACGGGCGCCTGGCAAACCTGAGAATAGCGTTCCGATACCTTAATAAGGAATCGTTCAAGACACTGTACACTGTGTATGTTAGGCCCATACTGGAGTATGCAGCACCAGTCTGGAACCCACACCTGGTCAAGCACGTCAAGAAGTTAGATAAAGTACAAAGGTTTGCAACAAGGCTAGTCCCAGAGCTCAAGGGAATGTCGTACGAGGAAAGGTTAAGGGAAATCGGACTGACGACACTGGAGGACAGAAGGGTCAGGGGAGACATGATAACGACATACAAGATACTGCGGGGAATAGACAAGGTGGACAGAGATAGGATGTTCCAGAGAGGGGACACAGGGACAAGGGGTCACAACTGGAAGCTGAAGACTCAGACGAGTCACAGGGACGTTAGGAAGTATTTCTTCAGTCATAGAGTTGTCAGCAAGTGGAATAGCCTAGCAAGTGAAGTAGTGGAGGCAGGAACCATACATAGTTTTAAGAAGAGGTATGACAAGCTCAGGAAGCAGAGAGAGAGAGGATCCAGAGCGATCAGTGAAGAGGCGGGGCCAGGAGCTGAGTATCGACCCCTGCAACACAATTAGTTGAGTACAATTAGGTGAGTCATACACACACACACACAGGAGCTAAGACTCGACCCCTGCAACCACAAATAGGTGAGTACACACACACACACACACACACAACACACACACACACAACAAACACACCACACCACAACACACAGACACACAACATACACACACACAAACACACACACACACACACAACACAACACACACACATAACCAAATAACCCTGCAGCATACCGCGCCTGGCAAACCTGAGAAATCGTTCGATACCTTATAAGGAATACGTTTCAACACACGTATCACTGTGTATGTTAGCCATACTGGAGTATGCAGCACCAGTCTGAACCCCAACCTGGTCAAGCAAAGTCCAAAAGTTAAGAAAGTACAAAGGTTTGCAACAAGGCTAGCCCAAAGCTCAAGGGAATGTCGTACGAGGAAAGGGTTTAAAGGGGAAAACGGACTGAACGACACTGGGGGACAGAAATCAGGAAGACATGTAAGACATACAAGTACTGCGGGAATGACAAGTGGGCAGAGATAGGATGTTCCAGAGAGGGGACACAGGGGGCAAGGGGTCACAACTGGAAGCTGAAGACTCACGATCACAGGGGCGTTTTTGGAAGTATTTCTTCGTTTATAGAGTTGTCAGCAATGGGAAAAGCCCCAGCAAGTGAAGTAGTGGGGGGGAGGAAAACCCTACATATTTTAAGAAAGGTATGAAAAAAGCCAGGAAGCAGAGAGAGAGAGGATCCAATAGCGATCATGAAAGGGGGGGGCCCGGGGAGTCTCGACCCCCCAACCCAAATTAGGTAGTACAATTAGGTGAGACATACACACACACCTACACAACACAACAAAAACAAAACACACACACACACAAAAACACACACACACCCACACACCACACACAAACACCACATACCACCAACACACACACATACAACACACACACATACACCACACAAAACCACAAAACACCACCACACACACACACATACACAACACAACACACACACACATACCCCAAAACACAACACACAACACATACACAACACACACACACACACACACACACAAACACACACACAAACACACACACCCCCACACACAACACACACACACACACACCACCCCACACACATACACACACAAACATACACACCACACCCAACACACACACAAAACACTCCCAAAACACACACAACACACACACCACACACACACACACCACACACACACACAAAACACAAACACATCACACAACACACACAACACCACACACAAACACACCCCAAAAAACACGCCCCCGAATCATAATTCAATTTTGCCACCCCCGACAAGAAAATTGAGGGGTTTAAGAGAAATTTATCACGACAAAAAATTAAAAAATAGGGCATTTTAGTCATTGTCAAATATCCAAGACAACTACATCAATATAGCAGCTGATATCACTTTGTAACATTTACTTACAATGAAAAATTCTCTCTGAATGGAAATTCAAGTTCTTAACCTTCACGAGGACAGTCCTCACGTTATTACTCTTATACACAGCGAGATTCTTCAACTCACATTATATATATAATCGTGATCGTGGCTCCGTATGTACCACGAATATCAACACCAAATTTGGATTCCTCAAGTCGATGTTTAGCAGGGAGTGTGGGCAACCACTTGAGCTGTAGCTCAACTCAAGCACAACATCTTGAGAGTGTTCCTGGTCCCTACCATCTATGTCTACACCACTTGATAGTTTGTGGACCCTTATCTGCTGCTCTAAGTTAAGAATAAAGATAGGTATGTACTGGAGGACAGTAAACTGCTCTTACACATGAACACACCTACAGTGTGGAAAAAGACGTTTGTTTACAATTCAGGATAGTTATTAGAGTAAACGCCGTGTCTTTTTCCATATTTTGTCGGTATCACATGCACACACACACTACGCACCACACACATACACGCATATACAATAGGCCTAGTGTCTAATCGACATGTGCCTGAGACAAAATGGTAACTATCACACACGGTGAACAGGGACAGGAACAAAGGGACACAACAGGAAGTTGAAAATTCATATGAATCATAGAGATTTTTGGAAGTATTTCTGCAGCCTTAGAGTTGTCAGGAAGTGTTCCACTTCCTGACAACTCTAAGGGAGGTGGGATCCATAAATAACTTTAAGAAGAGGTACGACAAGAGTCTTGAAGCAAGAAGAAAGTAGACCTAGTGTTCGCGTGTTGGTTACTAGTTGTCAAAAGCTCTTGTCGAAAGACACTTGGCCTGCTTTGTGTGTACTCACCTAATAGTAGTTGCAGGCTTCGACAAATAGCTCCTCTATGAGTTTGCATACTGTACATGTCAGTGACACTGGTCTGTAGTTTAATGTCTGTCTCCTTTCTTAAAGATTGGGATTGCATTTCCCGTGTTTCACACCTCAGGTAACTGCCCTGTTTCGATAGATGTGTTGAAGAGTGTTGCTAGAGGCACACACAGTGCCTCTGCTCCCTCTCTCATGACCCACTGAGAGATGTTGTCCGGTCCCACCACCTTTGTTGGGTGTAATGTGTCCAGCTCTTGTTTGCATATCCTTCCATCCTGGTTTGCTGGAGTCCTTTTAGTCTCCACTGAAAATACTTCCTTAAATGTAATAAAGTTGGTAGAATTACCGACAATATGTAAAGTAAAAGGACACAAGTGCAACTAATGTGACATTTTATTGTGGCAACGTTTCGCTCTCCATGAGCTTTGCCAAGCCGTTACCGTAACGGCTTGGCAAAGCTCCTGGAGAGCGAAACGTTGCCACAATAAAATGTCACATTAGTTGCACTTGTGTCCTTTTACTTTACTTCCTTAAATCTCGTGTTGAGCTCCTCACATACTTTTTTATCATTTCTTGTGATCTCCCCTCCTTCCTTCGTCTTTCTGATTACCTGGTTCTTGACTGTTGTTTTCCTCCTGACGGGGCTGTACAACAGCTTTGGGTCAGATTTGGCTTTCGATGATATGTCATTTTCGTATTGCCGCTGGGCCTCCGTCTTTATCCATGCATATTAATTTCTGGTTCTTCAACTAATCTCCTTATTTTCCTGGGTCCTTTGTCTTTGGTTTTGGCATCTCTACACCTTTGGGTGAACCAAGGGCTCGTTTTGGTTTTCCTATTGTTTCTGTTGCCCTTGGGTACGAACCTCACCACTGCCTACTTGCATTCTTGGGTCACATATTCCATCATTTCATTTACTGTTTTTCCCTCCAGTTCTCTTTCCCAATGTACTCTTCACTTTTAACTCTACAATGTATTCAGAGTTCAGGACCATGTGACCACTAGCTCTGATGGGCCTTTCATATGTAATGGCCTCAATGTCAGAACTACCCAAAATGAATATGAGGTCCAACCTTGCTGGTTTGCCCTCTCCTCTCTCTCTGGTACTGTTCCCAATATGATGATTCATTAGGTTTTTCAGTACCACATCCATTATCTTACTCTCCACGTTTCTGGTCCCCCATGTGTATCCAGGTTTTCCCGTCAATCTCCTTGTGATTTAAAACAACACAACATAACTTTTCCCTC
>NC_069416.1:40373111-40390056 GCF_026875155.1 Cherax quadricarinatus | reverse complement strand
ATTGGAAATTTGTGCAGGGGGGATCAAAAATATTCAGTCATTAAGACCCAATACCCCAGCAAAAGGCTGCACCAGAATGATAAAAAATTTCCCCACTACAGACAGCAACTCCCCGTATTAAAAAGTCTAAAAACTCACGTAAAGAACACCATACTTTTCTTGGCCTATGCATACATAAAAACTACTCCAAAAAAAAAACCCCCCCTAAAATTCTCCTCCCCAAACCTTAACAGGACACGCAAACACAAGCACAGAAAAATTGTTGATGTTCCTCTGTCCTTTTAGCTGTGAAAAACTTATGCACATAAAGGGTCCCAAAATTTGGAATTCACTACAGAAAAAACTAAAGAAACCTGATCTGAACATCAATGTAAGACTCTTCTCAAATACCACTTACTCACCCTAAACAAAATATGCAATACTCAATACCAAAAAAATCTCCCAATTACCTAAATCTTAAACTTAAAAATTAGAGCCCAAAAGTTCATACATTACTTAATACTGCATTGTAGTAAAAATTTACCTGCCCAAAACAATATTTGCCTTACACCTAATTGTAGCATTCTCATACTGTAAACTACTTTCAACAATGCACATGTTATATTCCCATAATATACTTTAAATATTTATTATTGATGAAAAAAACATACAAAATATTTTTCAACTTGTCCCAATGTAATAACCCCAGATTGTAATTTGAGTAAACTTACTGTCTGCTAAAAATAAAAACAGATGTGCAATTTAAACAAACTATGATCAATTTCTCTGGAATTAAGTAGTCTGTAAGCCATTAAATTTAGTCTTGCCCATAATGCCATAGCATGATAGTGGCTCTCTTTGCACTGCAACTCATTATTGTAATTACAAAATCTCAATGTAAACTTGCAAGAAAATAAAAATTGTATTGTATTGTAAAATGGGTACCTGGGTGTTAATCGACTGGTGTGGGTCGCATCCTGGACAAAACCGACTAATTTGCCCGAAATGCTTTTGCATAACAAGAAGCTTTCTATGTAGTTGTATATCATTGATGTCAGCTAGGCCTGTATACCTTTTACATGAAACTAGAAAAAAAAGATATTATATACAGTGGACCCCGCTTTATGATCACCTCCCAATGTGACCAATTATGTAAGTATACAGTGGACCCCCGGTTAACGAATTTTTTTTCACTCCGAATATGTTCAGGTGCCAGTACTGACCGAATTTGTTCCCCATAAGAATATTGTGAAGTAGATTAGTCCATTTCAGACCCCCAAACATACACTACAAACGCACTTACATAAATACACTTACATAATTGGTCGCTTTCGGAGGTGATCGTTAGCGGGGGTCCACTGTATTTATGTAAGTGCATTTTTTACGTGCATGTCTGGGGGTCTGAAATGGACTAATCAAATTCACAATATTCCTTATGGGAACAAATTCGTTTTAGTACTGGCACCTGAACAAAATTTTGGAATGAAATAATATCGTAAACCGGGGGTCCACTGTATTATATTATACTGATGCCCAGCTTTAATTCAAAACTGATACCATAAAAAATAACCAATACCACTGTTACCAAGACCTTGGCCCACCCCTAGTTTTATGTAATTTCTGCAGCTGTAATCCCATATGCCATGCACTGTAAGTTTATTCAGGTACAGGTACACATAAATGCAGTTACATAGATTATCATGTATAGCAGCATATGTGTAGATTACCTAGGATAACTCAGAAAGTCAGAGTGATTATTTCCTCAACCCTGCCAATTGGCTTCAGGAAAAACAAAAGCCCATTGATGCAACTGTAAAAATGCTAGACCTGCTTTACACAGCACTTGAAAAAATGAATATCCATTAGGACTCTTTTTCAAATTAAGGAAAGCTTTTGATCAGTAGACCACAGATCCTACTCCACAAACTTCATCATTATGGTATAAGAGGCCACACACTTATAATTTAAAAACCCACCTCACTAATGGGCATCAATACGTCTCTAAACAAGGACACAACCTCATCAACAAGACCACTGGATACTGGAGTACCACAGGGAAGTGTCCCTGATCCCTTGCTCTTCCTTTTATACATCAATGATCTTCCTAATGTATCATAACACCTTAAACCTATTCTCTTTGCTGACGACACAACTTACGTCATCTCCCACCCTAATCTTGCCTCACTCAACACTCTTGTTAATGAAGAACTAGTAAAAAAATCATCCTGGATGACTGCTATTAAACTTACAAATTAATATTGACAAAAACCCCTTTTACATTTGTTTTGGGAATAGAGCAGGTGTTGCCCAGCTAAACATTACGATTGACAACACTCTTATTGCTAAGCAAAATGAGGGCAAATTCCTGGGCCTACACCTGGACAGCAACCTGAAATTCAACACCCTATCCAACACATTTAAAAAAAAAAGTATCCAAAACAGTTGGGATCCTATCCAAGATACATTACTACGTGCTACAATCAGCCCTACTCATACTATACTATTCACTCTTTCTATCCCAAACCTCACCTATGCTATTTGTGCCTGGGGATCATCAGCAGCAATCCACCTAAAGCCAATAATAATCCAACAAAAAGCTGCAGTAAGAATTATCATGCAGCCCAAATTTGCTAGACAACCCCCTCTTCCCACTCTTCAAGGATCTAAACTTACTCACTGTACAAAACATTGACACCTATTTACTGTGAAACCCTACATTCTAATATTAACCCTGAACTAAAACACTTATTGATAGTTGCAACAGGACCCATAACATAGTACCAGACACAAAAATCTCTATAACTTTCCTCGTGTCTGGCTAAATCTCTACCAAAAATTCGATGTACATAAAAGGGGCCTAAAATCTGAAACTCCCTGCCTGAAGACTAGAACCGCAGACTCGACCACCATTTTCAAAGTACTGTTTTAAAAAAAACTTATCTCCCTAACAAACCCCATCATCAGTAACTACACCTACCATCCGACTTACGACCTGCGACAAAACGTCCACTCGACTTACGACCGTGCATCTGGCAAGCTGGGGGTGGGCCACGACCGTGCATCTGGCAGCTGGGCTGGGCCGGCTGATGCGCACTGCTGTACAATATTTGACAATGCTCATGGTGGCAAGGCGTCATGCAGGCAGCATCAGTTTGAGTAACCCTGCCCTATCAGCAGCATCATACTGTATTAACTGTACTAACTGGACAGTAAATTTCCACCAAGGTTCCTAAGATGAAGTCAGAATCTTGCACTGGAGATTGTGGCAAGAAAGGTAGACATTCTTGGCACTAAAATAAACATATCCTCTGTTCATTAGTCACATCTCTAGGCCCCTCTTATATTTATATTGCTTTCTATTTTGATTTTTTATTCATACAAAAAATACAAAATTTACTGTTATGCAGACTACTGCATTATTGTAAAAATAGTATAAATAATATCAGTGCACTAGTGAAAGAATATTAAACTCCCCCAGTTGACGTGTATTGGACGTGTGTGTGATTTGTTTACTCTCTGAACATTGGTAAAAATTGAACATTTCCGCTACTTTGAGCTCAGTTTCAAGGTCGTTTTCATCGTCAAAGTAATGAAATCATCTCTATTTCTGTAATTGTTTTTCCTTTTATCACCTAAGACCATGAAACGCAAATACAACAATAAATACTATACGAAAATACACTCAAGTCGGCGTTTTAATCCAAAAAAAACGATCAGTTTTTTTTTTTCTCATTACGCACTGTGTGCTGCAGATTTTTTTTATGTGTGTGCACTCTGACCACACAGACTCATTCTCTCACGTGGGCCTACCAGCTTTTCTCCAGCTTGATTTGAAGCGCTAGAATTATTGAATATATATACGTCAGAAACAGTGGCGCTAAGACGTATTTATATGGTGTAAACAGTCAAAGGGTAAATCTCAATTAGCCCTTTGACTGTTTTGGGTCATATATATACGTCTTACGAGCCACCGTTTTTGACATATATATACTCATAAATTCTAGCGGCTTCAGATCAATTCAATTCAATTCAAGTTTATTCTCTATAAGATTACAATGTGGGGTTTACAGGTTTTGGGTATTTGTGGTTACATGTTATGAAATACTAATTACAGAGGGGGCCACTAGGACACCTAGCATGGCTAGGCATTTCGGACAGACTTAGATTAATTCTTAACATTAAATCCTTACAGATTATGGTATTAAGGCTAAGTGGACTACATCATAATTTGTGAGTTTAGCAATGTGAATGCTTTTGTTTTTGGCACAAGACAAAGTGTCTATATTGGAGTATACATAGGTGTGGCATGCAAAGAGTACGTAACCTTTAATCGGCGCATGTACACACCCTCATTTACAGGCTATCTCCTCAACCAGCGAACCAGGTTGCTAAGAGTTGATGGTGGGGCCCATCGTTCAACTAGTGACAGGTTCTAGCCAATAAGAAGATGGTTTTGGCAATCGCAGAGGTTATGTGGGTACCACTCTCCTGTCTGCCCTGTCATTCCCATCCTAGAGCTGGTTGAAGCACGGTCTGCTATCTTGTGGCTTCTATTATTGCCTTGCTTACCGTGGAGTGCACTATACTTATCACTATACATAGTGTATCATATGCTGTTCTAAATTGGTGAAGTGTTAATATAAGTCTAAACTTTTTCTGCTGTTTATTTTGCTCCCATTACACACCGGATACAGGCCATTTGGAATCTGGTTGTAATATGGGTAGCCTGTCCGAGAGCTGGAGCTGGACTTAGAGAAATGGTTGAGCTTAGGGTGAAGCTCGTAGCGGGAACATTGTGCAGCTTGCTGTCTGGCATTGCATTAGCTTTGCTACGCTTAACAAATTTGCGTGTCCAGTTGCTTTATGGTCAGCCTTGCTATTGTGTGATCGTTCAACAGCTCGTTACTAGCTTGTTCGGTGTGTTTGCTTCGCTACGGTCAATCTTCTAGAACAGTGTAGCTGTCTGGCATTGCTTTACAAATTTTGCGTGTCAGTTGTTACTAGCCTGTTCGGTGTGGAGAATTTTGCAGTCAGCTTTGCTTGTATGCGGATTCTGCAATCGTACTGTGCATAGCTAAGCGTGTTCTGCAAATTAACGTGTTACGTTGGGGTATTCTGCATCGTATGTGCATAGCGAATAACTATGCCACCTAGACGAGTCAGACGTCTGGTGTTGGCATATACTTTGCATAACCTACCTAAATTGTTCCTACAGCATTGTTGGCAAATTGCTCGTTCCATTGGCATTAAATACAAACGCACTCTCACAGCTGCGCAATTGCGTTCACTGATTGCTAAAAACTTATAGAAGAAGAGATGGCACATCAGACTCCTCCTCTACGGGAGCTAGGGGCAAAACTACCATGTTCTCGCAGGAGGAAGATGATACACTACAGAGCAAAATGGTCAGTATAGTGGCAGCTGGGTTGCTCAAGGTGAATCAGCGTCGTTGGCACTTGAGCTGGCAAAAATCAATCTTGAGCAAACTAGGGAACAGAGAGCATTCGCAAGGGAAGAATTTGATAGGGAAAGAGAAAGGAGGCAGTTTTCGCATTCTGTAAATAATTTTAGTTTACGAAAAGCAGTACAGCTTGTTCCCCGCTTCAATGAGGCTGAATCAAAACAATTTTTCGAAAGCTTCGAAAATCAGGCTCGAGCCTTGAGGTGGCCGGAACAGCATTGGGCATCGTTGGTTCATACAGCATTATTGGGTAAGGCACAGGAATTTATGTCAGTATTAAATGACGCTGAATTTTCTGATTATCAAGTAGTGAAGACCACAGTGTTGCGAGCATATACATGTATCCCAGCCAAATATAAAAAAAATTTTAAGCTGGGCAGACAACAGCTTGGTCAATCCCTAGTGGACTTTGTGAGACAGCAAACCAAAGCTTTTACCAGCTGGTATAAAGCAAGTGGTGTCTCTACCTTTGAGTAGCTGGTACAGCTTATTCTGATTGATAACCTGCTGGAGTCTGTGGGACCAGAGGTTCGAGTCTTTCTGCAGGATCGTGACTTAACCACTGCATTGGAGGCAGCCAGGTTGGCTGAGACCTTCGAAACTAACCGCTCCTTGTCCGAGCGGTCCCGTCTCTCTTGTCAACAGCCTGGCATGAGCAGAGATCGTCAACCTTGGAGAATGAAGTGCCAGCAGGAGGGAGAACGTCTACGTCAGCCAACTAAGTCACCTGGTGAGCCACGCTTCTCAACTTATGGTCTACCTGCTGAGAGACAAACTACTCAACATGGTGCATCTCGACAACAGTATCCAGAGAGACGCCAGCCAGAGCGACACCACTTGCAACGTCAGCAGGGAGTAAAGGGCAAGCCTGTCATCTGCTTCCTTTGTAACAAAGTAGGTCATATCCGTCCCAACTGCCCCCACAAACCCCAACCCATTGGGAAAATCTCTAATATCCCTAGTAACATGTCCCTGAGAGAAGTAGAAAAAGGTATGGCCCTTTATTATTGCAAGAGTCTTATTTCCCTTCAGGAAAACTCTGAAACAACTGAAGTAAAGACCTTTAGAGATACTGGAGCATATTGCTCACTTGTAAGAGAAGGAATATTACCCCTTTCAGAGAACACTTCCTTGAATTCCTCTGTTTTATTGGAAGCATTTGGAGGACTATATATTCTGTTCCTTTGCATAAAATTTATGTACAGTGCAAATATTACACTGGGTACTTGACTGTAGGTGTCTCAAAAGGATTCCCCATGAAAGATGCCATGTTATTACTGGGTAATAACATTACTACTGTTAGTGCGTGTCCTGAACCTATAATGAGTAATTCTTCTCCGGTGTTGGCCATAACTCGGGCAACATCCCAAGGGTTGTCTGGAGAGAATGTTGACCTATCCTTGGACGACTCCGATCTCGGAATAGCCACGTTGTTTTATGAGGCACACCGGCCGGAGCCTCGTAAATCAAGTGAACAGACCCCGATCAAGCCTTCCTATTCCCAGGTTGCAGGATTGCCAGATGTCTCTGTTTCCATGCCCGAGGGACTGTCCTTCCGGGAGGAACAACGAAAGGACCCTTCTTTAAAATTCGCTTTTCAGGCAGCCATGGGTAAATCCTCTTTGGGTCATCCGGTCAAGTATGAAGTTAAAAACAATTATTTGATCTGCACTGAGACTGGTAAGGAGATAGAGGGCCGGCAGTTGTTTAACAGGTTAGTGGTTCCAACAAAGTATAGACCTCAAATATTAAATATAGCTCATAATACGTCATTAGGAGGTCACTTAGGAATTATAAAAACCTTGTATAGAATCACAAAAGAATTTTATTGGCCAAAATTAAAGAAAGATGTGAAGAATCACATTAGGTGTTGCCGAGAATGTCAGCAAGTAGGGAAACCTGGACATTCCATTAAACCTGCACCTCTCCAACCTATACCTGCTGATGGAGAACCTTTGCAGATTTTAATTGTAGGTTGTGTAGTCCACTACCTAGGTCAAAGTCTGGAAATCAATATTTATTTACGATTATGGATAAAGTAACCAGATATCCTGAAGCAATTCCCATGCGTAGTATTAATACTAAAGCTATTCTCAAAGCTTTAACAAATTCATTTCTTGTTTTGGCATTCCTAAAACTATTCAAAGTGATCAAGGTACTAACTTCACTGCCAAAGCATTTAGGGAAGCATTAACTAGGCTAGGATAATCCACAACTTATCCACTGCCCATCATCCTCAGTCCAAGGCGCCTTGGAAAGATTCCATCAGACGTGAAAAACTATGATGAGAACTTTTTGCATGCATTTTCCTACAGACTGGGATGAATCACTACCTTTGTTACTGTTCTCAGTACGAGAGACGGTGCAAGAGTCTACAGGGTATAGTCCATTTGAGCTGATCTTTGGGCACAATGTACGAGGTCCTCTTCGGGTGCTCAAGAAGGATGGATGGGAGAAGGTGTTAGCTCAACACTCTACAACCTGTCTTCAAGGTTGCAGGTGGCAACGTCAGTTAGCCAAGGCTAACCTAAAGACAGCTCAAAGTAAGATGAAACAGAGGTATGACAGAAGTGCAAAATTCCGCTCCTTCCATCCAGGAGACAAGGTGTTGTGCAGGAACCTATACCTGGCCACACCTTGAAAGCTAGATTTATGGGACCTATGCAGATTGTAAGTAGATTATCTGATGTAAATTAGTGGTAGCTCCCATTGATAAAACCTCAAAAACTAAAATTTACCACATCAATCAATTAAAATCTTTTCATACACCAGATAAAGTCCCAGTAATGACTCTGTCCTCTACCTCTGAGGACGACTCTGATTCTTTGCACTTTATCTCTGAAATTAATATTAAACTTTCAAATTCTGTCCTCCTCAAGGATCCTAGCCCTTTAATGGAGGGACTATCTGAAATGCAAGCAACAAATTTAACTGAGCTTTTACAGTCATATCCTAATATTTTTTCAGATGTGCTGAAAAAATGTATGTTAGGTTATCATGATGTAGATGTGGGAAACTCTAAACCAATTAAACTCTCCCCCTACAGAGCTAATCCTGAAAAGCAAAGGTTACTTCAGCAGGAAGTAGAATTTTTGTTAAAGCATTGTTTAGTGGAGGAGTCATCTAGTCCATGGGCTTCACGGTGCATCCTTGTGAAGAAGGCTGATGGAGGGTTTCATATGTGTACAGACTACCGTAAGGTGAATGAGGTCACAATTACAGATGCTTACCCTCTTCCTCGTCTGGATGACGTAATTGACTTTGTGGGTAAGGCTACTTTTGTGTCCAAGTTAGATATCCTTAAAGGTTACTATCAGGTACCTTTAACGGATAAGGCGAAGGAAATCTCTGCCTTCATAATTCCAGGAGGTCATTATCAATACACAGTTACCCCCTTCGGAATGAAAAATTCCCCCTCTTCATTCCAGAAACTTATCCATCAGGCTATTAAAGGACTTGAAGGCACGGCAGCGTACCTAGATGATATTGTTGTGGTGTCTGATACTTGGGATCAACACCTACTTAGACTTAAGGCTCTTTTTGAGACCTTTCAGAGTTCCCATTTAACAGTTAATTTATCTAAATCTTCCTTTGGCCAGGCCACTGTCACTTTTCTTGGCCATGAAGTAGGTAGTGGTAAAGTTGCACCTAAACTTGCTAAAGTTCTTGCTATTAAAGATTATCCAGTTCCTCATGATAGGAAATCTCTTCAATGTTTCCTAGGCATGATAGGATTTTACAGAAGATTCTGTAAGAATTTCTCAGATATTGTAGCCCCTCTTACCTCTCTTACCAGTCACAAAGTTCCCTTTAATTGGACCTCAGACTGTAACACTGCTTTTAATAAAGCAAAAAGATTATTGTGTACTGTACCCATTCTCTTGTCTCCAGACTTCTCCAAACCTTTTTTCATTACAGGTTGATGCTTGTCAGTCTGGGGTTGGGGCAGTACTATTACAAATCGGGAACAAGGAGTTGCAACCTGTAGCATACTTTTCAGTCAAGTTCCAGCCACATCAGAGGGCTTACTCTACCATTGAAAAAGAAGCCCTCGCGCTGGTACTGGCTTTGGAGCATTTCGATGTTTATGTGGGCCAGACATCGCAGGTGGTCACAGTCTACGGTGATCACAATCCTTTAGTATATCTCCAAGCCATGAAGAACCACAACACAAGGCTTATGCGCTGGACGCTAAGGCTGCAGCCCTATAATATTTCCATTAAATATATTGCCGGCAAAGAAAATATGTTGGCAGACTCTTTATCTAGAGTCTAATATTTTTATTTATTTAGGTTTAGGATGTTATTTGTGGTAACCCCTTTTCACGCTCTTTTTTTTTTTATCCCTGGTGTGGGGTTTTTTTTTAGTGAGGGGATGCAGGCTACCGTCCGCCTGTATCTTGGACCTATGCTAGCCTGACTGACTGCTGTCTCACTCTTAAGTTTAGGTTTGGCTTTTGGTCACGAGAAAAGCTGAGCTCTATCTAAGAGTTGGATGGTGGAGAGAGAAAGGCGGTCCATTATTTTGTGCCATGGCGGCACGGTTACCACTGGGAGGTGGCAGCCTAATCCTGAGCCTTCTCGGGGTGGGGGTGTGGCATGCAAAGAGTACGTAACCTTTATTCGGCGCATGTACACACCCTCATTTACAGGCTATCTCCCCCAACCAGCGAACCAGGTTGCTAAGAGTTGATGATAGGGCCCCGTCGTTCAACTAGTGACCAGGTTCTAGCCAATAAGAAGATGGTTTTGGCAATCGCAGAGGTTATGTGGGTACCACTCTCCTGTCTGCCCTTGTCATTCCCATTCTAGAGCTGGTTGAAGCACGGTCTGCTATCTTGTGGCTTCTGTTTCTGCCTTGCTTACCGTGGAGTGCACTATACTTATCACTGTACATAGTGTACATATTGCTGTTCTAAATTGGTGAAGGATAATATAAGTCTAAACTTTTTCTGCTGTGTTTATTTTGCTCCCATTACACCCAGGATAACAGGCCATTTGGAATCCTGGGTTGTAATAATAGGCAAACTTATGACTAGTTAGGATTTATTATTTTAAGATTAAGATTAGTATTTCTGGGTTTATAGTCAGTGGGTGAGTGAGTGTAATTGTGAACCACCAGGTGGTTATCATGTAGTTAGTTGTCGGGGTGGATCAGGGAGATAAGATGTTTTCTAACTGTAGTTTTGAAGGTGATGAATGTGTCTGCAGTTCTAGAGTTTTCAGGAGGGTGTTCCAGATTTTAGGTCCTTTGAAATACATTGAATTGTTTTAAAGGCTTAGTCGAACACGGGGAATGTCATAGAGATGTTTGTGTCTGGTGTTATGAGCAGGAGAAAGCTGGTAGGTCCACATGTGAGAGAACGGGTCTGCGTGGTCAGTGTGCGCCATATAAAAAAAATTCTGCAGCATGCAGTGCATAATGAGAAAAAAAACTCGACCGTTTTTTTTTTTTAATTAAGATGGTCTATTTTCGTGTAGTATTTATGGTTGTATTCTCGTTTTCTTGGTCTCATTTGATAGAATATTTTATATTATAGAAATAGAGGTGATTTTGATTGGTATTACTAGGAAAAGAACCTTGAAATGGAGCTCAAAGTAGGGGAAATGTTTGATTTTTGCCAATGTTCAAAAGTAAACAAATGATGTCATTTTCCAATAAATGTCCAAGTAGCCATTCTAATATGCAGTCATGAACGGTTGACGTTATTTATACAATTATTTGTAAATGAATGGTTCAGAAGAACCGACATGTTGATAAATAGACGCATGTGCAACTCTTGGGTATCTTTATTGAGGAAACGTTTCGCCACACAGTGGCTTCATCAGTCCATACAAAGGATAAACTTGAAGAACAGGAGAGAATGAGGTAATCAGTCCCCAACCTTGAGTCGATGTGTTCAATCCATCAATCTTGAATAGAATATTATTCTATAGAATACTATTCTATAGATATTCTATGAATAGAATATTATATTCTATAGAATACTATTCTATAGAATACTATTCTATAGAATACTGCTCTATTCAAGATTGATGGACTGAACACATCGACTCAAGGTTGAGGGACTGATTACCTCATTCTCCTCCTGTTCTTCAAGTTTCTCCTACGATGGACTGATGAAGCCACTGTGCGGTGAAACGTTTCCTCAATAAAGATACCAAGAGTTGCACATGTGTCTAATTTATACAATTATTACAATATTGCAGTAGTCTGCATAACAGTAAATCTTCTATTTTTTTGTTGAATAAAAATTCAAAATAGAAAGCAAGAGTAATATCAGAGGGGCCTGGAAACGTGGACTGATGAACAAAGAAAATGTTATTTTAGAGCCAGGAATGTCCGCATTGTTCATCCTGGACCCTATTTTGAAATTGTCATATTTTTTAATTTTCGTGAAATTGGCCAAATTGCAAATTTCTGACCACGTTATTGGGTAGTTGAAATCAGTAAATGGGCAATTTCTTGTACTCAGTCGATAGAAAAAAAGGAGTTCTAAGGAAGTAGCTATGAGTTTGGTCGACTGGAACAATGGAATTAGCAAAAATAGGTCTCAAATTGGGCGAAATTGCCGATCCGTAAATATTGCCGAGGTCACTAACTTCTTGAGAGCGTAATTCCATCAGTTTTCCATCAAACTGCGTTCTTTTGGTGTCATTACTATCAGGAAAAGATTCTCTATCATTTAATAAGAATTTTTTTTTTTTTTTTTTTTTTTAAATTTGCGACACCAGGAGACACCTCAGGATTTGGGGTTGCGACAGTTAAGGGGTTAAATCTCACATAATGTTATAGCCATTGCCTGCATTAATTCTCATGCTTTAATTTCAGTACCCCAATTCAACCACTTCATAATACATATTCAGGTTACTGAATCTATTTAATTTCAATGTAATTTATTGAAATTGATCACTTCTTTCAGTTGCAACCTGTTCAGTTGTATGTATGATTGTATTGTATCACATGTTCAGTATGTACTAACTTAAATTTTATTCTAGCTTTAGATTTTAATAATTAGTAAACCTTATGATTAGTTTGTCTGAAATGCATATGCATAATTAGTGGCTTCTGAAGAGCCTTGTATTCAGTGTACTTAAAAAATGCATGCGAGTTAATAGACCAAACAGATGTAAGCTACAATTTAATATGAAACTGCATACATGTAACCTACAAGTAACAAACAAAATTTGTATATCACCTCTGAAAAGTACATAGTCACAATACCACTTGCTTTAGTGGCTGTGAAATGATTTATTAAAAATATTAATTTAGTTTTGTTCAGAAAAAAAAATCAGAATTTAAGTGCACTGTTGGAAACAAATTATCATTCATAAACTATAAACGAGTCATATTATTACAGCGGACCCTTGGCTAACGATATTAATCCGTTCCTGAGAGCTCATCGTTTAGACGAAATTATCATTAGCCGAATTAATTTTCCCCATAAGAAATAATGGAAATCCAATTAATCTGTTCCAGACAGCCAAAAGTATTAAAAAAATAATTTTTTTTATGAAGTGTACATTTCCCTACAAAGAAAACAATGTGACATGCACAATGCTATATAAATAAATGTTAAAATGCACTTACCTTTATTGAAGAGTATTGATGAGTGATGAGACACTGTTTTTCTTGAACACACTGCGATTTTCAAGATGATACATGAGTAAAGGCTTCACTTTGCAATCCCCACTAGCATTACAACAAAACAAGAAAGTTAGCCTGTCTTTTCATAGGCTTGTGTCCTGGGAGTGCCTTTTCCTCCTGAGTAATGTAGGTCCTGTTTGGCATTTTCTTCCAGAACAGGCCTGTTTCGTCACAATTGAACAATTGTTGGGGTTGGAATTTTCAGCTTTGCCATGCCTTATCACACTGTGTATGCCACTACGATTCTTAATCTCTCAAACTAACCTTTGCTGGCCTTAAATTCACCAATATGAGCACTAGTTCCAGGCATTTTTTCCTGTTCACCTGGGTGTTAGTTGACTGGTGTGGGTCGCATCCTGGGGGACAAGATTAAGGACCCCAATGGAAATAAGTTAGACAGTCCTCGATGACTCACTGACTTTCATGGGTTATCCTGGGTGGCTAACCTCTGGGTTAATTGTTTCTCAGTAATTGTTTCTCATTAAGCCACACCAACAACAGTCTCTCCACATCTTCGAGTAGTACAGCTGACGGTGGTGCAGCAGCAGCTGACCGTGGTACGATAGTATTTTGATAATATTTCTCACCCTTTTACCACAGGGTTGGCACTAGAAGCTTTCTTGGGCCCATGGTGGCTTATTTAGCAGTTACAAGCACTATAAACAATGGAATAATACAAAATATATCGAATGTATGCATTGAAACTGGCCACCCTGGCTTGTAAACAATGACGCAGGGCAGCTGAGGAGCTCAGGCTGGATGGACAGGTTTGGGAAGAATCATGTTGGGCAAGTTTTTTATCGTTGCCAGGCCAAAATTTTTACGCTCAAACGCTTCATTGGGTGGATTTAACGTTATGTGATGCATTCGTTAGCCGAGGGCCCACTGTATTGCCTTTTATTAGGAGAAAGTTATTTTTCTTGTTTTTTTTCTCTGCAAAGTCTTTTAGAATTTTGTCAAAGTTTAAACTGCTAATTTCAGATTTAATGGGCATAATTGCCAAACTGTTCAAATGCTCTTGCTGAATTCATGATCTCGAGTAAGTTTCGATTAGTTTCAGCTTGGAAAAACTCCCTTCTCCAGATGCCCTTTGTTTTTACTTCATGTTGTTGTGTGTACCTGGCAAGCTGAGAGTAGATTACACTTTAGCGCAGGGCCCAGTTGGGAGCAATTGGCCCAACGGCTTAAGGCCGGACCTGCTTGTATTATATCTAATTTCATCTTTACTATATTATGATCATACAAAATATGTAATCATATTATATGTATAACTTCTATATGTGCTTGCTTCACATTTTTTGAAATTAAAAAAATAATTCAGTTTAATAATTTAACACATGGCACTTTTTAATTTTGGGGGGTCCAGACAGTGAAAGGGTTAATGAAACAAATATATGCGCTTATTGTAAGTGTGTTTCTTTGAATTTTATAACCTTACCTAAAATTTCTTAATGCTGTATTGAAGTATAATGTTCGTTAAATTAACAGTATGATGGAGAGTGAGCGAGTGCAGTGTAGGAAGTGCCGCAAGCTACTTCTTTCTAAGGATGAATTCTGCCTTCTTGATGCTCATAGCCAAGAATATCATGATACAAGTAAGTTTCCCTAATACCTGTCATCATTTCTAGTTACCGGCATGCTTTGTTAATACGGCACTAGCTTCAGACCACTTCACTGATGTGGCATTTTTCAGTTATATTCATGTTTGTTATTTTTGGTGCTTTCCTTGTTCTTTAAGATGGTTTTTGGCAATTTTCAATTCCTTTTCTTTATTATTTTTACTTTTTCATTGTTTTTATAGGCCTAGTGGTATTGCACACTAATATATGATAGTGTAAACATGTTTTTAGGCTGTGATTCACTTTAAGGCGATAGTGTAAACTTCTTATCTAGTATTTGTATGCATTTTTAAGGAAAAAAAAGGGTGTGTTCCACTTTACGGCGATTCCGCTTTATGGCGGTAGCCTGGAACTTAACCTGCCATATAAGTGAGGCCCTACTGTACCTGAATCAACTTACTCGAGTGCATGTGGGGTCATAAGTAAGTTTATTCAGGTGTACACAAATACAGTTACATAGATTATCCTACATAGCAGCATATGTGTGGAGAACCTAGAATAACCCAAAAAAGTCAAAGTGACTTATTTCCATTAGGGTCCCTGTACCCTGTACCATGTGTTACAATTTACTATATGGTATAATGTACCATATGGTAGAAATGTACCATATGATACATTGTACCATATGGTACCATTGTACCATATACCATTGTACCATATGATACCATTGTATGATATGGTACCTTTGTATATGGTACCTATGGTACAATGTACCATATGGTTCAAAACCATAGAATTCCTCTTCAGATCCACTTCCATCAGTATTAGCACTATAACTTGTGAAAGGAGAGTCAGAATTCGCGGGGAGGGGGGAGCTTCCTTGCCACCAAGCATGATGAACAAAGCGTACTGAAATGTCATTCCACAATGCAGTGCGGGTGCCCTGTTTTTTGTTTACTGTGCACACTGACATGCAGACCCATTCTCTTAGATGTAGGCCTACCATCCTTCTCACTCTAAATTTGAAGCCGCTAGAATTTTGGCGTAAATCTACAGCTCGGACCCTTGCTTCAAAGCCGTAGATATACGGACGGACCCTGAAAGGGTTAATGGATGCCTCTCTCTCTCTTCCCCTATTAGTTAACTCTTCAGGGTTTCCGACATACTAGTACGGCTTATGCACCAGGGTTATTGACATATTGTACTAGTACGCCTAAATTCTAGTGCCTTCAAATCTAGCAATGACAAAAGCTGGTAGGCCTACATTATGAAAGAATTTGTCTATGTGGTCAGTGTGCACAGTGTAAAAAAATCCTGCAGCACACAGTGCATAATGAGAAAAAAAAACTTTGACCGTGTTTTTGGTTTAAAACAGTGACTTTGCATTGTATTTTCATATGGTATTTATGGTTGTATTCTAGTTTTCTGGTCTCATTTTATAGAATGGAAGACACATTACAGAAATTGAGATGATTTTGATAGGTTTCACAGTGAAAAGTACCTTGAAATTGAGGTGAAAGTAGCAGAAATGTTTGATTTTTGCCAAAGTTCAAAAGTAAACAGATCATGCCACGCATCACAATACACGTCAGTTGGTGAGTCTAATATTCTTTCACAAGTGAGCTGATATTATTTATATAATTTCTACACTAATGCAGTAGTCTGCATAACAGAATAAAAATTCAGAGAATAAAAATTCAGAGGTGGAAAGCAAAAGAAATGTAAGAGGGGCCTGGGGACGTGACTGATGAACATAGGAAATGTTATTTTAGTGCTAGGAATGTCTGTCTTGTTTATTCTGGACCCTGTTTGGAAATTGGCATCTTTTGAAAATTTGTGCAAAATTGGCAAAATTGCCAATTTCTGACCACTTTATTGGATAGTTGAAATCGGTAAATGGGTGCTTTTTTGTACTCATTTAACAGAAAAAATGGAGTTCCAGCGAAATAGTTATGATTTTTGTCAACTAGTACACTGGGAATTGGCCAAACATAGGGCTCAAAGTGGGCGAAATCGCCAATGTGTGAACATCGTCAAGACCAATGACTTTGCGAGAGCAATAATTCCATAAGTTTTCCATCAAATTTCATACTTTTGGTGTCATTATGATTGGGAAAAGATCTCTATCTTTTCATAAGAATTTTTTTTTTCTCGAAAAATTTTCGACCCTGAGAACAAGTTTAGGAGAGGGCCTCTCGACCTTGAAAGTGTTAATTAAATCAAGGGTTCACTTTGTGTATCATTTATTATGATTATTTAGCTTTTTTTTTTAAGTTAAATTCGTGTTATGTGGTTAAAA
>NC_069416.1:40350989-40372611 GCF_026875155.1 Cherax quadricarinatus | reverse complement strand
CCCCACAACCCCAATTTTCCCAACACCATCCACCACTACTCCACTAACCACTCCCACCATATACCACTACCCCATACTACCATACTACCCTACTCCCACCCCAAAAACTACCACCCAAACCATACCACCCAAACCCACCACACTACCACCACCATATACCACTACCACCACCACCACCACTACCACCACCACCACACTCCCACCACTACTACTACATACTACCACAAACCAAACCACTACTACCACTACCACCACTACTACCACTACCACCACCACCACCACTACCACCACCCACCACCCTACCACCACTACCACCACTACCACCACTACCACCACACCACCACTACCACCAATACACCCCTACCACTACTACCACCACTACCACTACTACCACCACACCACCACTACTACCACTACCACCACTACCACCACTATACCACTACCACTACTACCACCACTACCACTACTACCCCCAAACCTACCACCACTACTCCCAACTACCACCACTACCACCACTACCGCTACTACCACCATTACCACAAATACCACCACTTCCCAAACCACTACTACCACTACCACCACTACCACCACTACTACCACTACCACTACTCCCAAACCACTACCACTATTTAACCACCACTACCCCACTACTACCACTGCCAACCTACCCCCAAAACTATCACTACTACCCCCCACTACCACCACTACCACCCCTACCGCCACTACCACCACTCCCCGCCACTCCCACCACTACTACACTACCAACACTACCACTACTACCACCACTACCACCACTACCCCCCATCCCACCACTACCACCACTACCACCACTACCACCACTACCACCACTACCACCACTACCACCACTACCGCCACTACTACCACACCCCACTACCACCACTACCACCATACCACCACTACCACCACTACCGCCACTACCGCCACTACCGCCACTACAAACCCACTACCACCACTACCACCAACCACAACTACCAACCCCACTACCACCACTACCGCCACTACCGCCACTACTACCACTACCACCACTCCCACCACTACCACTACTACCACCACTACCACCATACCACCACTACCACCACTACTCCCAAACTACTACCACCACTACCACCACTACCACCACTACCACCACTACCACCACTACCACCACTACCACCACTACCACCATACCGCCATACCACCACCACCACTACCACCACTACCACCACTACCCACCACTACCACCACTATCACCACTACCACCACTACCACCACTACCCCCACTACCACCCACTACCACCACTACCACCACTACCACCACTACCACCTCTACCCCCAAATACCACCACTACCACCACTACCACCACTACCACCACTACCACCACTAACCACCACTACCACCTCTACCAAACACCCCACCATACCACCACTACCACCACTACCACGACTACCACCACTACCACCACTACCACCACTACCAGCCGCCAGAGACCAGCCGCCAGGACCAGCCGCCAGAGACCAGCCGCCAGACACCAGCCGCCAGCCCACCAGCGCCAGAGCCAGCCGCCAGAGACCAGCCGCCAGAGACCAGCCAAACAGAGACCAGCCGCCAGAGACCAGCCGCCAGAGACCAGCCGCCAGACACCAGCCGCCAGACACCAGCCGCCAGAGACCAGCCGCCAGACACCAGCCGCCAGAGACCAGCCGCCAGAGACCAGCCGCCAGAGACCAGCCGCCAGAGACCAGCCGCCAGAGACCAGCCGCCAGAGACCAGCCGCCAGAGACCAGCCGCCAGACACCAGCCGCCAGAGACCAGCCGCCAGAGACCAGCCGCCAGAGACCAGCCGCCAGAAACCAGCCGCCAGAGACCAGCCGCCAGACACCAGCAGCCAGAGACCAGCCGCAAAAGACCAGCCGCCAGAGACCAGCCGCCAGAAACCAGCCACCAGAGACCAGCCGCCAGAGACCAGCCGCCAGAGACCAGCAGCCAGAAACCAGCCGCCAGAGACCAGCCGCCAGACACCAGCAGCCAGAGACCAGCCGCTAAAGACCAGCCGCCAGAGACCAGCCGCCAGAAACCAGCCACCAGAGACCAGCCGCCAGAGACCAGCCGCCAGAGACCAGCAGCCAGAGACCAGCCGCCAAAGACCAGCCGCCAGAGACCAGCCGCCAGAGACCAGACGCCAGAGACCAGCTGCCAGAGACCAGCCGCCAGAGACCAGCCGCCAGAGACCAGCCGCCAGAGACCAGCCGCCAGAGACCAGCCGCCAGGGACCATCCGCCAGAGATTAGCCGCCAGAAACCAGCCACCAGAGACCAGCCGCGAGAGACCAGCCGCCAGAGACCAGCAGCCAGAGACCAGCCGCCAGAGACCAGCAGCCAGAGACCAGCCGCCAGAGACCTGCGGCCAGAGACCAGCCGCCAGAGACCAGCCGCCAGAGACCAGCAGCCAGAAACCAGCCGCCAGAGACCAGCCGCCAGAGACCAGCCGCCAGAGACCAGCCCCCAAAAACCCCCCCAGAGCCCAAACCGCCAAAACCCCCAGCGCCAGAGCCCAGCCGAAAAAGCCCAAAAAGCCCCCCCCGGCCCACCGCCAGAAACCCCCCACCAGAGAACCACCGCCAGAGCCCAAACCCCCGGCCAAGAAAAACCCCACCCCGGCCGGCCCGGCCCCCAACACCGAAAAAAACCCCCGTCAAAGAAAACCCCAAGAGCGGGGCCAAGAAATCCCCCATAAGCCCCCGGGGCCAAAACCAGCCGCCAAAACCACAAAGAGCCCCAAAGACCACCCCAGGCGGCCCCAGGTCCCCCAAAGAACCCCCAACCACTAGAGACCGAGCCGCAAGAGCCCCCCAAAAGGACCGGGTTCCAAGACCCCCCAAAGCCACACCGGGACCTGAAAATTGGGGCCCCCTAAAGCAACCAGGGGAAAACCAAACCCAAAAAGCCCCAGAGACCACACCCAAACAGCCCCAAGAGACCAAGGGGCCAAGACCACCCAAGCCCCCTGGGAGCCCCGGGCCCCCCAAACCGGGGGGGAAAAACCAAAACCCCCCAAACCCAATCCCCAAATAACCGAAAGCCAATAAAAACCCGGGAGGGGACCACCCCAAACCCCCCCCCTCCCCCCCCCCCCCCCCCCCCCCCCCCCCCCCCCCCCACCCCCCTCCCAAACCCCCCCCTTTTTCCCCCCCAACCCCCCCCCCCCCCCCCCCCCCCCCCAACCCCCCCCCCCACCCCCTAACCCCCCCCCCCCCACCCCCCACCACAACCAAACCACATAAAAAAACACCCAAAAACCAAAAAACCCCCCCCCCACCAACACACCACACAACCACACAAACCACAACACCAACCCCCAAACAACAAAACCCCAACCCACAAAAAACCCAAAACCCCCCAAAAACCACACAAATCAAACAAAAAAAACACCCCCACACCCCACACCACAAAAACCCAAAACCCAAAAACACCCCACCCCCCCCCCACCCCCCCCCCCCCCCATCACCCCACACCCCACCACCACCCCACCCCCCCCAAACCCCCCCCCCCCCCCCCCCCACACACACCCCCCCCCCACCCCCCCTCCCCCCCCCACCCCCCCCCCCCCCCCCCCCCCCCCCCCCCCCCCCCCCCCCCCCCCCCCACACCCCCCCCCCCCCACCCCCCCCCCCCCCCCCCCCCCCCCCCCCCCCCCCCCCCCCCCCCCCACCCCCCACACCCCCCCCCCCCCCCCCCCCCCCCCACCACAAAAAAACCCCCCAAACACCCCCCCCACCCCCAAACCCCCCAAACCCCCCACCCCCCCCAAAAACCACCCCCCCCCCCCCCACACCACACACCACCCAACCAAAACCCCCCAAAAACCCCCCCAAAAACACCCCACCCCCCCCCAAAACACACACACCCCCCCCCCCCCCCCCCCCCCCCCCCCCCCCCCCCCCCCCCCCCCCCCCAAAAAACACCCAAAACACCCCCCAAAAATCCCTTAACCCACACACCACCCCCCCCCCACCCCCCAACCAAACAAAAAAACCAACCAACCCCCACACACCCCCACACACAAAAAACCCAACCCAAAAACAAAAACCCCCACACACACACACACACAAAAACACCCACAAAACCCCCCCACCCCACACACACACCACCACCCACACAAAAAATACAAACACACAAACATACCACACAAAAAAACCACACACCCCCAACACTAAAACCACACAAAAAACACACACCCCCCAAAACACAAAAACCACACACCATAAAAATCACACCCCAACATACCACCCACAAAACCAAAATAACACCCACACACCACCACATACACCCCACACACTCACACCACATCCCCCCCACCAAACATACACACCACAAAACCACACACACACACCCAACCCCCCAACCACACACACACACACCACACACCCACACACACACACACACACACACCACACTCACTCACACACACACACACACCACACACACACACACACACACACACAAAACACACACAACACTAAATCAAACCACACACACACACCCCCAACACACACACACACGCGCGCTCACTACCCCACACACCACACACACACACACCCCCCCCAACCACACACCCCCACCAACACACACACAACACACTCACAAAACACACAAAAAACACACAAAACACCACACACACAACACACTCACCCCACACACACCCACACACACAAACACACACACCCACGCTCATTTCCAACACAACAACAAAACACCACAAAACTCATTTCCACACACAAAACACACCCACACACACAAAAAAAACACACACACACACACACCACCCCAACACACACCCCAAACACACAACACACACACACACACACAAAACACACACACACACCCCACCCAAAAACCCCACTCACACACACCCACACACACACAACCACACACCACACACTCATCACACACACACACACCCCACCACACACACACACACAAAACACACACACACACACAATTTCCCCCACCCCCCACCCCACACACACACACAAACTCATAAAACCACACACACACACCCACACACACACACACCCCCCAAACACACACAAAACAAAACCAAAACCGTCACTCACAAAACACACACACCACACACACCACACACTCCCTCACACACAACCCACACCACACACACAAACACACACAAACACACCCCCAAAACCAAACACACACCCCAACACTCACTAAACACACACACACCCCCACACACACACACACACACACACACCCCACACCACACACACACACACGCGCGCGCGCCGCTCACTCACACCCCCCACACACACACACCCAAAAACCCCAAAAAACGGGACCCCACACACACCCCCACACACACACACACACACAAACCCAACACACAAAAAAATCACACACACACACACAAAACACACCCCCACACCGGGCGACCTTTTTTAAACTGGTGTGTCGTTTTTTCATTAAGACAAAGGGCCCCATAAAAGGGAAAATTAACTGACACAGCCCACTACGCTTTTTTTTTCCCCTGTATTTTTGCCCCTTTGCCTTCGGGGCCCTTTTTGGGAAAGGGGGGGGGGGAAATTACGGAGAGAGAATGAGCCCTTTTCCCCTTTCAGAGAACCCAAGCACCCTTTAACATCTGGCGGGACTCGCGTGAGGACTGATTTCAGTGACGGGGAAAGAAAGAGAGAAAAGAAGAGAGAGGGGAGAGAGAGAGAGGGGAGGGGAGAGAGAGAGAAGAGGGAAGAAAAGGAAAAGAGAGAAAAGAAGAGAGAAAAAGAGAGAGAAAAAATAGAGAGGGGAGAGAGAGGGGGCTTTGGCAAATTTCCCCAGCAATTTCTTACCGGGGAAACCCAAAGGGTATAAAGACTATTAAAAAAACCCCGGCAGCAACCTGATGTCTATTATTGAAGTTTTTTAATTATTTATGTCTTGTCTATTTTGGGGTTTTGTCCATTTTTGATGTAAAATTAAAATGTTTCCTTGTCTTTTAAATTTTTTAATGCTGGGGTCTAAAAGGGATGCCTTTTTTTTTATTGATCTTTTTGTTATTTTGTTTCCTGCCCTACTATTGATCCCATGTCTATTATTAATGGTACAAAATTTTTCTCACAAATGTGACAAAAATTTAAATTTTGGTACATAAAAATTTTTTTTGGGAATAAATATTTTTTTTTAATATTTTTTATTAAAGTATTTTTCCAAAAAGCTGATACAATAAATTTTTGGTCTTACGTGTGAGAGACAAAACAGACTGCCCAATTTTTAAAATTTTATTTTCCCAAACCTAAAAATATTCTCAAACCCCAAAATCCGTGTGGTAAAATTTTTTAACGATTTAAGTGGGGGAAAAATTTAAGGGAAACTCTTTTGGTAAAAAGCGTCCGGGGGAGGGGACAATTTACCCCGAGGGTGTTTTTGTCCCCCCGGTGTTGGGTATAAGTTTTAAAAAACCCCATTTTAGGTTTAAATATTTTTGAATGGGGGTTGAACGGGGTTACAGGGTTTTCTTAAATTTAAACCATCGTGTAGCTGATAGGCTTAAAAGGGGTTTAAAGTTTTATCAGGGAAAACCCAAAATATTTGGGCTGTTTTTTCCCTTTGTTATGATCTGTCTTTGGGGATACGCTTTTTAAAAAGAAAGGGGAATTTTGGCTGCCTTTTGGGGGAGAATTTAAGTTCGAATTCTCCACGAAGTTTTAAAAAGCAGCTATGGAGAGCTTGAAAAGCTTTCCCTCCAGCAGAAAGCTTGAGTTATCATTCTTAAAATTATCTTTAAGGATGTTTTGTCTCACACAAAAGGGGAAAAAAATTTAAAGGGGGGAAAGGCTATGGTGGAAGAACAGAAAAGGAAAAGGGAGGGGGGGAATTTGGGAAAGGGAAGAAAGGAGCTGTAGCAAAAAAGCACACAAAGCCCAACCCCTTTAATGGAGAAAGGAAGAAAAACAGCAGGGGGACTCGCCCTGAAGCTGAATTCCCACACCTCTAGGGGCCCTGGGAACACCTTTTCCCCCTTTTTTTCGTGACCATAACTCGCCACACCTTGCTCATTTCCCTTGCTTCCCCCTACGGGACTTTTACCCCAGATTTCCCCTCCCCTGCCCTCCCTGAGGGTTAAAGAGGGGTACAAACCCAATATTAGGTTAACAACCCTTAAAACCAGCCCCCCCTTTCCCCCCTTTTAAACCCTTTCCTTTGGGCACATCATCCACCCCATCTCTTTTCCCCTGTTTCGCCTTAAAATTAAATTTTACGTCCCTTGGGGTTTTTCCCAAGATTGTTACATTAAAGGGGAAATTTTACTTTCCCAATTTCTTTTTTAAGGAACTTAAATGGGGGAAAGTCCCTTTCCCAGTAAAGGTGTTAAGTGAAGTAAAACCTACGTGTTCCCTTGGGTTCGGAAGGGGTCCGAGATGTCTCCCTAACCCGGGGTCAAAAATAAACAAAGCGTTTTGGAAATAAAAAAATCTCAGAAATCGGGAAAAATTATGAAAATATTCCAGTGTTCAATAAAAAAAGAGAGAAAAGAGAGAGGGGAAGGGGAGAGAGAGAGAGGGGGGAAGGAGAGAGAGAGAGAGAGAAAAGGTAGGAGAGAAGGGGAACTGAACCCAACGGGACTGTGTTCACAACGTTAAATAGTACGTAAGGTAATGGGAAAGTTTTTAAAAACGGAAAACCTGAAAAAACACCAGAAAGGGTTTTAAGGGAAAGGGAAATCCTGTGTTGTATTTTAATAAAAATCGACAATTGAAAAAAAAGCATTTTTTCAGCATTTGGGAATCTCTACACTGGCGGGCCGAAACATCTCCCGAAAAATAAAATCCCAAAATTTTGCACAAGTGCCCTAAAAAGTAAATCTTGTGATGTAAACCTTCCGGGGTTAAACCGGGAGGGAAATAACACTGACTTAAACAGAAAATAAAAAAGAGGGATAATTGATGAATTTATTGGTTTTTTATTCTCTTTTAAAAAAAGGGTTTTTCAGACTTTCTTCTCGAAAAGGTTTAAGTTATAAAAAAATTTTAGAACCACAATTCAAAAATTCGAAAAAAATAAAAATGTGGGGGAAATGAGGGAAATATAGGAAGAATGAAGGGGGACTTTAAGGGTTTGAAAAGGAGTGTCGAAAAAAAAACCCAAGTACAAACCACCATGGTGCTCCACAAGGGCTCCTTACTGGGACCATTCCCTTTCCTGTTATACGAAAACAAATTGGAAATTGTTACACCCTTTGGGTACCATTTTTGCAGAGGCCCCTTAATTCTCAGAAAATTTAGAATGTCGGGAAAAAAAAATACCTGGAAGACTGCAGCAAGGGCAGAAAAAGTGGTTTTTTAAGCTTAAAAGCACACGAGTAAAAAAATTTCGAAGGGGAGAGAAGACAAGAAAACGGTATTTTTAATAAAGGATGAAAGCTACAAAACCACAACAAAATGGCCCCCTGGGAGGGGTTAAAACATTTAAGCATACTGGTTTTTTTGAGTTTACTTGCCAGGGGTTTCAAACCTAAAACCCTTCTATGTTTTTTTAAACCTAAGCACCCTCAGAAACAATAACCGAACGGCGGGGCCCCCACATGGGGGAAAACTGTCAAAAACTACCAACCCCGATGAAAAACAAAGGGGGTGAGCACCCCCCTAGCAAAACAAAAGAGTCAACAAAAGACCTTTGAAATTTTGGATACCCTTTTACATCATATCCATTAAAAGTACGAAGCCCCCGGCAAAAAAAGCCCACACTGGGGAAAAACCCTGGAGAAAAGCCCAAAAGGTTCATCCCCGCCCACTTTTTCCCTTGTCCCCAAAAAAAACCTTCTCCCATTATTATTTTTTTTAACACCCCCGGAAACGTACCCCCCACTAAGGCGGGGTGACCCAAAAAAAAAAAAACGAAAAATTTTTTTAAGTTAGAATGTAAACGGGGGAAGGGGGTTTACCAGCCCCCTTGCTCCCGGCTTTTTAGTCGTCTTTTACGACACCCAAGGGGTTAGGGAGGAAGAATTTTTTCCATTTCCCCCATGAAGATATAATTATTTATTACTATTTTTTATTATTATAGTATTTAGTAGTAGAAAGTAGTAGTAGTATTTATATTAGTAGTATAGTAGTAGTATTTCCAATTCAAAATTGGGAGGCACTAACCCCGTATGGCTCAACAGACCTTAAAAAATGGGAACAATCAATTTCCCTACATAAACAGGGGAAATGCAACTTCATTTCCTTGGGATAAAAAGAGCCCTCTACAGACGGTTTGACCTTCAAAAGACCCGGAGATTAACTGCCCCCAAAGGGGGAAGACAGAAAAAAAACCCCTTTTTCCCCCCACTAAAGGGACGAGGGGAAACACACTAGAACACTGAAGACGGAACAAAAAAAGGGAAATAAAAAAGGGCAACGAAACAAGTCTTTAAAAAAATTTTTGAAAGAGAGCCCGGAGACAGGGAAAAGAAGCGGGGGAAACGGGGGAGGAACAGGGGAGAGACAGACAGAGAGAGAGAGAGAGGGGGTAAGAGAGAGAGAGAGAGAAGAATGTTTGAGAGGAAACCTTGACAAGAAATATAAAATCAAAACCAAAGAAAAAAATAAAACCCCTTTTTAAAGGTTGGGCAAAAAATTGCTGCGGGAAAGAGTGTATAAAACATTTAAAAGGGAGTGGGTATGCCCTGAAAACTACCCAAATTTATCTGCCTAAAAAAAATACCCATTAATGGGCCCAAAAAACACCCCCTTTAAAAAAACCTTAATAATAAAAAATTAATGGACCTTTTTAATTCCCAATAAAAGAAACCTTTTTAATGGATTTTTTAACACCCCTTTTTAAAACCCCCCCCAATGCCCCACAATGGACCAAAATAATAAAAAATTTAAAAGTGCCCTTTTAAACCCACCCCCATTAAGGGCCCCAAATTTAAACACCCTTTTAAAATTATCCTTTTTAACACTCAAATTAAGGACTTTTAAACGGGGCCTTTTAAAATGGTCCTTTTAACCCCAACTTTAAAATGGACCTTTTAAAACGACAAAATTAACAGACCTATTAAATATTAATGGGTTTTTTAAACCCCATTTTTGGATTTATTACCTTCACCAACATTTAGCATCTTCACAAACAATCTTAATCACACATTGCAAATAAAAATGTAAATCCCCAAATTTTTTAGCACTTTTAAACTTATTTTTAAATATCGGGTTAACTCTACATTTAACAGCTTTTAAACCCCATTTTTAACATCTGTTAACTCTACTTTTAATATCTTTTAAACCCCAAACTTTTTAACAGCGGGTTAACTCCCTTTTAACTTTCCTTTTAAAACTCTACTTTTTTATCTTTTAAACTCCACTTTTAAAAAGCTTTTAAACTCCACTTTTAAAACACTGTTAATTTATTTTTAAAACAGTTTGTTAACTCCATTTTAAACAGTTGTTAAACCCACTTTTAATGGGCCCGTTAACCCCCACTTTTAACAGCTGTTAACTGGACACTTTTAAACAGCTATAACCCTCCTCTTAAAAAGCTACATTAAAGCGTTTGCCAAAAACTCCAATTAAACCTGTTTTTTAAAAATACTTTTTACGCTGTTAACAACACCTAAACAGCTTTTAAAAAAAACACTTTAGTAGCTGTTAAAAACCTTTTTTAATAGCTGCAAAACCCCTTTTTATAGATTTTTAACACTTTTAACAGTGTTAACACCCTATTCCCGTTAACACCCTTAAAAAAGTTTTTTAAAAAAAACCTTGAATAGCTTTTAAAGGGCCCACCTCAAACCTTTTGTTAACATATTTTAACATCTGTTAACCCCTTGAAACGTTTTTAAAAAAGCCCTTTTAAAGCTTTTAAGGGCCCACCCTGAAGCTGTTAACACACTTTTAACAGATTTTCAAAAATTTTTAAAAACAAAATGTTAAAAAACCCCTTTTCGAATTTTTTAAACCCCTTTTTTAAAAATGTTGAAAAAACCTTGAACACCCTGTTAACATAACTTTAACAGCTTTTAAAAAAAAGGAAAACCTTTAACAGATTTAATAATATCTTGAACAGCTGAAAACATAAACCTTTTAACAGTTTTAAACAGCACCTTAACAGCTGTAAAACCCCTTTTAAACAATGCAAACCCAACTTTAACAGCTGTTAACAACTTTTTCTTTAACAGCTTTTTAACAAAAACCTTGAACATCTTTTAAACAATTTTAAAGATTTTGTTAACGAATTAACAGATTTTTAAACCCAATTTTAAAAACAGTTTTTTTTTAAATGCCCCTTGAACAGCTTTGAAAGAAATTACTGTAGTTGTTTTTTCCAACATCCCGTCCCAAAAACCACACCTGTCAACACCCAAAAGAGGAAATCCCCCCCAAAATTTTCCCCGTATATTAAAAAAAATCTTCCCTGGGGCCCCCTCCACCAAGCAAAGGGGGGATAATTTCCCCCCTTTCCCCCACCACACTTGGGGGTATATGTTCCCCTATTTTCCCCCCCTTTAAGAAAGGGGTACCTATGTATCCCTTCCCCCCCCACCAACCCGGAAAGGGATACTTCCTCACCACAGCGGAAGTATTCCTTTCCCCCCCCTACACTCACCTTCTTCCCGGGAGGTTTTTGCCGGGCCACATGACAAGAGGGGAAAAGTGGGCCCCCAAACCCTCCCAGCACTTTGTACCCATGGTGGGAGAGACACTTGTCTGAGCCGAGAAGAGGAGAAGGGAGGAAAACCCTGGTGTGGTTGTACTGGGGTGTGGGGTCTGCACAGGGGATTGGGCCCCCGGCCCCTTTTGGGGGTAGCCGGGTGCTCTCCGGGCCCCCCTCCCCCCCCTCCTCCCTCACACCACAAAACACCACACACACACAACCCCACACACACACAAACACACAACACACACACACACACACCACACACACACACACACACACACACTTTTACACAACACGCAACCACACCCCACCACACACACACACACAAAGCCACACACACCCACCCTTTCCACCACTCCCCCAAAACCCCTGCCATCCAAAACGATGGGCCCCCAAGTAAAACCTTTTTTTTTTCCCCCCCCCTTATTTTTCTTCGGTCCCCTCAAATTCGGTAGTTTTTTTGTCGATTTTGGTTTAAATTTTTACGTTTTTTTCGTCTTTGGGGTTTTTTGTAAGGGTGGATGGATGGGTTTGGGTGGAAGGTTTTTTAGTTAGTTTTTATGATTGGCATGAAATCTGTTTAGTGCCATGGTGGATGACGTACAAACACAGCAGCCAATCATCGATTACCCTCTGCTGTGGCCCTCCCCGCATCACCAACCAATCACCAGAGGCCTTTTTTTGTGAGGTCCCTTATCTTGGCTACCCGAAAAAGATGGCGAAATTTTCCATCACGCCCAACATATGGGGAAAAAAAATTTAAAATGTTAAAATCCATCAAAAATTTAAATTTCCTACTGAGGTTATTTAAAATGGGAGATCCCAAAAATACTCAATGTGAGAAAAAGGGCACGTTTGGGACAGTTTAAAAAATAAAACGAGAAGTTTCACTACTGCTGGGTTTACCCCTCCCTTAGAATACACACACACAACACCACACCCCACACCAAAACACACACACACCACACACACACACACACACACACAAACACACCCCACACACCACACACAACAACAAAACCCCACCACATTTCACACATCACTTCCTCTTCCCCGCGGGATTCCAAGGATTTTGGAGTTTTGTAAATTGAAAATAATTTTTCCCCGTAGACTTGAGGGAGCGGGTTAGACTTATTGCGGGGAAAATCTGTCTTAAAAAAAAGAAAGTTTTTGGGTTTTGGGGCAAAGTTAGAAAAAATTTTGGGTTTGGAAAAAAAGTCTTGCTTAGGGAAGAAAATCTTCTCATGGGGAAAATCTTTCTTTTGGGAGAAAGTCTTGCTAATTAAAAGGGGAAATCCCCGCCATGGGGGAAATCTTGGGTCATGGAAAAAAGTCTTGCTAATGGGAAAAGTCTTGCTCATGGGAGAAAGTTTTGCTCATGGGAGAAAGTCCTTTTAAAGGGGGAAAGTCTTGCTCATGGGAAAAGTCTTGCTCGTGGGGGAAAGGGCTTGCTCATGGGAGAAAATCTTGGGTCATGAGAGAAAAACTTGCTTATATTAGAAAGGTTTTTGCTTAATTTTTGGGAAAGTTTTACTTATGGGGGGAAAAATCTTGTTATTGGGAAAAAAGTTTTATTAGGGGGGAAAATCTTTTCCCCTTTGGGGAAAGCTTGCTTAAGGGGGAAAGTCTTTTCTAATTCCAGAAAGTCTTTCTTAGGGAGAAAGTTTTGTATGGGAAAAGTCTTGCTATGGGGGGAAAGTCTTGCTAAAGCGGAAAAAAAGTCTTGCTAAAAGCGAGAAAGTCTTGTTATGGGGGAAAGTTTTTGCCCAAAAAAGGGGGAAAAATCCCTTTCTTATTGGAGAAAGTCTTTTCTCATGGGAAAAGTCTTGTAATGCGAGAGTCCTTTCTCATGGAGAAAGTCTTGCTAATGCGGGGAAAGTCTTGCTTTTGGGGGAAAATTTTTGCCCCATGGGAGAAAGTCTTGTTCATGGGGAGAAAGTTTGTTAATGCGAGGGAAAATCTTGCTCCTGGGGGGAAAGCTTGCTCAGGAAAGGGAAAATTTTTGCTATGGGGGAGAAAGGGTTTTCTAATGCGGAAATTTTTGGGTTTTTGGGAGAAAAATCTTGCTCAAGGGAGAAAAATCTTGGTCATGGGAAAAGTTTGCTAAAGCGAGAAAAATCTTGCTATGGGAAAAAAGTCTTTCTTATTGGAGAAAAATCTTGCTCCCTGGGGGAAAAATCTTGGGTTATGGGGGGAAAGTCCCTTTCTCATGGGGAAAGTTTTGCTCAAAGGGGGGAAAGTCTTGCATACGAGAAAGTCTTTCCCTTTTGGAAGGGAAGTCTTTTTCATGGGGAAAAAAAGTCTTGCTAATGCGAGAAAAATCTTGCTTAGGGGGGAAATCCCTTTCTAATGCCCCAGAAAAAACTTGCCCCAGGGAGAAAGCTTTGCCATGGGAGAAAGCTTGCTAAAGCGGAAGGAAAAGTCTTGCTTATGGGAGAAAGCTTTCTCATGGGAGAAAGTCCCTTTTTTAAAAGCCGGGAAAATCTTGCTTATGGGAAAAAAGTCTTGCTAAAGGGGAAAGTCTTCTCTTGGGAGAAAGTCTTGCTAATGCGAGAAAGTCTTGCTTTTTGGGAGAAAGTCTTGCTTTAAGCGGGGAAAATCTTGCTCCCCTGGGAGAAAAATCTTGCCAGGGGGGAAAATCTTTTTCTAATGCGAGAAATTTTTTGTTATGGGAGAAAGTCTTTCCATGGGAGAAAAATCTTGGGTCTTGGGAAAAAAGTCTTGATAATGCGAGAAAGTTTTTGCTTATGGGAAAAGTCTTTTCTAATGCGAGAAAATCTTGTCATGGGAGAAAGTCTTGTCCTGGGAAAAAATCTTTCTAATGCGAAAAAAGTTTGTCATGGGAGAAATTCTTGCTCTTTGGGGGGAAAAACTTGCTAAGCGAAAAAAAGTCTTGCTTTTGGAGAAAGTCTTGCTCACGGGAGAAAATTTTTTGCTTTTTGGGGAAGGGCCCTTTCTAGGGGAGAAAGCTTTGCCATGGGGGAAAGTCTTGGTCATGGGAAAGTCTTGCCCAATGCGAGAAAGTCTTGCTCTGGGAAAACCCCCGGGTTAAAGCGAGAAAGTCTTGCTTTGGGAAAAGTTTTTGTTTATGTAAAAGTTTTTGCTCATGGGGAAAAGCCTTGCTAATGCAAGAAAGTCTTGCTCATCGTATAAAGTCTTGCTAATGCGAAAAGTTTGCTTAGGGAAAAGTTTTTGCTCATGGGAGAAAGTCTTGGGTAAATTTGAGAAAAATCTTTCTTATGAAGAAAGTCTTGCTCATGGGAGAAGTCGGTGTCATGGAGAAAGTCTTGCCCCATGGGAGAAAGTTTTTCTAATGCGAAAAGTCTTGCTCATGGAAAAGTCTTGCTTTATGGGAGAAAGTTTTTGTAATGCGGGAAAAATCTTGCTTCCCGGGGGAAAGTCTTGCTCATGGAGAAAATCTTTCATGGGGGAAAGTCTTGCCCCATGAGAGAAAATCTTTCTAATGCGGGGAAAGTCTTGCCCTTTTGGGAGAAATCTTTTCCATGGGGGGAAAGTCTTGCTAATCGAGAAAATCCCTTTCCCCTTGGAGAAAGTCTTTTAAAAGCGAGAAAGTCTTGTCAAGGGAGAAAGTCTTGGGTAAAGGGGAGGGGAAAGTCTTTTCTCATGGGGAAAAAAGTCTTGCTTATGGGGAGGGAAAATCTTTCTCATGGGAGAAAGTCCCTTTTTATGGGAGAAAGTTTGCCCTTTTGGGGGGAAAGTCTTGCCATGGGAGGGAAAATTTATTTTTCGAGAAATTTTTCCTATGGGCAGAAAATCTTAAATTTTTCAGAGGGGTCTGGCATACAATCCCTTTGGGAAAACGTTAAAACTCGTGGGGGGACTCAGTAAAGGGAAACATTTCCTCGGGGAGGCTCTGAAAGACGGGGGGCTCGGCCTTTCCCAATTGAACTTTATATTTTATACCAAAATTACCTTAAAAAAAAATTTTAATTTATTCTTTATAAACCCGTTTTTTTTTTTTTGTTAATTTTAATGTCAAAAAATTTTATTGTTTCTGCACGGAAAATTTTTTTTTTAAAAAATTTTTTTAAAAAAATGTTTGTTTTGGGTTAAATTTAAAAATTTTTTTTGGGGGTGACCATATTTTTTTTTTTTTTTTTCGTTTGAAAAATTTTAATCGCTGATAATTCTTGTGTTTAAATTTTCATAGTTAACCCCGAGTTTTCAACACCTACCTTTTTAATAATTCCTGTTAAACAACAGTCAAAACCCTTTTTGATAATTCCAAAAAATCAAAAGTATACCTTTTTGATGAATCCAGTTATCAACAGCCTTTTCTTCTTTATAATTCCGTTTTTAATAGTCAAACCTTTTTGATAATTCCAATTTAAACAACAGCCTACCTTCCAATTACAAAAGTCAACCTTTTTTTGATAATTCCTATTATCAAAAAGTCTCCCTTTTTTATAATTTTTTGTTTTCAATTTGTCTACCTTCTTGAAATTCCTGGTAAACAAAACATTTTACCTTTTTTGATAATTCTAAAACAACAGTCTCCTTCTCATAATTTTCCCGTCTCATTAAATTGTTTCGAAAAACAAAGGGGGGTAGTTTTAACAAATTTTACCCCTTCCCTTTATAATTCCTGTTATCAACCCCGTCTACCCCTCTTTAAAAATTCCCGTTATCAACACCCGTCCCCAACCATCTTGACAATTCCTGTTATCAAAAACAGTTGTTATTAACAAAAAGAGGGAGTCTAAAGTTCTGCAGCGCCTCGTTATAACAATCAGCAGAAAAAGACAAACAGAACAGGCCAAAAAAAAGGGAAAGACAAAAAAACAACAAAATTTCAATTTAAATATAATGTTAATGGGAAATTTAAAATATTTAAGTGTTTAATAGAACCCAAACCAAAAGCCAGTCAGAGGCACGACCGGACACGACCAAATGTCTGGAAAGTCCCTTTCCAAAGCAGCCCCGGGGGCCAAAAAGCAAAAGTCACCCTTTACTGAAAAATATCCGAAATCCCACCTGATTAAGAATAATTAAAAATTAAAAAATTTTAAGCACAGAAAAAGGGTTTTTCAGGGCCCAATTAAATCAAAGGGCATACTTTTCTATATAGAAAATCATTATTATGCAGGCTTTCCCCGGGGAAAATTTGGGCAGTTTTTTTTCCCCGGATGCCACCCACAACCCAAACGATAACACTCAGGTATGAACATAAGAACATAAAAATGTAGGAAACAATGCAGAAGGGGCCCACTTGGGCCCAACGGGCAGGGCCTTTTCAAAACGAACCCCTTTCCTAAAAAACAACCCAAAAAATAACTCCCGTACCCCATGAACCCTTAAACCCAGCCCCTCCCACTCATAATTTGTCCCCGTCTCTTTTTTTAAAACTCCCAAGGTCCTAGCCCTATCACCCCCCCTAGGAAGGGCTGTTTCCCCGCATCTACAACTTGTTTGGAAAAAACCAAGTAATTACCCATGTCCTTTTTAAAACAAAAATTTATTTCCCAACCTTTAAAACCATTATTTCTGGTTTTTACCCGGTTTCGACACCCCTCAGTACTTTTATTAATATCTCCCCCCTTTTTTATGCCCGTATCCCTTATACACTTCAATGATACCCCCCCTCATTTTACGCCTTCCCCGAGAGTGGGATTTAAGGCTTTTATTTTATCTTCATACGGGGGATTCCTTACACATTTAAAACATTTTGTCATTTTTCTCTGTATGTTCCTAATGAGTCTAAAACCATTTCCCGTAGTAAGGGGGCCCAAAACCCGGCACTAATCTAAATGAGGGCCCCACTAGTATGTTTTAGGGGCTGTTAAAAAAACTTTTGGACTTCTTTTTACTTATACTTCTTGAGATAAACCCAAATAAACGTTGGCCCTTTTTGCGCAAACCCCAAGGGACTGTGTCTTTGGGTTTAGATTTCTGCTTTTCCATGAAATCCCAAGTCCTTTTCAATTCCCCGTTGGTTTAAGCTCTAAAATTCACCTAGATTATAGCTTCGAGGGGTTTTTTTTATTCCCAAGGGCAATACCCAAACTTTTGTAGATGAAATTGGGTTTAGAGAAACCCAAAGTTTATAAAATTTGGGCACTGTGCCAAAATTATTCAAAATTTATGGACTGAACACATTGACTCAAGGGTTTGGGGACCGATTACCTTTATTCTTTCCCCCTGTTTCCCTTTAAGTTTTTCCTACGGTTTTTGGACTGATGAAGCCACTGTTTTGGCCCAAAAAGTTTCCTCAATAAAAATACCCCCAAAAGTTGCACATGTTTCTAATTTTTTTTACCCTACACTTATCCCCATTGAACTTTTATCTTTCCATTTTTTGCCAAGACTTTTAAATTTTTCCCAAAACGGGCCCCGGGGTTCATTGATATCCTCCCCAGAGTGAATTAAAACGGTATCTTTTTATCATCAGCAAATTTAAATCTGTCACTAGTAATCCCTTCCCTCAAAGGGGCATTAAAAGTAATTTTGAACAAGAGGGGCCTAAAACTGGAACCCCTTTTGGAAAAAGCCCCCTAGTTTATAATCCCGATTCAGATTTCCCCTCCCTTTAAAGGGAACTCCCTGCTTCTGTTGGTAACCATGCCTCAAACCATGCTAGAACTTTACCCCCTATACCATGAGGCCCCTTTTTTTTTAAGAGTCTCTTTGAGGTTTCCTATCGAAGGTTTTTTTTAAAAACCAAATAAACAAAAATCATATTCCTTTCCCCTGTCAAAAATGCCTCAAAAAGTTCCATTTAAAAACGCAGGAAGTTTGTCAGGCAGGAACACCCCTCGTGAATCCATGCTGAATTCATTTATCAAGTTATGCCTTCAAGGTGATTTTTTGATAATGTCAGCTTAATTGATTCAAAAAACTTGCCCACTATAGATGTAGGCTTATTGGGGGGTTTAATTTTGAAGGAGTTGGGGCTTATTTCCCCCTTTTCTGATAGGTTAACATGGACAAAAAGGGAACTTAAGGGAAAAACCCTTTAATGGTGAAACCCGAACTGGACAATAAGTACCGAGTGGAGCCACAGAAATGAAAGGGACTCGAACTGCCCAGTTTTTACTGGTCGGGGAGAGCAAAAGGGGAAAAGTGATTTTGTTACGAACATCGAAAAAAACCCTAACATTCTGGGGCCCCCCACAAGAGTCTACTTTCCCGAAGGGGGATCCCAGAAGGGGGATCGAAAAATACGAACCCCAAATTAAAAATTTTGAGTTTCTGGTTTTCCCTTTTGAGTTATTATTGAGCACTGGGGCAGGTGAAACATTACAAATTTTAGTCATCCACCTTAAAAGGGAATTTCAATTTTAGTGGTCAACCAAATTTTTTAAAAATTATAGGGTTCAAATAAGATTAGTTAATTCTTATGTATTTTCATGTCCTGAATCCAAATATCACCTTGAAAAATGCTTATTGGCTATAGATTTAAAGATACGTGACATGTAATATTTGATTATTTTATTATAACGTACAGTATGTGTCAGTATGTTTTGAACTCTAATCCGTACCTTCTCTCTGACTTTTTGCTTGACGCTTATAGTGGGCTGAAGACTCATCTCTTGCCAATGTCCAGCAATAGTCTACAAGCATTCTTTTGCCCCATTTAATCTGGTACCATTTTCCCATGGCTGAAATATCTTGGCGAAACCTTTCATCATGTTCATCACTAACTGTCTCACAGTTCGCAGGAAAAAAAAAAGCCTAAATGTGAGTCCAAAAAAAGTGGATTTTAAGTGACATGTTACATCCCATGTTCTTGTAAGCCTTGATGAGGTTTTCCACCAATTCTTCATAGTTGCCTTCCCTTCTGTTTCCGAGAAATCCCTTCACCACTAACATGAATGCTTCCCAAGCAGCTTCCTCCATGAAGGTCTGATTCAAAGTCACCATTTTTAATATAATTTTCAACACAGATGTATACCAGCTGACATTTGATATTTGATATGCTATCAACGCAATCTACTGCCCTGATAATTCGTATATAATCAACATAGTCTGTCCCGCTGATAATCTAGATAACCACAGCGAAGTCAAACTCGCTAATAATTCTGATAATAATCGCGTTGTCTACAAGTCATTAATGTTCTGAATCTCATTATTTGAATGAAGCGGATTATCGATTATTACAATAGCGATCGATTATTTTTACATAAAAAATTCCTAGGTAAACTGTATTAGGGTATGTTAATTATTTTTCCACTTACGAGAGAGAGAGAGAGGGAGAGAGAGAGAGAGAGAGAGAGAGAGAGAGAGGAGAGAGAGAGAGAGAGAGAGAGAGAGAGAGAAGAGAGAGAGAGAGAGAAAGAGAGAGAGAGAGAGAGAGAGAGAGACAGACAGACAGACAACAGACAGACAGACAGACAGACAGACAGACAGACAGACAGACAGACAGACAGACAGACAGACAGACAGACAGACAGACAGACAGATTGTTGAGATGTGCAGACCAGCTAGCAGCAACCTCTAACTCGCATCTTTCAGCATGCCTAGTACAGTGTAAATGGCCCTCTCTATGGAAAGAGGCAAATGTAGTCCCTGTTCACAAAAAGAAGAGCAGAGCAGAAATCAGCAACTACAGACCAGTGTCACTCCTGTCAATCACTGGTAAGATCCTTGAGACAATAATCTCAAGACAAATGACAGAGTTTCTTGACTACCACTCACTACTTTGTGATCGTCAATATGGCTTCAGGAAAGGTTACTCTGCTGCTGATCTGTTGTTAAACTCTCTCCACTAAGTGGCACCAGTCACTGGATGAATCCATAGTCAGCTGTGTGTAGCACTGGACATTGCTGGCGCTTTCGACCGGGTTTGTGGCACGAGGCCTCTTAGCAAAACTTAAAGCACGGGGAATTGCAGGCTCTACGCTATTTTCTCCTCAGTGATTACCTTCAGGGAAAGATCTCTAAGTGTAGTTCTCAATGGAACGGAATCAGCAAGACATCCTATTGGGGCAAGTGTTCCACAAGGAAGCGGCTGGGTCCATTGTTATGGAATGTCTATTTTCAACGGCCTTCTTCACTCATCCCAGAATAAACATGCATATGCAGACACTGTACACTGACATTCACTTATCCAAGAGAAGAAATGCCAGCTGCTCTAGCTACATCAACCCACCGCTGAGAGCTATATCAGTTTGGGGGAAAATAGATGGCAAGTAACATTTGCACCTGAGAAAACGCATAGATGATCGCCCTTTAGGCACCATGATGGTAATGCTGGTGCAGTATAAGGATGAATGGGGGGTGTTGGCCCTGGAGAAGAAGTTGGATATCCTTTGGGGGTGAAATTTGACTCCAACTAACCATGAAGAACCATGTTAAAAATTTCTTGCAAACAAGGCAGCCAGGAAGCTTACAGCTCTTCGCCGAAATCTCGCATCTGTTTGACAGTAGGGGTTGCAAGATCCTGTACGAGGCGCAAGTACTCAAAACCTTGAGTATGCTCCACTTCTTTTGGTTTGCCTGCCCCCCCCCCTCTCGTCTGCGACTGCTTTGACAGAGTAGAGAACAGAGCAAGACGTCTCATCTCTCTCCTGGACCCATCCTGGATAGATCTGTCATTTCAGCAGAGCTTAAAACATAGGAGGGATGTGGGTGGCCTTACTGTTATGTACAAGGCCAATATTGTCCAAAATACCACACTTGGATCCACTTCGAGGACAGCGTGAAACAAGCTTTTATGCCACAAGACGGGCATAAAGCAGCAACTTCACTCTGGCTGTACCCTTCTCCAGAACATCACTCCATCTGAGATCATATATACCCAGAATGACTCAAGTATGGAACACAATTCGTACAGTATAATGATGTCACGAGATAAAGTCAGTTGATCAAATGAAAATGCTGACCCACAGATGGCTCCAACTCATCCTGTTCCCTCCTGTATGTCTCATAACAATAAAAATGCTTTCAAATGAGCTGATGTAGGTAACAGCTTTAGCTTACCAATAAAGTTAGGGAAACTTAACCTGGTTTTAATAAG
>NC_069416.1:40346732-40350489 GCF_026875155.1 Cherax quadricarinatus | reverse complement strand
TCGCATCTTGGGACAAACTGACCTAATTTGCCCGAAATGCCCTGCATAATAAGGGGCTTTCTATATAGTAGTATGTCATTGATGTCAGCTAGGACTGTATACCTTGTACATGTACTTGTAGGACTAAAGCCATTACAATTGATGTGGAAGCTTGTGTGTTGAGGGAAAAAAAATATTTGAAGTTTAACGTTGGCGAAAATCTTCACGATATTATCCGAACCTAAGATTCCGTCCTGTACCAATTAAGGAACTAAAAAATCGACCAAAATTGTTTAATACCTTCTTCAGGAGGTTTTAGTTAACTTTGGTTAAAATACTTAAGCCTATAAAGCTACTTGGAACTTGGCTGTTAGCAACTTTATTCAGGTACATAAATACATTTATATAAATTATCATACATATCAGTATATGTGTATAAATTACCCGGGATAACCCAAAAAAGTCAAGACAAAGTGAATTACTTCCTTTGGGGTCTTGTTCCATAGCTATTAAACCCCTCAAAGAAGGTCCCTTGGTGAAGGGCTCTTGATCCAGGGCCCCTCATGGAAGGTTCCTTGATGTTGGTGAGGGGCTCTTGATTTAGGGAATTGAATCTGTGCTCCAGTTCCTCGAATTAAGCCTGAATGCCTTCCACATCCCCCCCCCCAGGCGCTGTATAATCCTACGGGTATAGCGCTTCCCCCTTGATTATAATAATAATAATAATCTTGATCCAGGGAACAGAATCTGTACTCCAGTTCCCTGAATTAAGCTTGAATACCTTCCACCCCCCCCCAGGCGTTGTATAATCCTACGGGTTTAGCGCTTAATACCTTTTTGGGGTGGAATTAAAATTGACATTTTTATAAAAGAATAATTTAAGATAAAAGTTAGTTTCTTTTTTATGGTTTAATATCTTTACTATGTACCCACATACCCATCCTGTGGGTGGTAGTCACCCCATACCCATCCTGTGGGTGGTAGTCGCCACATACCCATCCTGTGGGAGGTAGTCACCCCATACCCATCCTGTGGGTGGTAGTCACCCCATACCCATCATGTGGGTGGTAGTCGCCCCATACCCATCCTGTGGGTGGTAGTTACCCCATACCCATCCTGTGGGTGGTAGTCGCCCCATACCCATCCTGTGGGTGGTAGTCACCCATACCCATCCTGTGGGTGGTAGTTACCCCATACCCATCCTGTGGGTGGTAGTCACCCCATACCCATCCTGTGGGTGGTAGTTACCCCATACCCATCCTGTGGGTGGTAGTTACCCATACCCATCCTGTGGGTGGTAGTCGCCCCATACCCATCCTGTGGGTGGTAGTCACCCCATACCCATCCTGTGGGTGGTAGTTACCCCATACCCATCCTGTGGGTGGTAGTCGCCCCATACCCATCCTGTGGGTGGTAGTCGCCCCATACCCATCCTGTGGGTGGTAGTCGCCCCATACCCATCCTGTGGGTGGTAGTCACCCCATACCCATCCTGTGGGTGGTAGTCCCCCCATACCCATCCTGTGGGTGGTAGTCGCCCCATACCCATCCTGTGGGTGGTAGTCGCCCCATACCCATCCTGTGGGTGGTAGTCGCCCAATACCCATCCTGTGGGTGGTAGTCGCCCAATACCCATCCTGTGGGTGGTAGTCGCCCGATACCCATCCTGTGGGTGGTAGTCGCCCCATACCCATCCTGTGGGTGGTAGTCGCCCCATACCCATCCTGTGGGTGGTAGTCGCCCCATACCCATCCTGTGGGTGGTAGTCGCCCCATACCCATCCTGTGGGTGGTAGTCCCCCCATACCCATCCTGTGGGTGGTAGTCGCCCCATACCCATCCTGTGGGTGGTAGTCGCCCCATACCCATCTGTGGTGGTAGCCGCCCCATACCCATCCTGTGGGTGGTAGTCGCCCCATACCCATCCTGTGGGTGGTAGTCGCCCCATACCCATCCTGTGGGTGATAGTCGCCCCATACCCATCCTGTGGGTGGAGTCGCCCCATACCCATCTGTGGGTGGTAGTCGCCCCATACCCATCCTGTGGGTGGTAGTCACCCCATACCCATCCTGTGGTTGGTAGTCACCCCATACCCATCCTGGGTGGTAGTCGCCCCATACCCATCCTGTGGGTGGTAGTCGCCCCATACCCATCCTGTGGGTGGTAGTCACCCCATACCCATCCTGTGGGTGGTAGTCACCCCATACCCATCCTGTGGGTGGTAGTCGCCCCATACCCATCCTGTGGGTGGTAGTCGCCCCATACCCATCCTGTGGGTGGTAGTCGCTCATACCCATCCTGTGGGTGGTAGTCGCCCCATACCCATCCTGTGGGTGGTAGTCGCCCCATACCCATCCTGTGGGTGGTAGTCGCCCCATACCCATCCTGTGGGTGGTAGTCGCCCCATACCCATCCTGTGGGTGGTAGTCACCCCTTACCCATCCTGTGGGTGGTAGTCACCCCATACCCATCCTGTGGGTGGTAGTCACCCTTACCCATCCTGTGGGTGGTAGTCACCCCATACCCATCCTGTGGGTGGTAGTCACCCCATACCCATCCTGTGGGTGGTAGTCGCCCCATACCCATCCTGTGGGTGGTAGTCACCCCATACCCATCCTGTGGGGTGGTAGTCCCCCATACCCATCCTGTGGGTGGTAGTCGCCCCATACCATCCTGTGGGTGGTAGTCGCCCATACCCATCCTGTGGGTGGTAGTCGCCCATACCCATCCTGTGGGTGGTAGTCGCCACGATACCCATCCTGTGGGTGGTAGTCGCCCGATACCCATCCTGTGGGTTGGTAGTCGCCCCATACCATCCTGTGGGTGGTAGTCGCACCATACCCATCTGTGGGTGGTAGTCGCCCCATACCCATCCTGTGGGTGGTAGTCGCCCCATACCCATCCTGTGGGTGGTAGTCGCCCCATACCCATCCTGTGGGTGGTAGTCGCCCCATACCCATCCTGTGGGTGGTAGTCCCCCATACCCATCCTGTGGGTGGTAGTCGCCCCATACCCATCCTGTGGGTGGTAGTCGCCCCATACCCATCCTGTGGGTGGTAGTCGCCCCATACCCATCCTGTGGGTGGTAGTCGCCCCATACCCATCCTGTGGGTGGTGTCGCCCCATACCATCCTGTGGGTGGTAGTCGCCCCATACCCATCCTGTGGGTGATAGTCGCCCCATACCCATCCTGTGGGTGGTAGTCGCCCCATACCCATCCTGTGGGTGGTAGTCGCCCCATACCCATCCTGTGAGTGGTAGTCACCCCATACCCATCCTGTGGGTGGTAGTCACCCCATAACCATCCTGTGGGGTAGTAGTCCCCATACCCATCCTGTGGGTGGTAGTCACCCCATACCTATTCTGTGGGTGGTAGTCACCCCATACCCATCCTGTGGGTGGTAGTCACCCCATACCCATCCTGTGGGTGGTAGTCGCCCATACCATCCTGTGGGTGGTAGTCGCCCCATACCCATCCTGTGGGTGGTAGTCGCCCATACCCATCCTGTGGGTGGTAGTCACCCCATACCCATCCTGTGGGTGGTAGTCACCCCATACCCATCCTGTGGGTGGTAGTCGCTCCATACCCATCATGTGGGTGGTAGTCACCCCATACCCATCCTGTGGGTGGTAGTCACCCCATACCCATCCTGTGGGTAGTAGTCACCCCATACCCATCCTGTGGGTGGTAGTCACCCATACCCATCTGTGGGTGGTAGTCACCCCATACCCATCCTGTGGGTGGTAGTCGCCCATACCCATCCTGGGTGGTAGTCCCCC
>NC_069416.1:40339232-40341732 GCF_026875155.1 Cherax quadricarinatus | reverse complement strand
ATAGAAGGTACTCCTGATTCCTGTCTGCACCAGTGTCTACCGTCTGCACCAGTGTCTACCGTCTGCACCAGTGTCTACTGTCTGCACCAGTGTCTACTGTCTGCACCAGTGTCTACTGTCTGCACAGTGTCTACCGTCTGCACCAGTGTCTACTGTCTGCACCAGTGTCAAACTGTCTGCACCAGTGTCTGTCTGCACCAGTGTCTACCGTCTGCACCAGTGTCTACTGTCTGCACCAGTGTCTACTGTCTGCACCAGTGTCTACTGTCTGCACCAGTGTCTACTGTCTGCACCAGTGTCTACTGTCTGCACCAGTGTCTACCGTCTGCACCAGTGTCTACCGTCTGCACCAGTGTCTACCGTCTGCACCAGTGTCTACTGTCTGCACCAGTGTCTACTGTCTGCACTAGTGTCTACTGTCTGCACCAGTGTCTACTGTCTGCATCAGTGTCTACCGTCTGCACCAGTGTCTACCGTCTGCACCAGTGTCTACTGTCTGCACCAGTGTCTACTGTCTGCACCAGTGTCTACTGTCTGCACTAGTGTCTACCGTCTGCACCAGTGTCTACTGTCTGCACCAGTGTCTACTGTCTGCACCAGTGTCTACTGTCTGCACCAGTGTCTACTGTCTGCACCAGTGCTACTGTCTGCACCAGTGTCTACCGTCTGCACCAGTGTCTACCGTCTGCACCAGTGTCTACTGTCTGCACCAGTGTCTACTGTCTGCACCAGTGTCTACCGTCTGCACCAGTGTCTACCGTCTGCACCAGTGTCTACCGTCTGCACCAGTGTCTACTGTCTGCACCAGTGTCTACTGTCTGCACCAGTGTCTACTGTCTGCACCAGTGTCTACTGTCTGCATCAGTGTCTACCGTCTGCACCAGTGTCTACCGTCTGCACCAGTGTCTACTGTCTGCACCAGTGTCTACTGTCTGCACCAGTGTCTACTGTCTGCACCAGTGTCTACTGTCTGCACCAGTGTCTACTGTCTGCACCAGTGTCTACTGTATGCACCAGTGTCTACTGTCTGCACCAGTGTCTACTGTCTGCACCAGTGTCTACTGTCTGCACCAGTGTCTACTGTCTGCACCAGTGTCTACTGTTTGCACCAGTGTCTACTGTTTGCACTAGTGTCTACTGTCTGCACCAGTGTCTACTGTCTGCTCCAGTGTCTACTGTCTGCACCAGTGTCTACTGTCTGCACCAGTGTCTACTGTCTGCACCAGTGTCTACTGTCTGCACCAGTGTCTACTGTCTGACCAGTGTCTACTGTCTGCACCAGTGTCTACTGTTTGCACTAGTGTCTACCGTCTGCACCAGTGTCTACTGCCTGCACCAGTGTCTACTGTCTGCACCAGTGTCTACTGTCTGCACCAGTGTCTACTGTCTGCACCAGTGTCTACTGTCTGCACCAGTGTCTACTGTCTGCACCAGTGTCTACTGTTTGCACTAGTGTCTACCGTCTGCACCAGTGTCTACTGCCTGCACCAGTGTCTACTGTCTGCACCAGTGTCTACCTTCTGCAACATAAATGTTCGTTCCCGCAGTCACAGTAGTTTTCACGGTAAATCAATCCTCACCATCCTCAAAAGCCACAGTCAGTAAACAAGACTGGTACAACATTGTTATGGAATCTGAATAAGCCTGGTACAACCTTGTTATGGCAACTTAATATGCCTGGTACAACCTTATTATGGCACCTGAATGAACCTGGCACTACCTTGTTATAGCACCTGAACACACCTGGTACAACATTGTTATGGAATCTGAATGACCCTGGTACAACCTTGTTACAGCACCTGAACACGCCTGGTACAACATTGTTATGGAATCTGAATAACCCTGGTACAACCTTGTTACAGCACCTGAACACGCCTGGTACAACATTGTTATGGAATCTGAATAACCCTGGTACAACCTTGTTATAGTACCTGAATAAACCTGGCACGATCTTGTAGCTCCTCAACAAGCCTGGTACAACCTTGTTATAGTTCCTGAGGAAGGCCCCTTAAATTCCACGTCCCACTGGTGTTAAAATACCCTCAAAGTTTCCCCGGTAAATTTTCCCACAGGCTCCGAAATTCCCGGTACTGGGAAAATCTTTGTGACCGATAGAGCACCAGTCCCACCAGTCCACCTTAAGAGATGGAGTGTGATGGAGGGACCGATAATGAAGTGAGGGAGACGAGATGGAAGGTGGTGGTGGCCACTCAGAGAGCTTATCTTGCAGACCACTCAGCGAGCGTAGGGAATTAGCCACTCAGCGAGCACGTTGCGGGCCACTCAGCGAGCGTAGTGGACTTGCCATTCAGCGAGCGTATGTTGCGGACCACTCACTGAGCCTAACATACTCGCCACTCAGAGAGCTTCACAATAATAATAATTATTTTCCCGTCTGGAATACCATGTTTATAGTTCACTTTATTGTTCGGATATTTATGATAAAATTCTCTTTTATCCGATAATTTGCAGAGTGAACGAAAATTTATGACCACGGTGA
>NC_069416.1:40284232-40334232 GCF_026875155.1 Cherax quadricarinatus | reverse complement strand
AGAAAGAAATGATTGAAGGCATCATGAAAACAATAGGTGAGGGCGATATGACCCAGGTGACAAATTTTCAGAGAATTGGGTGGTTTGCGAGTGGAAGGATACGGCCTGTCAAAGTAATTTTCAAGGAAAAATCAGTTTGAACCAGGATTCTGCAAGAGAAAGCAAGACCGAGGGACAAACAGGGGTACAAGAGAGTATACCTCGACCGCGACAGAACACAAGAAGAAAGGACTACACTGAAAGAGAGGGTACAGAGACACAAGGAGGAACGAGAGGCAATGACGAAGATGAGCAGGACCCAGACACAGGAGGAAGGGCAAACACACCCCACAGAATCTCCCACCAAAAGACTCCAACCGCGACATTCTCAACGCAACTGAGCAACCTATTCTACAACCCACTCGCTGTTCCCTCTGCCACCAACCCCCATATCACAAACCTCACCCCAACAGCTGTCCCTTATGGGCATTCTGACCCCACCCCCATCATCACAAACCCCACCTACACCACAGCCCCATATAGGCCCCCACCAAGGCTCTCGCTCCCCCAACCCCAATATTCTTGCATGACCACAGTGATAGAAAAGAAACTGAAAGTTTGGTACACAAACGCGGATGGAATAACGAATAAACATTAGGAATGGAACGAAAGAATCAGTGAAAAATCCCCAGACATCATAGCAGTCACAGAAACAAAACTCGCTGAGACAATAACAGACACAATCTTCCCAACGGGATATCAGACCTTGAGGAAAGATAGAAGGAGTAGAGGGGGAGGAGGGGTTGCACTGCTCATAAAACACCGATGGGGATTTGAGGAAATGGAAGGCATGGACATGATTGGAGAAAGAGACTACATTGTAAGTACAATTCAGTCCGGAGAACATAAAGTAGTCATTGGAGTGATGTATAACCCACCACAGAACTGCAGGAGGCCAAGAGAGGAGTACGAAGAAAACAACAGGGTGATGGTGGACACACTGGCTGAGGTGGCAAGAAGAGCTCACTCGAGCAGAGCAAAGTTACTGGTAAAGCGATTTCAACCACAGGGAGATCGACTGGGAAAACCTGGAGCCACATGGGGGTCCCGAAACATGGAGAGCCAAGATGATGGATGTGGTACTTGAAAACCTCATGCATCAACATGTCAGGGACACGACCAGAGAGAGAGGGGAGGATGAGCCAACAAGACTGGATCTTGTGTTCACCCTGAGCAGTTCAGACATTGAGGACATCACTTACGAGAGGCCCCTTGGAGCTAGCGATCACGTGGTTCTGAGTTTTGATTATATAGTAGAGTTACAAGTGAAGAAGGTAACAGGAACTGAAGGGGACAGGCCAAACTATAAAAGGGGGGACTACACAGGAAATGAGAAACTTCCTGCAGGAGGTTCAGTGGGACAGAGAAATGGTAGGAAAATCAGTAAACGAGATGATGGAATATGTGGCAACAAAGTGCAAGGAGGCAGAGGAAAGGTTTGTTCCCAAGGGAAACAGAAATAATAGGAAGACCAAAACGAGTCCTTGGTTTACCCGAAGGTGTAGGCAGGCAAAAACTAAGTGCAACAGAGAATGGAAAAGGTACAGAAGGCATAGGACCCAGGAAAACAAGGAGATTAGTAGAAGAGCCAGAAACGAGTATGCACAGATAAGGAGGGAGGCCCAGCGACAGTATGAAAACGACATAGCATCGAAAGTCAAATCTGACCCGAAACTGCTGTATAGCCACATTAGGAGGAAGACAACAGTCAAGGACCAGGTGATAAGGCTGAGGAAAGAAGGTGGGGAACTCACAAGAAACGATCAAGAGGTATGTGAGAAGCTCAACACGAGATTTAAGGAAGTATTTACAGTAGAGACAGGAAGGACTCTGGGGGGACAGACCAGATGGGGACACCAGCAAGGAATACACCAACAAGTGTTGGACGACATACATACAGATGAGGAGGAGGTGAAGAAACTGCTAAGGGACATCGATACTTCAAAGGCAATGGGATCGGACTACATCTCCCCGTGGGTCCTTAGAGAGGGAGCAGATATGTTGTGCGTGCCACTTACCACAATCTTCAACACGTCCCTGGAAACTGGGCAACTACCTGAGGTATGGAAGACGGCAAATGTAGTTCCCATTTTTAAAAAAAGGAGACAGAAAAGAGGCACTAAACTATAGACCTGTGTCATTGACGTGTATAGTATGCAAAGTTATGGAGAAGATTATCAGGAGGAGAGTGGTGGAGCACCTGGAACGGAACAAGAGTATAAATGCCAACCAGCACGGATTCATGGAAGGCAAATCCTGTGTCATAAACCTTCTGGAGTTTTATGATAAAATAACAGAAGTAAGACACGAGAGAGAGAGGGGTGGGTTGATTGCATCTTCTTGGACTGCAAGAAGGCCTTCGACACAGTTCCTCACAAGAGATTAATGCAGAAGCTAGAGCATCAGGCGCATATAACAGGAAGGGCACTGCAATGGATCAGAGAATACCTGGCAGGGAGGCAACAACGAGTCATGGTACGTAATGATGTATCACAGTGGGCACCTGCGACGAGCGGGGTCCCACAGGGGTCGGTCCTAGAACCAGTGCTATTTTTGGTATATGTGAACGACATGATGGAAGGGTTAGACTCAAAAGTGTCCCTGTTTGCAGATGATGTGAAGTTAATGAGGAGAATTAAATCAGATGAGGACCAGGCAGGACTTCAAAGAGACCTGGACAGACTGGACACCTGGTTCAGCAAATGGCTTCTCGAATATAATCCTGCCAAATGCAAAGTCATGAAGATAGGGGAAGGGCACAGAAGACCACAGACAGAGTATAGGCTAGGTGGCCAAAGACTGCAAACCTCACTCAAGGAGAAAGATCTTGGGGTGAGTATAACACCGAGCATGTCTCCGGAAGCACACATCAATCAGATAACTGCTGCAGCATATGGGCGCCTGGCAAACCTGAGAACAGCATTCCGATACCTTAGTAAGGAATCGTTCAAGACATTGTACACCGAGTATGTCAGGCCCATACTGGAGTATGCAGCACCTGTTTGGAACCCGCACTTGATAAAGCACGTCAAGAAACTAGAGAAAGTACAAAGGTTTTTCGACAAGGTTAGTTCCAGAGCTAAGGGGAATGTCCTATGAAGAAAGATTAAGGAAATCGGCCTGACGACACTGGAGGACAGGAGGGTCAGGGGAGACATGATAACGACATATAAAATACTGCGTGGAATAGACAAGGTGGACAAAGACAGGATGTTCCAGGGAGGGGACACAGAAACAAGAGGCCACAATTGGAAGTTGAAGACACAAATGAGTCAGAGAGATATTAGGAAGCATTCTTCAGTCATAGAGTTGTAAGGCAGTGGAATAGCCTAGAAAATGACGTAGTGGAGGCAGGAACCATACACAGTTTTAAGACGAGGTTTGATAAAGCTCATGGAGCGGGGAGAGAGAGGGCCTAGTAGCAACCGGTGAAGAGGCGGGGCCAGGAGCTAGGACTCGACCCCTGCAACCACAAATAGGTGAGTACAACACACACACACACACACAACAACACACACACACACACACACACACACACACACGCACACACACACACACACGCATGAATATAGACACTAATGACTCCTTTTACTAACAAAAATTTTTTTGTAACATTTCAATATACCAATTTCCAGTTGATGGTCCTGCAGTATATATACATAAATATTCAGAGATAATCGGAAAGTATTTTTCCCAATAGCTCAGTTTTAAAGCTCACAAATTAACTGCTTATTATTTTTCCTTTGATTAGAATTTCTTTTTAAACTTGCAAATTAAGCAACGTTCACATGATGACGTAATGGAGAAGAAATTTAAAAATTCACCCCACATATGCTAACAGAAAACACAAAATATGATTGAACATTGAACATGTATAAATAATATAAACACTTACACATAATATACAATATAATCGCAAACAAGTAATGCAGTACAAGCCACAGGGAATGAAAATCTACAGCTCAAGTACTTTCACACGTCTCCTTGCGTCATCAGGAGCTATACATTGTTGCAATAGTAGCAACAGATGAATTGATGTCAAGTTTTCTCAGAGTCAGTTTGCTTGGCGACACAAGTCAGTTTCTCTCACAAAATGATGCACTGGTCAGTTCAGCATCCATCCTTACTCTCCACATGGGTTAGGGCAGCAGAGAACGTCCCAGTTTACAGAAAGAGGGAAACAGAATGATAGAGATGTAATAGCCAGAACTAAATTTCATGTAATTGCTGTCAACAAGTCATGCAATATAAGAGATAACGTTGCACTAGTGGATAATACACATACAGATCTATGATATTATGTGTAAACTGAGTCGAATGCGCTCATTTGTCAGCTTAAAATGACCAGTATCTCATTTTGTGAGAGAAACTGACTGGTGTAGCCACGCAAACTGACTGAGAAAACTTTCTCTCAGTTTTTCTGTTGTTACTCTTGCAACATTGCATAGCTCCTGATGACGCACGAAGACTTGTGAAAGTACTTGAGCTGAGGACTTCCATCCCCTGTGGCTTGTCTTGCATTAAGACACGTCTTTATATGCCTTCCTGTTAACCTTTTATTTTTATAGTACCTTGACGTGAGAAATCACGTCAAGGTACATATATATATATATATATATATATATATATATATATATATATATATATAATATATAATATACACACACAGACACACACACACACACACAGACACACACACACAGACACACACACAGACACACAACACAAGACACACACACACAGACACACAGACACACAGACACACACACACACACACATAGACACACACACACAGACACACAGACCTCACACACACACACACACACACAGACACACACACACACATACACACACACACACACACAGACACACGCACACACACACACACACAGACACACACACACACACACACACAGACACACACAGACACCACACACAGACACACAGACACACACACAGACACACACACAGACACACACAGACACACACACAGACACACACACACACACACACACACACACAACACAGACACACACACACACAGACACACACAACACACACACACACACACACACACACACACACACACACACACAGCCACAGAGTAGTCAGGAAGTGGAATAGTTTGGGAAGCGATGTAGTGGAGTCAGGATCCATACATAGCTTTAAGCAGAGGTACGATAAAGCTCATGGTTCAGGGAGAGTGACCTAGTAGCGACCAGTGAAGAGGCGGGGCCAGGAGCTTGGACTCGACCCCTGCAACCTCAACTAGATGAGTACACACACACACACCCCACTATAATGTTCCGCTTTACAGCGTTTCACTAATATAGAGGTTTTCAGTGATACCATTCTTCATTTATTCAAACTTCCCACAATAAATATATTCATCACTCACTATAAGCTAAGAATAATAATATTTTAAGGTAAGCAACGTGTGTATTGTATATGCATTTTTTAGACTTAGCTATATTGTGCACTTAATATATGATACTATCAACATGTTATCAGTTTTTTAAATGTATTTGAAGGTGATAAGAGACTACGATTCACTTTACAGCAGTAGTCCGGAACCTGACCCGCTGTATAAACGGGGCCTTCCTGTGGTTTTAAACAAATGACAATACTGCAACTAGCTGGGAATCGAGCCCACGATATTTTAACACATCTCCCGAGAAGCCAGCTATTAAATGGCTTGCAAGTGAAAACAAATCAAAGTGAATAGGTTAGGTAAGAGTCGTCAGGAAACAGGACAAGTGATTCCTGACGCGGATCCTAGGCGATGACCCGCCGTTGGAGCTTTTGGTCATCTGACTAATGCACCCGCTTACCCGGTCAACCTTTAAAAATATAGTCAGTTAACTATTTCCCTAACGTCCCTTATTATTATATTAAATTAGCGGTTATTCTACCAGTCCGGGCTTTTCCAATGGTGGCCCGGCCTTGGCTCCCTCTTATAGTGAGGTCAGAACCTAAGTCTCATGGAAGGACGATAGTACCTCCTCATCTTTGGGACCAACTGTCCCAGGTCTAGCCACAAGCTAGCCTCTATGGTCTGTCCATCCCTGCCCCAAGGTGACTAATGGGAATGACAGTCTTATGACTAAGGCTCGGCTCAGCACCGACCCTACCCTAGAAGGGTTAGCATGGGTGTCGATGCTACCGGTCCTTATTAACAAGTGATCAATTAAAAATCAGAAACCACCATATATGTTAGAAGTTAAATTTTTCAGCAGGTATCCTAATAATTGATGGTAAGTACTTGTCAGTTAAGTTGGTAAAGCACATTCAAATTTGATAGATTGTATTAAAAAAAAAATAAGTAATCTTATTAGCAGTCATAAATAATTATATATAGGATCACAGGTAGATACTTGTTACTGTGTTATACAACCCATTTAGTGGTGTCTAGAAGTTTGATAAATGATTCCAGGTGATTTAACCTCGGTCGTACAAGTTATCACAAACCAGCAACACTCGATAACTCAGGTATCACCGGTACACTCGATAACCAAGGCAACCGAAACTCGATACACAGGGAACACACCGTCAACATTGATAATACCAGGCAACACCCGGAACACTTGATAAACCAGGCAAAACCGCAACATCGATAACACCAGGCAACACGGCAACATGATAACACCAGGCAACACCCGCAAACTCGATAAACACCAGGCAACGGCAACACTCGATAATACCAGGCAACACCCGGCAACACTCGATAACACCAGGCAACACCCGGCAAAACTCGATAACACCAGGCAACACCCGGCAACACTCGATAACACCAGGCAACACCCGGCAACACTCAATAACACCAGGCAACACTCGATAACACCAGGCAACACCCGGAAACATTCGATAACACCAGGCAACACCCGGCAACACTCGATAATACCCGTGTTATTTAGTAACAACAGCTGTTTATATAACTGGTAGACTCAAGAACTGAAACACTTACGCAACATATGGGAATCTTTACTGAAGAAACGTTTCGCCACACAGTGGCTTCATCAGTCCAATACAAAGTAGAAATGGGTAAGGTGTGAAGGCTTACTCAGCCCTGTAACAACTTCAGTCAGTATTACCAAGGCTGGCTCCTCCTCAGGAAAATTAATGTATAGAAAAAGAAATAATAACAAACATAAACACTTTATTATTTAGAAAATATAAAATATAAAACACTTAAATATGAAATATTGATCCTACATTAAAGAAAATGAAAAATGAAAAATATAAATATCTGAATTCAACGCTAATATATATAAAACTTGGGTGTCTGGTGTTGGTGACACTGCGTGTTGTTGTAGCCGCTGCTGATTATGGGGGGGGGGGTCGCAGGTGTTGGTTACAACCCACTGGCTAGTTCTTCACAGTATAGCCGTGATTAATCCGTCCAGATGACAGGAAAGCAGGTTTTTTTTCCACTGCAATGATGAGGGGTTATATCCTGCTACTTGCATACACAAACAGGTAAGTGGATCAGAATTTGGGACATCTCAGAACGTTAGTCCATCTCCTTCAATTCTACTCGTTGATTGGCAGGTGACCCTCTCTGTCATCCAAGCTGGAAAGATAGACAGGTTACCCACTGCTTAAGAAATCACTCTCCATGATAAGTACAATACCTAAAAGATGTGGTGATTATTACAACAGTCAACTTAGAGCAAGACTGAAAGGACTAAGTTTATTACTGGTCAAAAGTGAAGCTTTCAACCAATAAATCCACTAGAATACAAGGCAGGCATGTACTTACAGTAGTGCTGGGAGCTGTGAGTCTAGTGATTATTGTTTGGACCGGAGCCCCACACGTCACCTTTCGGGGGGGGGGGGGGAGAAGGAGGGGAAGGGATAGTGGGAGCTAGACTGACCCTACCTTAACAAGCAGCCGGCAATCAAACTATCACTTTCGGGGTGGGGGAAAACAGGCGGGAATAGCGGGAGCTAGACTTAACAAGTAGCCGGCAAGCAAACTGTCACTTTTGGGGAGGGCAAAAAAAGGGGAGGGGGGGGAATAGCGGGAGCTGGACTTACCCTACCTTAACAAGAACCGGCAATGAAACTATTGTTACTATATACTCCATCGCTACTCCTATCTATTGAACTTTTCCCTCACAAAGGAGAGGAGGAGTTTGAGGTAATCAGTCTCTTAGCCTGGAATCCATGTGTTCAGTCCATCACTCTTGTAGGAGGTGCAGAGGGCCAGAGAGATGGCTTATATACTGCAGACAGGTGACTCGAAGCATGAGGAAGCGGGATCACAGTGGGACCTGCCACTAGTGTAAGTAGGTGGTCGTCCAAAGGTTGGACAAGCGTTGAAGAAGTCTTTGTACCAAGATCCCATGATGTGGAAGGTCCCACTGTGATCCCGCCTCCTGCTTCAACTCACCTGATTGCAGTATATAAGGCACCTCTCTGGCACTCTGCTGTACCTCCGACATGAGTGATGGACTGAACACATCGATTCCAGGCTGAGGGACTGATTACCTCAAACTCCTCCTCTCCTTACCCATTTCTACTTTGTATTGGACTGATGAAGCCACTGTGTGGTGAAACGTTTCCTCAATAAAGATTCCCATATGCTGCATAAGTGTCTCAATTCTTCAACTTGTCGATTTTCAGAACCATTCATTACAACTGGCAGACTGGTTTAACAGGTTACCAGCGCCTGTTAAGAGTCTAGTCATCTGCTTGTTTACAAGCCTGTGTTGAAAGAACATCTCAAGAGTGAGAGACTGATCCTCAGGATCATTCTCTCACTCTGGAATAAAAAAATCAGTGTTCATCGTTGTTCTTGCATTTGCGGCTTCGTTGCGCCATTTCTTGGGAGTTTCTTGTAAGAACAGGAGTTGAAGAAGAACAAAATTCCAATAATTATTTTATTATTTACGGTGAGAGAAGTGGAACATTTTCTTCTTTGACCAAAATTATGCTGTTTCTGCGCTAACATTGACTAAAGTAGGTTTTTGGGTTAGGGTGGGTTAAGCTAGGTAAAGTTGGGTTAGGTTTCAACCTGACCTTAAAAAACAAAAAAAAAAAGCCTAAATAAACCACACAACGTAACACTATCTCCACTGCAACAACAGCAACATTGTTCACTGTCAAGCATAAATTGTCGCTAAACTAGGCTGAGTTCCTGTACTCAGTGTTACTAAACATTTAAACATTCACCGACTCACCCAAGACCTACTGATGTTTCCATACTACTAATAATTATTATTATTGTTATTGGGAAGTAGTAATCCCGTATTGGATTATACAGGGAAGTAAACTGGTTTGATCCGATGGAAGGGAGGATAGCTCCACGTCTTTGGAACAAGAGCGCTTATACTATATTACATGGCGTTATTGGTTCCTGGCCTCTTGCGGACTGTCATACCTAATCATTAATCTGCGGATGATGTTTATCTCTACCGTTTCATCTAGTTCATTCCACTATCACCCTGAAGCTAAAGAAATACTTCCTAATATCCCTGTGGCTCACAGGGATGTGCCTCGCTTGCAGTCTCTCCCGGTCTGCTGGCAAATCCTCTGAGTATCTTGTATGTCGTAATCATGTCTGATGTCTCATCTGGTCGTTTCCTCTTCTAGTCAGGTTCAGAAGCTTTAGTCTCTCCGAATAATTCCCTCAGTTCCAGCACTAGTTTTGTTGCAGACCTTTAGATCCTCTAGAGTTTGCGAACATACTTGCCCAGGTGTGTTCCACGCTGGTGTTGTGGGCTCTGTGACGGTCCTGAAAGTGTGTGTGTGAATATACAGTGTGACTGTGCATGTGTATGTGCTCTCGTGTGTGTACTCACCTATTATATATATATATATATATATATATATAATATATAATATAATTGGACTCTTATCCTTTTCACTTAACTGAATGTCGAGGTACAATAAGTTGATTAATTTCTAACTACTTTCATAGGGAGTCAAAAATGACAAGTAAAAATTTATGGCCCTTAATATATTGTTCCTTAGAACACATCGATAAAAAAATATTAAGCTTTCCTCTCGTATCTTACGAGTGTGCAATTGTATTTACAAATAACTATATACAGCACCTTAGGGTTTATTACTAATCACACGAATGAAGGTACTAGTTATTACCCAGAGGTTTTCAGATCACCGGTGAATATATCAGATAGTTGATATTTGACGTAATACACAGATAAGTCGCCCTTCGAACACCTTAAGTATGCAAGGGAATATGACTCTGTTACAACAGAGGATTTCCAAACAATGCAAATTAAGCTGTAGATCAGCTGCTACTGACTGTAGTGGGGGAGTGGTGACCTGACATATGGTAGGTAACGTGATATACGCTTAGAGTGTAAGCATCTTTACCAGAAACTGGCTGTTACCAAGTGCTTCACATAACGCACTGTTACCTATGTAATTCTACTATGTACATAAATTTACATGATTCCATTTGGTAACTCATATGAGGCCACAGATAATATTATACAGTCAAACTTGATTATTTTAGCTATTAACAAGTTCGTAATATGATATTAAGTGATATCAGCTCTAAGTAATGTATAAGTTGACCAGACGTAACAATATATTCACGTACATGTGGCTGCAGGGAGTCAAGCCTCAGCTCCTGACCCTCTATGGATGACCTCCTTTGTGTGTGTGTGTGTGTGTGTGTGTGTGTGTGTGTGTGGTGTGTGTGTTGTGTGTGTGTGGTGTGTGTGTGTGTGTGTGTGTGTGTGTGTGTGTATGTATGTGTGTGTGTATGTGTGTGTGTGTGTGTGTGTGTGTGTGTGTGTGTGTGTGTGTGTGTGTGTGTGTGTGTCTGTATGTGTGTGTGTGTGTGTGTGTGTGACTCGTAAATCACTTCAGTTTACACTTGACGAAGCGGTCAACAACACAGCCTCACACTGTACACACAGCTGCAGCCTCACACTGCACACAGAGTTGCAGCCTCATGCTGTACACACAGTTGCAGCCTCACACTGTACACACAGCTGCAGCCTCACACTGCACACAGAGTTGCAGCCTCATGCTGTACACACAGTTGCAGCCTCACACTGTACACAGAGTTGCAGCCTCATGCTGTACACACAGTTGCAGCCTCACACTGTACACACAGCTGCAGCCTCACACTGCACACAGAGTTGCAGCCTCATGCTGTACACACAGTTGCAGCCTCACACTGTACACACAGCTGCAGCCTCACACTGTAGCACACTTGCAGCCTCACACTGTACACACAGTTGCAGCCTCACACTGTACACACAGTTGCAGCCTCACACTGTACACACAGCTGCAGCCTCACACTGTAGCACACTTGCAGCCTTACACTGTACACACAGTTGCAACCTCACACTGTACACACAGTTGCAACCTCACACTGTAGCACACTTGCAGCCTCACACTGTACACACAGTTGCAACCTCACACTGTACACACAGTTGCAGCCTCACACTGTAGCACACTTGCAGCCTCACACTGTACACACAGTTGCAGCCTCACACTGTACACACAGTTGCAGCCTCACACTGTACACACAGTTGCAGCCTCACACTGTACACACAGCTGCAGCCTCACACTGTAGCACACTTGCAGCCTTACACTGTACACACAGTTGCAACCTCACACTGTAGCACACTTGCAGCCTCACACTGTACACACAGTTGCAACCTCACACTGTACACACAGTTGCAGCCTCACACTGTAGCACACTTGCAGCCTCACACTGTACACACAGTTGCAGCCTCACACTGTACACACAGTTGCAGCCTCACACTGTACACACAGTTGCAGCCTCACACTGTACACACAGCTGCAGCCTCACACTGTAGCACACTTGCAGCCTTACACTGTACACACAGTTGCAACCTCACACTGTACACACAGTGCAACCTCACACTGTAGCACACTTGCAGCCTCACACTGTAACACACAGTTGCAACCCTACACACATGTACACACAGTTGCAGCCTCACACTGTAGCACACTTGCAGCCTCACACTGTACACACAGTTGCAGCCTCACACTGTACACACAGTTGCAGCCTCACACTGTACACACAGTTGCAGCCTCACACTGTACACACAGTAGCATCCTCTCACTGTACACACAGTTGCAGCCTCACACTGTACACACAGTTGCAGCCTCACACTGTACACACAGTTACTGCCTCACACTGTACGCACAGTTACTGCCTCACACTGTACACAGAGTTGCAGCCTCACACTGTACACACAGTTGCAGCCTCACACTGTACACACAGTTGCAGCCTCACACTGTACACACAGTTGCAGCCTCACACTGTACACACAGTTGCAGCCTCACACTGTACATACAGTTGCAGCCTCACACTGTACACACAGTTGCAGCCTCACACTGTACACACAGTTGCAGCCTCACACTGTACACACAGTTGCAGCCTCACACTGTACACACAGTTGCAGCCTCACACTGTACACACAGTTACAGCCTCACACTGTACACACAGTTACAGCCTCAAACTGTACACACAGTTACAGCCTTACACTGTACACACAGTTGCAGCCTCACACTGTACACACAGTTGCAGCCTCACACTGTACACACAGTTGCAGCCACACACTACACACAGTTGCAGCCTCACACTGTACACACAGTTGCAGCATCACACTGTACACAGAGCTGGAGCCACACACTGTACACACAGTTGCAGCCTCACACTGTATACACAGTTGCAGCCACACACTGTACACACAGTTGCAGCCTCACACTGTACACACAGTTGCAGCCTCACACTGTACACACAGTTGCAGCCTCACACTGTACACACAGTTGCAGCCTCACACTGTACACACAGTTGCAGCCTCACACTATACACACAGTTACAGCCTCACAATGTACACACAGTTGCAGCCTCACATTGTACACACAGTTGCAGCCTCACACTGTACACACAGTTGCAGCCTCACACTGTACACACAGTTGCAGCCTTACACTGTACACACAGTTGCAGCCTCACACTGTACACACAGTTGCAGCCTCACACTGTACACACAGTTGCAGTCTCACACTGTACGCACAGTTGCAGCCTCACACTGTATACACAGTTGCAGCCTCACACTGTACACACAGTTGCAGCCTCACACTGTACACACAGTTGCAGCCTCACACTGTACACACAGTTTGTCAGCCTCACACTGTACACACAGTTGCAGCCTCACACTGTACGCACAGTTGCAGCCTCACACTGTACACACATTTGCAGCCTCACTCTGTACACACAGTTACAGCCTCACACTGTACACACAGTTGCAGCCTCATACTGTACACACAGTTACAGCCTCACACTGTACACACAGGTGCAGCCTCACACTGTACACACAGTTGCAGCCTCACACTGTACACACAGTTACAGCCTCACACTGTACTCACATTTGCAGCCTCACACTGTACACACAGTTGCAGCCTCACACTGTACATACAGTTGCAGCCTCACACTGTACACACAGTTGCAGCCTCACACTGTACTCCCAGTTGCAGCCTCACACTCTACACACAGTTGCAGCCTCACACTGTACACACAGTTACAACCTCACACTGTACACACAGTTGCATCCTCACACTGTACTCACAGTTGCAGCCTCACACTCTACACACATTTGCAGCCTCACACTGTACACACAGTTGCAGTCCACACTGTACACACAGTTACAGCCTCACACTGTACTCACAGTTGCAGCCTCACACTGTACACACAGTAGCTGCCTCACACTGAACAAACAGTTGCAGCCTCACACTGTACACACAGTTACAGTCTCACACTGTACACACAGTTACAGCCTCACACTGTACACACAGTTACAGCCTCACACTGTACACACAGTTGTAGCTTCACACTGTACATACAGCAGGAGCCGCACACTGTACACACAGTTACAGACTCACACTGTACACACAGTTGCAGCCTCACACTGTACACACAGTTGCAGCCTCACACTGTACACACAGTTGCAGCCTCACAGTGTACTCACAGTTGCAGCCTCACAGTGTACACACAGTTACAGCCTCACACTGTACACACAGTTGCAGCCTCACACTGTACACACAGTTACAGCCTCACACTGTACACACAGTTGCAGCCTCACACTGTACACACAGTTGCAGCCTCACACTGTACACACAGTTGCAGCCTCACACTGTACACACAGTTGCAGCCTCACACTGTACACACAGTTGCAGCCTCACACTGTACACACAGTTGCTGCCTCACACTGTACACACAGTTGCAGCCTCACACTGTACACACAGTTGCAGCCTCACACTGTACACACAGTTGCTGCCTCACACTGTACTCACAGTTGCAGCCTCACACTGTACACACAGTTACAGCCTCACACTGTACACACAGTTGCAGCCTCACACTGTACACACAGTTGCAGCCTCACACTGTACACACAGTTGCAGCCTCACACTGTACACACAGTTGCAGCCTCACACTGTACACACAGTTGCAGCCTCACACTGTACACACAGTTGCAGCCTCACACTGTACACAGTTGCAGCCTCACATTGTACACACAGTTGCAGCCTCACACTGTACACACAGTTACAGCCTCACACTGTACACACAGTTGCAGCCTCGCACTGTACACACAGTTACAGCCTCACACTGTACACACAGTTGCAGCCTCACACTGTACACACAGTTGCAGCCTCACACTGTACACACAGTTACAGCCTCACAATGTACACACAGTTACAGCCTCACAATGTACACACAGTTGCAGCCTCACACTGTACACACAGTTACAGCCTTACACTGAACACACAGTTGCAGCCTCACACTGTACACATAGTTACAGCCTCACACTGTTCACACAGTTGCAGCCTCACACTGTACACACAGTTACAGCCTTACACTGTACACACAGTTGGAGCCTCACACTGTACACAGTTGCAGCCTCACACTGTACACAGTTGCAGCCTCACACTGTACACACAGTTACAGCCTCACACTGTACACACAGTTGCAGCCTCACACTGTACACACAGTTGTAGCCTAACACTGTACACACAGTTGCAGCCTCACACTGTACACACAGTTGGAGCCTCACACTGTACACACAGTTGCAGCCTCACACTGTACACACAGTTACAGCCTCACAATGTACACACAGTTGCAGCCTCACACTGTACACACAGTTGCAGCCTCACACTGTACAAACAGTTGCAGCCTCACACTGTACACACAGTTACAGCCTCACACTGTACACACAGTTGCAGCCTCACACTGTACACACAGTTGCTGCCTCACACTGTACACACAGTTGCAGCCTCACACTGTACACACAGTTGCCGCCTCACACTGTACAAACAGTTGCAGCCTCACACTGTACACACAGTTGCAGCCTCACACTGTACACACAGTTACAGCCTCACACTGTATACACAGTTGCAGCCTCACACTGTACACACAGTTGCAGCCTCACACTGTACACACAGTTGCTGCCTCACACTGTACACACAGTTGCAGTCTCTCACTGTACACACAGTTGCAGCCTCACACTGTACACACAGTTGCAGCCTCACACTGTACACACAGTTGCAGCCTCACACTGTACACACAGTTGTAGCCTCACACTGTACACACAGTTGCAGCCTCACACTGTACACACAGTTGCAGCCTCACAATGTACACACAGTTACAGCCTCACACTGTACACACAGTTGCAGCCTCACACTGTACACACAGTTGCAGTCTCTCACTGTACACACAGTTGCAGCCTCACACTGTACACACAGTTGCAGCCTCACACTGTACACACAGTTGCAGCCTCACACTGTACACACAGTTGTAGCCTCACACTGTACACACAGTTGCAGCCTCACACTGTACACACAGTTGCAGCCTCACACTGTACACACAGTTGCAGCCTCACACTGTACACACAGTTGCAGCCTCACACTCTACACACAGTTGCAGCGTCACACTGTACACAGTTGCAGCCTCACACTCTACACACAGTTGCAGCGTCACACTGTACACAGTTGCAGCCTCACACTGTACACACAGTTGCAGCCTCACACTGTACACACAGTTGCAGCCTCACACTGTACACACAGTTGCAGCCTCACACTGTACACACAGTTGCCGCCTCACACTGTACACACAGTTGCAGCCTCACACTGTACACACAGTTGCAGCCTCACACTGTACACACAGTTGCAGCGTCACACTGTACACAGTTGCAGCCTCACACTGTACACACAGTTGCAGGCTCACACTGTACACAGTTGCAGCCTCACACTGTACTCACAGTTGGAGCCTCACACTGTACTCACAGTTGGAGCCTCACACTGTACTCACAGTTACTCACAGGTTTGAACATTGTATCTGCAGCGAAGAACTGAATCAATAGGAAATGAGATTATCAGAGCATATAGTTATTATCAGCACCACCAACACTAGTAGCACCACTATCACCACCACTACCACCGCTATCACCACCATTATCACCACCACTACCACCACTATTGCCACCGCTATCACCACCACCTACCACAACTATCTCCAACACTACCACCACTATCACCACCACTACTACCACTATCACCACAATACCACCACCACCACCAATACTTCCACCACTACTACTACACCACCACCACCACTATTTCCACCACTACTACCACCACAATCACGATCACTACCACCACCACTTCACCACCACTACCACCACCACACTACTAGCACCACTATCACCACCACTGCCACCACTATCACCACCATTACTACCGTCACTACCACCACCACTATCATCACCCACTATCACCACCACCACTAGTAGCACAACCACCAGTACTAGTATCACTATCACCACCACTAGTAGCACCACCACTAGTACTAGTACCACCATCACCACCACTACCACCACTATCACCACCACTGCCACCACCACCACCAATACTACCACCACTAGTACTACCATCACCAGTACCACCACACTACTACCACCACAATCACCACATCTACTACCACCACTACCACCACCACCACTTTCCAGCACCACTCTAACCACCACTACCACCACCACCACCACTACTAGCATTACTATCACCACCACTATTCACTATTATCACCACCATCACCACTACTACCACCATCACTATCACCACCACTACCACCTCCACAGCTACCACCACCACCTCCACTACTAGGACCGCTTTTGCCAACACTACCACAACCATCCCACCATTACCACCACCACCACCACCACCACCATTACCCACTAGTACTACAAACACTACCAAGACCACTACCACCACCACCACCATTATCCACTAGTACTACCACCACTACCACGACCACCACCACACCACCACTACCACCACCACTACCACCACCACTACCACCGCCACTAAACCCCCACCACCATCACCACCACCACCATCCCCCCCTACCACCACTACCACCACTAGTACTACCCAAACCCCCACTTGTACTACTACCACCACCAGCACCACCACACCATCCCCCACTACCACCACCACCTCCACTAACCCAGGACCGCTTTGCCACCACTACCACAACCATCTCCACCATTACCCCACCACCACCCCCAAAACCATTACCCACTAGACTACAACCATACCCCACCACTACCACCCCCTACCCCACCACCCCACCACCTTTACCCCTAGTACTACCACCACTACCACGACCACCCCCCACCACCCCCCATCACAAAACCACCCCACTACCACCCCCATTAATCACCACAACCACCACCCCCACCGCCTTTACCCACTAGTACTACCCCCACACCACACCACTGTACTACCCCTTTGGGGCCACCACTCCACCACTAGACCCCCATACCACCACCACAACACCCCATTAAAAAACCAGTCCAAACCCCAAAAATACCACCATCACTTTACTACCCCTTTACCACCCACTACCACCAAGATCCCACTACCACCATCACTACCACCACTACCACCACCACTACCACAATACCCCCACAGTACTACCACTACCCCACTAGTCCACCACACCACCACCACTACCACCACTACCACCACCATACACAAATACCCCACTACCACCATAGTACACCACTACCCCACTACCACCACCACCATTACCACCACCACCACTAGACTACCCCATTCCCACCATTAAAACCCCCACTCCCCCACCACCACTACCACCACACCACCACTGCCACCACCACTACCACTACACCACCACTAGAAACTACCATATGCCACCACCACCAACCACCCCCACGTATTACCACCTTTACCACCACCCCCACCACTGACCACCACTCCACCACCATACCACAACACCACCACTACCACCACTATACCCCACAACCACCATGTACCACCACTACCACCCCCACACACATCCCCCACCATACCACAACACCACCACTACCACCACTATACTACACTTACCACCCCCCACCTAACTGGTATTACATCTTTTGTTACTAATAAAAAATCAATAATATTCTGCTAAAATATTATAACTGTTTTAGTATTTTGGTGGTGTTGGGTGGTATAGTGGGGGTAGTAGGGGTGGTGGAAATGGTGGATAATGGTGGTAGGTGGTGGTAGTTGGGGTGGTAGTATGGTGGTATTAATGGTGGTATTAGTGGTGGGGGGAAAGTGGTGGTAAAAGGGTGGTAGTAGTGGGGGGGTATAGTGTTGGTAGTAGTGGTGGTGTAGGGTGGTAGCAGTATATGGTGGTATAGTGGTGGTAGAAATGGTGGTGTGGGGTGGTGTAGGGGGGGGGAATGGGGTGTAGTGGTGGTAGTATGGTGGTATAATGTGGTAGTATTGGTAGTGTGGTTGGAGTAATGGTGGAGAAGGGGGGTAGTAATGGGGGTAGTATGGTGGTAGTAGTTGTGGTAGTATGGTGGTAGAATGGTGGTAGTAGTGGTGGTAGTATTTGGGGGGAGTAAGGTGGTAGAGTTGTGGGTAGTAGTGGTGGGGGTGGTGGTGGTAGTAGTGGGGGTGAAAGTGGTGGAGTATGGGGGTAGTATGGTGGTGTAGGGGTGGTAGTAGGGTGGTAGCATGGGGGTAGTAAATGGGGGTAGTAGTCGTGGTAGCAGTGGGGTGGTAGTGGTGGTAGTAGTAGTGGTGGTTAGTCGTGGTGTATGGTGGTGGTAGTTGGAGAAGAGTTGGGTATAGTATGGTGGTATTAGTGTTGGAAAGTGATGGTAGTACGGTGGTGATTGGGGGTGGTATACGGTGGTAGTACGGTGGTAGTTTTGGGTATGGTAGGGTGGTAGTATGGGGGGTGGAGGTGGTGGGGGGTAGTAGTGGTGGTAGTTGGTGGGTAGTGGGGGTGTAGTGGTGATAGTAGTCGTGGGGTAATGTGTGGGTTTGTAGGGGTTTGGTGGTATGTTTGTAGTATGGGGTATATAGGGGAAAGGTAGTAGTGGTGGTAGTATGGTGGTAGAGGGGGTATATTGTAGTGTGGTATTTGCGGTGGAGTAGTGGTTTGGGTAGTAGTGGTGGTAGTGTGGTGGTAAGTGGTGGAGTAAGGGTGGAAGTAGTGGTGGTTTTAGTGGTGGTAGTAGGGTGGTGAGGGTGGTGGGGGTAGGGGGTGGGTAGTGGGGTGGTGGTGGTGGATTAGTAGCGGTGGTGGTGGTGGGGGTATATTTGTGGTATAGTGGTGGGGGTGATAGTGGTGGTATAGTGGTGGGGGTGGTGAAAATGGGTGGTAGTAGGGTGGTAGTTGGGGGTATTGGTGGTAGTATGGTGGTAGTAGGGGTGGTTTTTGGGGGTAGTGGTGGTGGTGAAGGGTGGTGGTGGGGTGGTAGTTGGTGGTGTGCGGTGGGGGTGGGGGTTGGGGGAATGGTTAAAAGGGGGGTGGTGAAAGGGGTGGAGTAGTGGGGTAGTAGGGGGGGTGTGCGGTGGTGGTGGTGGTGGGGATAGGTGTAGTATGGTGGTGGGGTTTTAATTGTGGTGATAGTATGGTGGTAGAAGTGGTGGAGTGGTGGTAGTAGTTGGTGGTAATGGGGTAGTAGTCTGGTATAGTGGCGGTGGGGGTGGGATATGGTTAAATGGTGGTGGTGTAGTGGGGGGGAAAGTGGTGGGGGTATGGAAATAGTGGTGGTAAAAATTTGGTGGTAGAGTGGTGGGTAGTGGTGGTGGAAAGATTTGGGTAGTATTGGGTTGGGAAATAGGGGGGGTAGTGGTGGGGGGTGAAAAGGGTAAAAAGAAGTGGTGTTGGGAAAGGGGTGGTAGTAGTGGGGGGATGTGTTTGGTAGTTTTGGGGGTTTTGTTAGTGGTGGTGTAGTGGTGGTATTGGTGATGTGAAAGTATGTAGTGGTGGTAGTGGGGTTGTGGGGGGGTTGGTAGGGGTTTTAAATAGTGGGGGTTTTAGTGGTATTTTTTTGTGGGTGGGTAATGATTACTTTTCCCCATTTTGTTTTAAAGTGGGTTTTTTGTTATAGTTATATACTTTGGTAGTGGTGAGGTTGGGTTTAGTGAAAAGGGACCAGGCTCCCTCCATCAGAAAATCCGCCTTCCCCTCATCCTTTTCCCCCATCCCCAGAGCGCCCCCCCTTTTCCCGTTCCCAATTAGCGAGGATTTAGTTTGGACGTCAGGGGTCCCAAAAGGGTCGGAGTCCCCTAATCTACTTTGGGGGGTTTTTTCCTCAAATTTTTGGGCCCCTTACCTAGGCACGGCCTGCCCACCACCTCATAATCCTCCCCATTCACCTCAGTACACCTCCCCATCATTCAACGTCCGCCCACTCCATACTTTCCCTGCCCACTCACTTCGTAGCCCCCTTACCACCTAGTAGTTGCCCATCATTTCAGAAACGCCCCCTCCCCATTCATTTCAGTGTCCCCCTTTCACTTCGCTCCTCCCACTCACCTAGTACCCCTCCCACTCACCAAAAAGTCCCCCAAATCCCCTCAGTAGGTTTTTTTTTTTTGGGTTTTTGGGGGGGTTGGGGGGGGGGGGGGGGGGGGGGGGGGGGGGGGGGGGGGGGGCTCCCCTTCTACCCCCACCCCCTGGTACGTTTTGCCCCCCAAACCTCGTCGCCTTCCCCAGTAAATTTTTAAACGCCCTGCCCACTCATTTAAAATACGCCCTCCCAGTCCCTCATACGTTTTGGGCCCACTCACCTCAGTACGTCACCCCCACTCATCATTTGCCAAAACCGCCCCTCGAAGTCCGGGACCATACCTCAGTACGTCCTGCCCCCCTCACTTAATTTCCTACCCCATACCTCAGAGTCCGCTTACCACCGGGTACGTCTTGCCCATCACCACAGTACCCCTCCCCCCCACCTCAGTACGCCCTGCCCACTCACCTCAGTACGTCCTGCCTACCACCACAGTACCCCCTGCCACTCACCTCATACCCTGCCCACTCCCCACAGTCGCCCTCCCATTTCCCTCAGTACGCCCTGCCCACTCACCTCTACGTCCGGGCCCTCCCACAGTACGCCCTCCCTACTCACCCATACGCCCCTGCCCACCACTTCAGTACGTCCTCCCCACTACGTAAGTACGAAAACTCCCCACTCATTCAGTACCCCGCCCACTCATTTCAGTACTCCTGCCCACTCACTTCAGTACTCCGCCACTCACTTTAGTACGTCCGCCACCCAGTATTTCCCACTCACCTCATAGGGGTCCTTTGCCCACCCCTCATTCGCCCCTTTCCCACCCCCTCAGACGTCTTCCCATCACCAATAGCCCTGCCCACCAATTCAGTACGTCCCCCCTCCCCCTCATTTCCTTCCCACTCACCTGGGTATTTTCCGCCACTAAAATTCTTTCTTTCCTACCCCCTCACCCAGTACGTCCTGCCATCACTTCAGTACGCCCCTTTATCACCGGGTAGTTTGCCCTCACCTCATACCGTCCCATCACCAAATACGCCCCTGCCCACTACCCGTCGTCCCTGCCCACCCCACTTCGTACGCCTCCACTCCCCTCAGAAAAGCCTGCCACTCCCCAGTAGTCCCCTTACTCCCCCCCGGACTCTTCCCAAATCACCCAGTACGCCCTCCCCCACTCCCCTCATACGCCCTGCCCACTCCCCTCAGACTCTGCCATCCCCTCTTACTCCTGCCACCACCCATCCTCCGCCCACTCACACAGCGTCCGCCACCCCCCAGTACCTCCCACTCACCTCAAAACGTACTGCCCCATTACCTTTAAGCCTCCCCACTCCCCTTTAGTAGTCCTGCCCACTCCTTCATACGTCCTGCCACTCCGTACGTTCTGCCCACCACCTCAGTACTTCTCCCACTCCCCCTCATACGGCCTCCCCACTCACCTCAGTACTCCTGCCCACTCACCTCAGTACCCTGCCACTCCCAGTACGTCTTCCCACTCCCTCAGTTTTATCATAGCGTTTGATAAAAGTATCCCCAAAAATAGTAAGTGCCCATATATAGTCCGAGCCTGGGAACGTCCTGCCCACTCCCTCAGACTCCGCCCACTCCCTCAGTACGCCCTCCCACTCGCCTCAAAAGTCCGCCACCCCCTCTACGTCCTGCCCACCACCTCGTACGTCCTCCCCCTCACCTCAGTACCCCCGCCACTCGCCTCAGTACGCCCTGCCCCTCCCCCAATACCCCCTGCATTTTTTGGTCTGAAAAGAAAACTTTTGGGGAGCATAACAAATTTGAACCACCGAACACTTCCCTCTCCTTCTCTTTCTCTCTCTTCTCTTCTCTCTCTCTCCCCCTCCCTCTCCTCTCTCCCTCTCTTCTCCCTCGTCTCCTCCCCTTCACCCCCTACTTACAATAGAATTTAGAGGCAGGATTGTAGATTTTGCTCGATGGGAAATCCTAAGTAACAACACAAAAACATATCACCAGAGGTCACAGGCCCACACATCTTAACTATGCAGGGGTAGTTAAACCAAACTGCTTTCAGAAACTACGGTCTTTTTTCTGGACCCTCTAAAAACTTTAATGCAGGCTTTTCAGGGGGTATGCAGCACCCCCTTGGGGCCCCATCGGTGCGCATTACGGAAAAATCGAAAGGTGCATAGGGTTTGAAACGGACTATCCCGGGGGTGAAAGGAAGATTTTCGAGGAAAAAGGAAAGGAATTTTGCCTGGTAACTCTTGCAGAAGAAGGGAAACTAATGCAGAGGTGTCAGAGGCTATCCATGCCCACCCGGGGTCAACCTGGGTGACTCGGGTGTGAGTCGAGCGTTTTATCTAAGGGTAATAAAACTTCGATTTGGAATAAGGATGCGGTGGAGTCTCTTCTCTTCTCTTCCCCCTCTCCCCTTCTCCCCCCCCCTCTCTCTTCACACATTAGTTAAAAAAATCTTCACTTAATACACGGAAAAATTTAATTTTCCACAAAGCAAGTTTTAAAAACAGAGCATTTAAAATATTTTACGGTCTTTTCGCCTCGTGTTCAAAACGTCTTTCCTTTTTGGCTTTTTTTTTTTTCCGCCTCCCTCTCTCCCGCCTCGCTTTCCTCGGCTTCCTCTAATCTTTTCCCCTCTCTTTTTGTTTTTTTTTTTTTGCTTCTTCCTGCCTCCTTTATTTCCCTTCTCCTTCATCCTTCTTCATTTTTCTGCCTCTTTTTCCTTATGGCTCCCCCTGCCCCGACCCTCTTTTTTTTACCCTTAAATTACCTCCTCGCCTTTTTTTCCAGTTTACCCCCCTTTCTTCTTTCTCCCCTCATTTCTCTTCATCATACTTTTTCCCAAATTCCCCCCCTTCCTCCCCCTTCACCCCCCTCTAAAACCCCCTTTCAGCCCTCTACTCTTCCTATTTCCCTTATCTATTTCGCCTATTTTTTTTAAATTTTACTCTATAACCCCCAAAAAACACCTTTGTTTCCCCTCTCAGTACGTCTCTTTTCCCCCCTTCCCTCTATCCTCTCTTCTATTCCCCTTAAAACCCCTTCCACGGGGGTAAACAAACCAGCAGAAGGGGAGAACCTCCCACGTACTCGGGGTGAATCTCGAGCAATTTCTGGGCTTAAAGTGATCAATATCCGGCTTTGAGTGATCAATATCCTGGCTTGAACGACAATATTTCCTCTATATAAATTTATCTTCCCGGAGAGGATGGGGGGAGGGGATGCCTGATACTTAAGGGGTCTTGAACCAGGATACTCGGGATTTTCTGCGATACCTCTCTCTCTCCCATTCTCTCATCTGTCCCCCCTCAATTTTCCCCCCTCAAGGTGTCCGAGAAAACAACCAATGCCAAAATCCACACTCATAGGGCCCCACAACACCCCAGTGAGAGCCCAAAAACGTCCGGAATATCAATTTTATTTCCCCCTTCCCGACAGTCATTTACCCACGGCACTTCAGAAGATACCAGAGATAATTACTTCGTGGGAACGAGCTGGTTAAGAGCTTTTAGGAGCGCTGGTTAGTCGTTAGGTTGAGGCAGTTTGGTTGTTAGAGGTAGGTCGAGATTCGTAGGATCATTCATACACACACACACACACACACACACACAATAATATATATATATATATATATATAATATATATATATATATATATATATATATATATATATATATATATATATATATATATATATATATATATATATATATATATATATATATATATATATATATATATATATATATATATATGCAAGGAATTCGCAAGAGCAGGCGAAATATACACAAACACTGATCTCAGGCTGAAGGAGACTCGAACCTACGAACCTTGGAACAAGGTACGCCGTGCTATACCAAACTCACCACACTGGACCAATATCTTGGAGTCCAGCTTGCGCTAGACTTTGATCCAAGGCAGCCAGCTTTCAGGGAGAAGGCATTGTTAAAATCTCTAGTAAGGCTGATGCATGCAGGGATGAGATGAAAAGCTGTAAGCCTTCTCCCTGAAAGCTGGCTGCCTTGGATCAAAGTCTAGCGCAAGCTGGACTCCAAGGTATTGGTCCAGTGTGGTGAGTTTGGTATAGCACTGCGTACCTTGTTCCAAGGTTCGTAGGTTCGAGTCTCCTTCAGCCAGAGATCATGTTTATATATATATATATATATATATTTAAAATATATATATATATATATATATAATATATATATATATATATATATGTGTGTGTGTGTGTGTGTGTATGTATGTATATATATGTCGTGCCGAATAGGTAAAACTTGCGATTTTGGCTTAAATAGCAACGCTCTTCTTGCCGAATAAGGCAAGCGAAAATTTGTGTGTGCAATAATTTCCCCAAAATCATTCTGAGCCTAACGAAAAAAATACATTTCATTGTGTTTCTTTATTATTAAATTATTGTAAACATCTAAAATATATTTAGTTGGATTAGGCTAAATTAAATTGCGTTTGTTGTAATAAGGTTAATTGTCTAAAATACTTTTGGTATAAAATTATTAATTTTTCCATTAATGTAAATGAAAAAGTATATCTTTAAACGTGTAAGAGAAACTTTTAGAAAAGACTTAATTTTAAACGAGTTCTTGCTAAATGACCAGTTTTACCTATTTAGCACGACGTGTTTTATGTATGTATGTATGTATGTATGTATGTATGTATGTATGTATATATATTATATATATATATATTATATAATATATATATATATATATATATATATATATATATATATATATATATATAATATATATATATATTTTATATAATATATCTTCTCTTTTTTAGTAAGTGTCTACAGGAGAAGGGGTTACTAGCCCATTGCTCCCGGCATTTTAGTCGCCTCATACGACACGCATGGCTTACGGAGGAAGGATTCTTTTCCACTTCCCCATGGACAATAGAAGAAATAAAGAAGAACAAGAGCTATTTAGAAAAAGGAGAAAAACCTAGATGTATGTATATATATATATGCATGTGCGTGTCTGTGAAGTGTGACCAAAGTGTAAGTTGGAGTAGCAAGATATCCCTGTTATGTAGCGTGTTTATGAGACAGAAAAAGAAACCAGCAAAGTAACATTTATGAAGGGGTTCACTGAAACCGGCAGGCCGGACTTGAGTCCTGTAGTGTAGCACCCTTCTGGCAAGACAGTGATGGAGTGAATGATGGTGAAAGTTTTTCTTTTTCGGGCCACCCTGCCTTGGTGGGAATCTGCCAGTGTGATAATAATAAATATATATATCTATATATATATATTGTGTGTGTGTGTGGTGTGTGTGTGTGTGTGTGTGTGGTGTGTGTGTGTGTGTGTGTGTGTGTGTGTGTGTGTGTGTGTGTTGTGTGTATGTGTGTGTGTGTGTGTGTGTGTGTGTATGTATGTGTGTGTGTGTGTGTGTGTGTGTGTGTGTGTGTGTGTGTATGTATGTGTGTGTGTGTGTGTGTGTGTATGTGTGATATGTGTGTGTGTATGTGTGTGTATACGTATAATCTTCTCTACATTTTAACACATACATACTGTCGTCACAATGGGTCAACCGCTATTATTATTAAGCTTGGTTCATTGTTTATCGTGGTTTAAAGCCTATCGGCTACACGAAGATTATTGAGATCGCATTTAACAAAAACAACCACGAGACAATGTTCTCTAATTTCTAAAATAATTAATTTTTTTTATGTTTTTGTCGTCAGGAGACGAGACGAGTGTCTCCAGTCACGAGTCTTAATCACACAGATGATCCATATTATTAAACTTTATATTAACCTCTCTCTGTGTATATAACTTTGATACTGCAGATTTGCAGGTGCTGTTACTGGATTATTATAATTATAATCAGGGAGAGCGTTAAACTCGTAGGATTATACATCGCATGTGGGGGAGGGGGGATGGAAGGTATTCAGGCTTGAGGAAACTGGAGCACAGATCCAATTTCCTAGGTCAAGAGCCTCTCACCAGCGTCAAGGAACCTGCCTTGAGAGGTGCTGTTACTGGAGGTATGATCGTCGCCCTCAGAGCCACAAAGGTCAGTTGGCCTCCTGCAGTGGTCTCTCAGGTTATTTTTTTTTACGCTATTATCACATTTTTTTTTTCAAATAGTATAATGTCTATAGCACAAACATACGTTCCTCATTTGTTGACATCAGGAAAATTTATCACAGACATAAATGCATTATGTTGCCAGTACTCAAAACACCAACAGATTTGTCAAGTGAAAATACGATTTTCTTTTAAATAATGTTAAAAAAACTTATTCACAACGACAGATTTAGTTTTAACTTTCAGAGAAAGATTTCCACTTTTATTTTTTTTACAAACAGCTTCCCTCTCTAAACTCTGGAATAAAAAATACGAAAGAAAATCTAAACTCTTCTTCAGCAAGTCCGACAGATACCAAACTGGAAATCGTTTTATCTCTCAGCTTCTAAAGTTGTGCGAGTGTGTTCATAGAGTTGTGTTGACGGGCACTAATAACATTACTTAAACAAACAAGAGGAACACTACATGTCTACCGACGCATGTGTACTCACCTAGCTGTATTCACCTAGTTGTGATTGCAGGGGTCGATTCATAGCTCCTGGCACCGCCTCTTCACTGGCCTCTACTGTGTCACTCTCCATGCTAGACAAGTCCAACTCACACCCACTAATTTCTGTCCAACCTATTTGTACAGCTATCCAAATTTCTCCCTTAAGTGACGCTACTCGGGAGTTTGTTCCTCTCATTTACAGCTGTACTACCAAACTACTGCTTTCCTATATGCTTTCTAAATCTGAATATGCCTTTACTTATTCCAGTTTTCAATTCGTATACTTCAGTCATATCCTCATAAGTGTTTCTAGGGTGAATATACATGGCCGTCAGGCTATTATCACAGGAAAGACTTCTGATTCTGCGCATCAGAATCTAATATTAATACGTTACTGGGTAAACATTGGTAAAAGTCGGCAAGTGAGAATAACGACGCTGGTAGCAGTACATGCCTTTACTACGACGTTTCGCGCAGTGCTGAAATTTTTCAAGTACACTCTAGAAATGAGTAAATACACTGCCATAAAAGGCAGACGAACACCTTGCGGTCAGGCTCGGAGACAGTCATGCCACACAGTAATCCACCTCACCAAAAAACATTGAGCAAAACCGTGGGAAGTACAGGTTGGCTGCACCTATCGCCCACATTAGTTATTATCTGTAGCGTGGACACAAAGTTACTTGCACCCACCGATACCTGACACCACCAGATCTAATCTCGCAATTTAATGACCTTTCGGGTGACCTGCTCTAGCCCTAACCTTATGTGTGACATGTGTGGCATACCTTTGTTCCAGATAGAGCTCAACCTTGGACGAAACGATGAACTAAAAAGGTCCACTTGCTATCAGTGTTTTTATTCCAGCATAAATTACTTAAGCGAAAGAAATGTAATATATGAAACGAGTAATATTCTTAAAGTTGTCACTATGACCTCTGGAGTCTGATAAAGACCCATTGTGACCTCTGTAATTCTCTTTTGAGTTGCCACTCACAGGACAAGTTACGGCTACACAAACTAATTGCTCAGGCGGCATTAATTAAGGCAGTAATGAATGCTACGTCCACTCAGGCAGCATCAAATAAACGAATAAACTCATTCTACTCTGCTCAGGCAGCAAAACCTTAACCAATAAACGCATCCTACACAGATCAAACAGCATAAAATAAACTTATAAAATAAACCAATAAACACATGTGTTGAACACAATACTCGAGATAATAATAATAATAATAATAATAATAATAATAATAATAATAATAATAATAATAATAATAATAATAATAATAATAATAATAATAATAATAATCGAGGGTTAATAAACAGTAACAAAAATCCTTCCAAAAGTTATGTGGATACGTTTAGTAATTAACACAAAATTGTTTAAATAATTGTCTACATTTCACGCCTCTTAATTAAGAATTTTTAGCTGTTAAGTCATCAGCAATTTTCTTGCTAGTGTCACCAACCTTCACTCATTATATAAACAATGACAACCATGATTTTTAAAACAACTATGAGCATAATTTTTAAAGGGGTGGATCAGTAAGCCAGCGGAAGGCCTCGGTCAGATGACCAAAAGCTCCAGCGGCGCGTCATCATCTGACTAAGACCCGTATCAGGAAACATTTGTCCTGCTTCCTGACAAACATTCAAACATTATACAGTTTTTTTTTAATTAATAATTTCTGGAAAATAATCAGTGGTAAAAAACCCCTCTATGAACGCGAAAGGAACAGTGCAGAATGCGACATACGTTACTGAGGTTCAATACTTACATTGTAAATTTAAAGGGAATCATGAAAGGTATTCACAAATCATCATACGGAAAGTAATATTTAAATTTCTTAAAAAAATGCAAATTACTAATATAAAAACTTTCAAAAATACCAGTATCCTAAATACACAAGCACAGCAAGTTTGAAGCCGCTCAAAAGTTACATTATCAAGTTAACAACATATGCACAAATTATCGCGTGAAAAACAGTATCTCATTTTTTTTTTCAATTTCTTCCAGGAAAGCAGACTGGAACCTACACTGGCCAAAATCAATCCATTTTTTTTCTCTAGGGAAGACTGACCAGTTTTTAAGTACGAAAGAAAGTTTTGTGTAAGTTTAGTGTACATAACAAACAATGGTTTAGAGTGATCTTGAGGCCGCACACATGTTATAGACACATAAAAGAATATTAAGTTGATTTAACCTAAGATAACTAAATTAAACACTGATTTATTTCTGATCAAAAGAGATATTCTACAATTATTTCACAGAAACCAACTGTGTGTGTGTGTGTGTGTGTGTGTGTGTGTGTGTGTGTGTGTGTGTGTGTGTGTGTGTGTGTGTGTGTGTGTGTGTGTGTGTGTATGTGTGTGTATGTGTGCGTGTGTATGTGTGTGTATGTGTGCGTGTGTATGTGTGTGTATGTGTGTGTGTGTGTGTGTGTGTGTGTGTGTGTGTGTGTGTGTGTGTGTGTGTGTGTGTGTGTGTATGTGTGTGTATGTGTGCGTGTGCATGTGTGTGTATGTGTGCGTGTGTATGTGTGTGTATGTGTGTGTGTGTGTGTGTGTGTGTGTGTGTGTGTGTGTGTGTTGTGTGTGTGTGTTGTGTATGTGTGTATGTGTGTATGTGTGTGCGTGTATATGTGTACTCACCTATTTGTACTCACCTATTTGTGGTTGCAGGGGTCGAGTCACAGCTCCTGGCCCCGCCTCTTCGCTGATTGCTACTAGGTCCTCTCTCTCCCTGCCCCATGAGCTCTATCATACCTCGCCTTAAAACTATGTATGGTTCCCGCCTCTACTACGTCACTTTCTAGGCTATTCCAAGGCCTGACTACTCTATGACTGAAGAAATACTTCCTAACATCCCTTTGATTCATCTGAGTCTTCAACTTCCAATTGTGACCTCTTGTGTCTGTGTCCCTTCTCTGGAACATCCCGTCTTTGTCCACCTTGTCTATTCCGCGCAGTATTTTACGTCGTTATCATGTCTCCCCTGACCCTCCTGTCCTCCAGTGTCGTCAGGCCGATTTCCCTCAACCTTTCTTCGTAGGACAATCCCCGTAGCTCTGGGACTAGTCTTGTTGCAAACCTTTGCACTTTCTCTAATTTCTTGACGTGCTTGACTAGGTGTGGGTTCCAAACTGGTGCTGCATACTCCAGTATGGGCCTGACGTAAATGGTATACAGAGTCTTAAACGAATCCTTACTGAGGTATCGGAATGCTATCCGTAGGTTTGCCAGGCGCCCGTATGCTGCAGCAGTTATCTGATTGATGTGCGCCTCAGGAGATATGCTCGGTGTTATACTCACCCCCAGATCTTTTTCCTTGAGTGAGGTTTGCAGTCTTTGGCCATCTAAACTATATTGTGTCTGCGGTCATCTTTGCCCTTCCCCAATCTTCATGACTTTGCATTTGGCAGGGTTAAATTCAAGGAGCCAGTTGCTGGACCAGGCTTGTAGCCTGTCCAGGTCTCTTTGTAGTCCTGCCTGATCCTCATCCGATTTGATTCTTCTCATTAACTTCGCATCATCTGAAAACAAGGACACTTCTGAGTCTATCCCTTCCGTTATGACGTTCACATATACCAAGAACAGCACAGGTCCTAGGACTGACCCCTGTGGAACCCCGTTTGTCACAGGCGCCCACTCTGACACCTCGTCGCGTACCATGACTCGTTGTTGCCTCCCTGTCAGGTATTCTCTGATCCATTGCAGTGCCTTTCCTGTTATGTGTGCCTGATCCTCTAGCTTTTGCAGTAACCTCTTGTGAGGAACTGTGTCGAAGGCCTTCTTGCAGTCCAAAAATATGCAGTCGATCCACCCCTCTCTCTCTTGTCTTACTTCTGTCACCTTGTCATAAAACTCTAGTAGGTTTGTGACACAGGATTTTCCTTCCCTGAAACCGTGCTGGTTGTCAATTATACACTTGTTTCTTTCCAGGTGCTCTACCACTCTTCTCCTAATGATCTTCTCCATGACCTTGCATACTATACACGTTAGTGATACAGGTCTGTAGTTTAGTGCCTCATGTCTGTCTCCCTTTTTAAAAATTGGGACTACATTTGCCATTTTCCATACCTCAGGGAGTTGCCCAGTTTCAAATGATGTGTTGAAGATCTTTGTTAATGGCTCACACAATATCTCTGCTCCCTCTTTAAGGACCCATGGAGAGATGTTGTCTGGTCCCACCGCCTTTGAGGTGTCAAGTTCGCATAGCAGCTTCTTCACCTCCTCCTTGGTTATATGTACCTCATCCAGCACTTGCATGTGTGCCCCCCTGTTCTGATTTCCTGGAGACCTACTGGTTTCCACTGTAAATACCTCTTTAAATCTTGTGTTGAGCTCCCGACATACCTCTCGGTCGTTTCTTGTGAATTCCCCATCACCCTTCCTCAGTTTGATTACCTGGTCCTTGACTGTTGTTTTCCTCCTGATGTGGCTGTACAACAGCTTCGGGTCAGTCTTTACTTTTGATGCTATGTCATTTTCATATTGTCTCTGAGCCTCCCTTCTTATCTGTGCACATTCGTTTCTGGCTCTTCGGCTAATCTCTTTATTTTCCTGAGTTCTCTGTCTTCTGTACCTTTTCCATTCTCTAGTACACCGAGTTTTTGCCTCCCTACACCTGTGTGTGTGTGTGTGTATGTGTGTGTGTGTGTGTGTGTGTGTGTGTGTGTGTGTGTGTGTGTGTGTGTTGTGTGTGTGTGGTGTGTGTGTGTGGGGTGTTGTGTGTGTGTGTCCATATGTAGCTGCTTATGTCTATATATGCGTTGTAATTATAATTCTTTATTAGGAGAGATATGACAATTTATTTTAAAAGTTAATGAGGCAAGTTATGGCTCAATTATTTATTCGTTATCTCTATATTAAGCATCAATCAGGTGTCCATCAACCCGTCAATTATGATAAAATATATGTTTTATTGATATTTTTTTGTATTTTCGAACACAAATGCTTAATTTTTTCTTATTTTTTCAGATCGCAAGATACAAATTTCTTTATATTTTAAAGATATTTATTATCTTTCTCTCTCTCTCTCAGTCTCTTTCTCTCTTCCTTTGCATATCAAATATTTAGTTACAAAGTACGAGTGTCAATTTTCATTTTACATTTTTCTCAAATTCTAATTCCGTTTCAAAAATCTCTCTCAGCTGAGCCCACAAGAGAAAGCAGATTCTATCAGTTAGTCACAACAGTGTTAGACTTGACCTTTGGCCTGCTGTCGAAATTAGGTTAGGTAAGATTAGTCATGAAACAGGACAAGTGTTTCCTGACTTGGATTTTAGTCACGTGATGAGCCGCCATTGGAGCTTTCGGTCATCTGATAGAGACCTTCCACTGGCTTACCAGTCCACTTCGTTAAAAAATATGGTTATGAGTATAACCATCAGATATCTGCAGCAGTTGTTTTATAGTTTGCACATGTTTTATCGTACCGTTGATGTGATGAACAAGACACTTGCAACACTTGAGTATTTTTTTTTTCGAAACGTTTCTCCTTCTCAGTAATCTTCTTCACTCGAATACGAAGGTGACTAACATTTTAATCACTTCTGTATTCGACTGAAGAAGCCTACCGTGCAGGCGAAACGTTTCGTCAATAAATATACCCAAGTGTTGCCCATATGTCATATTATTAAACTTGCTAGTATTGTTATACCAATAAAATAATGAGACTTTTTACCTGCTAACTTTCCCTCAGTGTTTCGTTCAGTGATGTGAACTTGCAGAGTAGCTCAGTCATTTTTTCCTTCAGTTTGAGTTTGATTCGAGAGTTTCGGAATCTTCTGAACGCGAGTGGAATACTTCTGAATAGTTTCGTATATTTTTGAATCTGTTTTAGATTAATTCGTACTGGTTTTAAGTTTGATCTGGTTTGCTTGAAGTTAGTCTTATGTTTCTCTTGTTTTGGCATAGCTTGTTTGTCAGGGAACAGGACAAGTGTTTCCTGACGCGGGTCTTAGTCAGAGGATGACCCACAGCTGGAGATTTTCGTCATCTGACTGAGGCCTTCCGCTGGCTTTCCCCTCCACCCCTTTATAAATTATGTTTATGATTATAACCATTAAGAGTAACTAAAAAATATAAAATTTAGCATAGTTTGACCTCGTTTGAGTATTAGTTTGCCATTTGATCTCATTTCGCAAAGTTTGCTTAAACTTTTAATAGTACGTCAGTATTTATAGGTAATCATCAACGTCAATTTCATCGCGCTTCCGGTTTTGTGTTTATTTTTAAACTATATAAAGTTAATTTAGGTTAGGTTGAATATGTCTATGAAAAAGACGTATTAATCGACAAATAAATTACTGAAACTGGCGCTTTTACAAAGCTTACTCAAAGCTTAGCTTTTACAAAGCTTACGCAAAGCTTAGCTTTTACAAAGCTTACGCAAAGCTTAGCTTTTACAAAGCTTACGCAAAGCTTAGCTTTTACAAAGCTTACGCAAAGCTTAGCTTTTACAAAGCTTACGCTTTGTAAAAGCTAATTTTGGTGTCAATTCAAGGAGCGAAAAGTATTCAGTGCCGCTGCAAGCTTAGTCGTAGTCTGTCTACATTGTTATCGTATAAAATATAGTTTGGAAGCGTAATATTAAATCAGTCTAAAGTGGTGTCATGTTTTATGGTTAATTGAAAGTGATTGGTAGATCGAGTGCCACTTCCAGAGTTGATTTTATCCTGATTTATGGGCGTGTTCCGGCTCTAATCTACGAACCTTCTGTAAACAAGAACAAACTGCATCTGTAGCTCATTTATCCAGATTTAAATCGAGCACGTTCCTCTTCCACCTCCTGTTCTTCACTTCTCTTTCCTCTCTTCTAACCATTCCTTTCCTTCTCCTCTTCCTCCTCCTCTGCTTCTTTTCGTCCTCATTTTTCTCACTTACTATACCATGAGTGTCTATTTTTCTCTCAGTTTCTCTCTCTCTTCCCTCCTCTTCCTATAATATAAATATTTGTATATATATATATATATATATATATATATATATATATATATATATATATATATAATATATATATATATATATATATATATATATATATATAATATATATATATATATATATATATATATAATTAATGTGTGTGTGTGTGTTGAAAATCAGCAAATAAATTCGCATCTCCTGAAGTTTCATCATACAAACGGGATCCTCAAATTTGGTGGTTATAATCCTGGATGGCTTAGGAGAACACCTGGTGTTTACCTGGGCCAACAGGTGCAAGTGAATGGCAGGATTGGCGAGATTAGCTCCACCTGCTACCCACCCACCTGGCCAGCTGGTAAAGGTGAATATTCAGACACCTCTGTGGCAGCCTTGTGGGTGGAGAGGTGTTGGTGATTCAGAGGTTGAGGAAGGTAACCCACAATACCGCAGTTGAAGCATTTCAAAACTAACCCACAATACCGTGGTTGAGACATTTCAAAACTAACCCACAATACCGTGGTTGAGACATTTCAAAACTAACCCACAATACCGTGGTTGAGACATTTCAAAACTAACCCACAATACTGTGGCTGGAACTATTTACTACCCATAATACCTCAGGTGAAACAATTCACCAATAACCCGCTAGAAAGGAGATTACAGACGACGTTTCTTTCTGCTGTCATTTATTATGAAGCCGCAAGAATAATGGATGAATGGTACTGGATGGTCTGAAACACTGGCTATCGTCTCATCACAAAAAATATAAGATGATTATATACAAATAGTCTTTTCTAGGAGACAACATCATGCCGACGTTCCGGTCCGACTTGAAACATTAACAAGATAAATTAGTTTGAGTGTCTTGAGTGCGGGTTAATTGTATATTATTCCAACCACGGTATTGTGACTACTCTCCTTGAGTAGCTGATGGCCCACTGAATCCTTTTATTAATCTGTAAGACTTATTTCCATTACCAGCATCACCACTGTCCTCAAATATCAGTCTTGTCTCTCCTACCATGAGGTCATAGCGGTCGCAACTTATCATGATGAAGAAATATCACAGAATTTAAAAACTTTTCAAAGTCTGCGGCGATTTATAACTGTGCAGTAGCGAGGGCTAAGTTGGACCCGCCACATTTCGTTAACTTTGCCGATACATCACGGGCAGACGACCAATGCTGCCTGCCAGATTTACCTTATTTTCTAAAATGTCTTACTTATGGCCGCTAGGTGTCTCTAGCGTTACTGGGAACTTATGCGTTCCCTAATTTATTACGAAACTTTCCGGTCTTAATACCGTCTTATAATATCAAGAAAATTTATCACAGTAAATATTACTTGTAAAGTCAAATTCTCTCTCTCTCTCTCTCTCTCTCTCTCTCTCTCTCTCTCTCTCTCTCTCTCTCTCTCTCTCTCTCTCTCTCTCTCTCTCTCTCTCTCTCTTTCTCTTTTCCACAGGGCTTGACAAGGTTAAGGATCCCTAGCTTTATTGACAAGCTATTTACAAATTAAGGATTCCTAACTTTATTGACAAGCTGAGAACTACTACCTACATCAGCTCATTTGAAAGCATTTTTATTGTTATGAAACATACAAGTAGGGAGCAGGATGAAGTTGGAGCCATCTGTGGGCCAGCATTTTCATCTGATCAACTGACTTTATCTCGTTGACATCATAATGCTGTACGAATGTGTTCCATACTCGAGTCGTCCTGGGTATATATGATCTCAGATGAAGTGATGTTCTGGAGAAGGGTACAGCCAGAGTGAAGTTGCTGCTTTCTGCCCGTCTTGTGGCATAAAAGCTTGTTTCACGCTGTCCTCGAAGTGGATCCAAGTGTGGTACTTTGACAATATTGGCCTTGTACATAACAGTAAGGCCACCCACATCCCTCCTGTGTTGAAGGGTCTGCTGAAATTACAGATCTATCCAGGATGGGTCCAGGCGAGAGATGAGATGTCTTGCTCTGTTCTCTACTCTGTCTTTGTCTCTATGTCTGTCTGTCTGTCTGTCTGTCTCTCTCTCTTTCTCTCTCTGTCTGTCTCTCTCTCTCTGGCTCTCTCTCTCTCTCTCTCTCTCTCTCTCTCTCTCTCTCTCTCTCTCCTCTCTCTCTCTCTCTCTCTCTCTCTCTCTCTCTCTCTCTCTCTCTCTCTCTCTCTCTCTCCGTCGATATGGTAAAGGAGATTTATACATTTATAAAGAATAGTCGTGTGTACTCGCTTATATATGACTGCAGGGGTCAACTCTCAGCTCTTGGCCCCGCTTCTTCGCTGATCGCTACTGGGTTCTCTATTCGCTTTAAGGGCCTTATCGTGCCTCTCCTTAGACCTATGTAAAGATACCGCCTGTATCACTCCATTCTCCAGGCCATTCCACTTCCTGACAACTCTTAGAGTGACGAAATAATTCATAACATCCCTGTGATGACCCGTGTTTTCAGCTTCCAGCTGTGCCCTCGTGTGCCTGCTTCCAGTGTCTCGAACAATCAGTCCCTGTCTTCACTATCAATTCCTTTCAGTATTCTGTGCGCTACCATGTACCTTCTAGTCCTCCTCTTCTCTGGTGTCACCAAGCTGAGTCGACTTAACCTCTCCTCGTAGGACATACCCCTTAGCTATGAGACTAATCTTGTTGCTTTACCAAGTGTGGGTTCCATACTGGTGCTGCGTATTCCAATATGGGCCTGACGTACACGTTGTAAAGTGTCGTGAATGACTCACTATTTAGGTGACATGCTCGGTACAATACTTACCCCAAGGTCCTTTTCGTTAAGGGAAATTTGCAGTCTTTGCCCTCCGAGCCTGTACTCCGTCTGCGGTCTTTGCTCATCCCGCAAACTTCATAACTTTGCACTGGGCTTAAATTCGGGTAGCCACTTGTCAGACTAGATCTGCCGCTTGTCCGGGCCCATTTGTTGCCTTTCCTGGTTCATGCATACTTACATTCTCATTAGTTTCATATCTGCGAACAGGGAACCTGACTATCCTATTCGTTATGTCATTCAAGTATACAAGAAACACAATCGTTTCTAATACTGATTCTTGTGGAACCCCATTCGTCGCATGCACCCATTCCGAACACAGCTTCTCAGAAAATCCCTCACTGTTTCGTTCCTGTCACCTAGGCAAGTCTTGATCCATTGTAGTGCTTTCCCTGTTATTCTTAACTGTTCTTCTAGCCTTTGTACCCGTCTCTTGTGCGATACTCTGTCAAAAAACTTATTACAGTCCAAGAAAATGCAATCTACATCTCTTTCTGTCCTGCCGTATTTTTTGCTACACTGTCGTAGAACTCCAGTAGGTTTTTGACACAGGATTTACCATTTGTAAAGCCGTGCTTGTTGTTTTCCACACCTCCAGCAGTTGCTCTGTGTCGACAGACTTATTGGGGAGAGAGAGAGAGAGAGAGAGAGAGAGAGAGAGAGAGAGAGAGAGAGAGAGAGAGAGAGAGAGAGAGAGAGAGAGAGAGAGAGAGAGAGAGAGAGAGAATGCGCGTCTTTTTATGTAAAGATATATTTACATATTTCTAGTTTAGTTCGATAAAATACTAAGGCAGTGTACGCCTCTCGTCCTTAACTAACGGAGGTTCGAGCCTCCACCACTCCTTGTGATGAATGACCCACACAGGTTTAGTGTATCGTATAAATTGCAGTAATAAAGTTGGAATAACGAATGACTGCCTAATGTCGTCTTGACAGCGATGCTCAGCCAGCAATGTGTAGAATACTAATTAATATTATCATAAATATTAAAATGTATTATATTAATATATTATTAATATTATTTAAAATTATTGCTGCTGCGACTATCTGATGTCTCTCGTTATATCAAAGATTTATTATATTTTATGTGCTAAAACCCAATGAGTTTGGCACAATACCACTACTTCCCCAACACCATAATCAGAACCATCTCACCAACATTACTCCCCCAGCATTACTCCTACAACATCACTCCCACCTCCCCACCACCACAATATCAATTGTATTCCATAAGATAGTCAGAGGGCAGAGCCAGACTGTATGACACTGGAGGACCACTGGTCAGGAAACATGGGAGGTTCAGACGAGGGTGTCCCAGACGTCTGGAAATGTTTCATTAACTTCAAAGTAGTTAGTTAGTGAAACGAACCGAATGGAGAAGTTGGGGAGGCAGATTCTGTTAGCAGTATCACATATAGGTATGGCAGAGCTCAAGAGGGATACAATCTGTAATATCGTTAGCTAATAGTTATAAAACGTGGCAAGGAGCATTGATTCGACCCCCTCAAACATAATTAGTTTAGTACTTAGGATCTGTTAGATAAGAAAATACTCACACATCCATATACATATTTACACCTACACACACACACACACACACACACACACAACACACACACACACACACACACACACACACACACACACACACACACACACACACACACACCACGCCCACACACCACGTTTCTTCCACTATAAAATTCCAGAATCCAATTACCTGGCGACGTGTGGATGATATTAATGACAGAAAACCCATACACATACACACACACAGAAACACACACACAGACATGCACACACATGAATACACGCACGCACACATACAAACACGCACACACACACACATACACACACACACACACAACACACACACACACACACACAAACACACACACACACACACACACACTGTTAGGAAGTAATTCTTCAGCCTTACTGTTTTCTAACAAACTATAATGAACGGCTGAAATGAAATGCAGAGAAAACAAAATATATACACAGTTTCAAGAGTAAACATGGAAGGGACCAAGATGATAGATATGACGGTAGTCTATTCTTGGTTAAGAGGAACAAAGCAGACTGACTCGGTGAGAACAACTCTAGATTTAGTATAATCACAAAATGATACTCGATATATCAGAGATAACGAAACTTGATAAAACATTGCCAAGGAAACTCTGAGTAACATAAGTGTGTCTGATCCATATTACCTCAGAGAAAGCCTGCTCCATATGGCCTTAACATCTGGTTCATGTATCTCAGAGCAAAGTCTAGTCCACATAACCTCAAGGAAAGCCTGGTTCATTTAACCTCAGGAAAAGTCTGGTCTATATATTTCTAACCAATGGCAAAGGGCACAGGACAGCGTCTAGGAGGGCGGAGATGTGAGAGTGGGAATGAAGGGAAATTGGATTGGAACGGGGATGGAATTGGGATTAACGTGTCTTAGGGAGTTAATGGGATGGGTGATAAGAAAAGGGGATGGGAAGATGATTAGGATAATAATGGAATGGGTGATGGGTAACGGATTTTAAGGAGGATAGTTTGAGAGATAGGATGGGGTGGCTGAGGTGAGAACAATCTCAGAAAGGTCACGTCGTTCCAGAAAGAGGGACCAAAAAGCCAATTTATTTTCCGGTCAGAGAAGGCCATCCTTGTTTTTGAGTGATCTTTTCTTACAGAGTTGGGAAGGCTATTTATTTAAATCCACTTTTTCCTCTCCTTTTTTCACCTTGGTGATTTTTGAGGGTATCGACTGCAAGAAGATTTCCGAGCGGCGCCAAAGGTTTTTCAGGGAACGCGAAGGGAATCCAGGAAGGTTCTAATGTGTTCAAATTAGTAAGATTTTATGCGGTTTAGGACAAACTGAATATATCCATAAATTTAATTCAGCACATTTGTAAAAAATATCCGAGTTACAAGAAAAGCCGGGTAGCAAAACATCAGATATGTTTGAGTGCAAACACAGGGGACAAACAAGAAATATGAGGAACTATGTATTCCATCTTCAACTAACGATCTCATTTGGAAATCGAAATGTATAACTCGCGCTTTCGTCTTTCTTATTAAAACACTTGAAGTGCTCATTACCCTAACTTCTGTGTTTTTTTACGATGAATGGGTGTGGGAAAGGGACTCTTGATGAAGAGTTCTTGATAAAAGAAACTGGAGCTTCCCTCCCCTTTCTCAGACCAAACATAATACCCTCCATCCCCAAGGTGTTGTACGATTCCTTCAGGTTTAACATTTATGAGAAAAAATAATAATCCATTACAGACTACTTAAATTTGGTGAAGTTGGGGGTGATTCCAGCATCCTATTTTGGTCACTTGTTTCTTCTTTTATTAAAGATATTTGATTATCATGCTACAGCTATACACAGGAATAATAAACGATACCATGTTCCCAGGCGGGTGTCAAATATTGAGAAAAAATGGGAGAAAATTTGATAAAAAAGTGAGAGAGAATACTATTCAACAGTATAAGTTGTGATTAATAATGTCATTGGTAATAGTTAAAGTGCAGTAGAGCAAAAACGTGGACAATACAAATAATCAGAAACAAAATTAATTACTTGTTTTTGACCCGTGAAATCGTAATAGCATTATTAAAAACCAGATTAGACAGGATTGAAACCCAGCATGGTGCAATAATTAGAGAACTGGCTTTCTAATTTTAGGTCCGTCTTGCCATGGGTTTGAATCCTGAGATTCGTCCACAAGGAAACAGACTGGGAGAAGTGAAGGCATCGCTAAGCCACGGCAAGATACACAGACACCGTATTGTTATTATATTTACTGAAAATTCTAAACCTGTTTAGGTCGGTCAGCGCAGGGGATGGCTAAGGCTCGATACTCCATCCACTAATCACTATCCAGAAACCATTATTGTGAGAGGCAGGGTCACGACGAACACAGCTGGTGGGAGGAGGAGGAGGAGCAGCAGCAGCAGCAGCAGCAGCAGACGGTGTGGTGCAGACACACGGGAAGATTAACACAAGGAGAGAACAAGGTGACAATACAGCACCTCATAGGGTTAATGAGACATAGGCAAAACATGGGAGAGATGTTTCGCCAACTAGTTGCTTTATCAATCCCACAGAGAGGATAAACAGTGGAAGATATGACAAGTTAATTTGGGAATATCAGTCCTTAAGCATTGATAGGAGGTTTTCAGTGTCTCAGCCATGATAAATCTTTTAAAAAAATTACTCAAAATACCTGACGTCTTTCCACCGTTTCTCTTTACTGGATTGACAAAGCTCCTGACGAAGCACTGGCGACAGTGCGAAAGGTCTAGAGTTATTTTTCATCCAATGGTGGCCTGTTTCTCCTGGCAATATAGTTTGAGGTAAAGGCTAGTTACGGTGTATTTCGTAGGCCGGGATTAAATTACTACCCACAACGGCGACAATGCTTGTCCAGAAAAAGTTCCTACACTTACTTTGCATAGAGACGAGGTCATTGTTGCTTATCTGGGAGACACAGTGGCCAGGAGGAAGAGGAGGGGAGATGAGGAGGGGGAAGGGGGAGGGGAGAGGGGCTTGGGGGAAGGGGAGAGAGGGAAGGGGGTCAGAAGTGATAAGGAAGGGGTTAGGAGGAAGGAGGAATGGGAGAAGGGAGGAGATGGGGGGGGGGAGATATCTGGAGGAACTTCTAGTGAAGATGGTAACGATGGTACTCGTATCGTCAGTAGCTGTATCGCAAAGGAAGGAAATGTTTCTAGTATTAGCTTTTTTAGCATTAACCTGTGTGTACTAGTTTGAGTTTACTAACCTGTGACTTCTAGCTTCCGTGTACTAGCTCGTTTATACTACCCTTTGTGCACTAGCTTATGCATACTAGCCTGTGTGTACTAGCTTGTGTATACTACGCTGTGTGTACTTGCTTGTGTATACTACCCTGTGTGTATTAACTTGTGTATTCTAGCCTGTGTGTACTAACTTGTGTATACTAGCCTGTGTGTACTAGCTTGTGCATACTAACCTGTGTGTACTTGCTTGTGTATACTACCCTGTGTGTATTAACTTGTGTGTACTAGCTTTTTAGCACAAGATTTTATGTATTAGATCTTGGCCCCCACTTATTAACGTTCAACCAACTGTCACATAAAACCACTTGCTCATCTGGTGAGCACAAAGTGCGCCTTGTATGTGCTGACAATATGCTTGAAACTCTACGGTCGCCGGTCGCCAGAGTTCACTTACTAGTGACCAATAGAGATAACACAGCAGTCACCGTTTTGTTCAATCCATAACATTTAAAAAAACAGTAATGATCATAGTCACCATTGTTCAGAGGAGAATTCAACTGGGTCGCTTCACTACTGCACCCAGTGTATCAGAAAGACTGTTTACACCATAGTGCGGTCAAATGTAATTATTACTTTTAAGTGGGAGTGTTACACTACCCTCGCCTCCTTCCCCAGGGTTTACCACCTGGTGGAAGGATTCAGGTTCTACTTAAGAAACTCGAGCATTGCTCCAATTCCTTAGATCATCCAAAGCCCCTCACCAGCATCTAGGAACCTGCCTTTGAGGGGTGAACCCGAGAAAAAAAAGTCCTTTGTAAAGCGACTTGTGCCCTGGCTTGTATATTTTTATGCAATTTATAAACACAGACGCCCCGCCCCTCCCTAGTCAAAGAACGTAGTTCCTTTAAAAATAAAAATATATAAAATATACACAGCTCGTACTTGACAGATGCAGCAAAAAAAATATATGAACATTTTTTTAGACTAACTTGCTGGAAATAAGTCTGGATGCCACCATTTTTTTATTTATACGAAAATAAATAATGCTAATTAAAATGATTCTGGTGTAACATAAGCTAGACTGCGCTGGGAAAATTTGTGTAACTAATATCACATTAAGTTTTTTGTTAATGTTACACGTTTTGTTTAAGGGATAACTGAAAAAATGTCATATTAATTCCCATGAATATGTAAATCATAGAGGAAAACGGAACTTACCATGTGTCATTTTATATATATATATATATATATATATATATATAATATATATATATATATATAAAATATATATATATATAATATATATTTTATACAACCTTCTGTTGGCATTCAAATCCACTGCTAGCAGTACACTATCCCACATCCCTAAAGCTGCTCGCCTATGTGCAGCAGGGAAATTCACAGACCTTCTTAAGCAGGTGAAGGGAGGTTCCACCAACTTAGAAGCCCGAGCACCACCAAGCATGGCCCCAACCTGCTCCTGTTCGGCAATGTCTGCCTTGCAGTTCCTGAAAGACGAGGCAAACTGTAACCACGTCATTATCAAGGCAGTGCGCAACACCCAAGAACGGATAATTGTGTCCCTCTGCCCCACCATCGCAGGAATCCAAAGGTAGACCCAAGAAAAGTCCCACTGAAAACGAGAAAATTTGCGCACAGGTTACAAAAAAATTGAAGAAGGTAACACAGTGGGAGAAATCCGAATAATTACAAGTGACGACACTGTAGCCCCCAAAGATGAGACCACAGCCCAAGCACTAAGAGACAAGCATCCAATCAGGGAAAACCATAGCCATCAACAACAACCCTGAGAAAGACCCCATCACGAACAATTAATTTTGCCTGAATCGGAAGTCTAAAAAGGCGATTGTGTCATTTCCTGCAGGATCTGCAGGGAATTACACTGGAATTTTGACCTCGCACCTCAAGGAGATGGTAAATCCAGTACTCGGTGCATCGATCACTTTTCTCACCGAGTTAAAACTATTTCGTCAACAACTGCCTGGTTGGGCGAATCCCAGAAGAAATTAAACCTTTTCTTTTTTGGGGGCCTCACTGTATGCGTTGAAGAAGAAGGATGGGGGAATCAGACCCATTGCGGTTGGAAACCCTCTTCGCCGTCTCGTTGCCAAAGCAGCATAAAAACATTCACCTAGAAGCTGCCAGTTTACTCCACCACACCCAAATGGGCTTTGGGGGCCCTCAAGGCAGTGAAGCTGCAGCTCAATGCGGCAAAAGGGCCCAAAATCAGGGGCCTAACCAGAAGACAAGGCCGTAGTCCCAAAATTGATTTTAGAAATTCCTTTAATATGGTAAAGAGAGATGCTGTCTTGCCCGCTGTTTGGGATCGCTTCCCCCGTCTTTTTCCCTTCATTTCGCCGGCTACAGCAAACCCCAATTTTTTTGTTTTGGAGGGAACATGAAATTCTCTCATCAGAAGGTGTTCAGCAGGGTGACCCACTAGCTCCACTTCTCTTCTGCTTGGCATAAGAGAACTAACTTCCAGCCCATGCAGCGAGCTCAACATCTGGTACCTGGATGATGGCATCTGGCATGTACTGAAGAGTCCCTGGTAGGGGGCCTACAACTGGTAAAACACAAGGGGAAGACTTGGGACTCATCCTCAATCCCTCCAAGTGTGAAATCATCACAGCAAACCAGGAAATAATCAATGCTGTGCGAAGAAATACTCCCAGAAGTCTCTACTACCACTCCGTCCAACAGTACCCCTTAGGGACACCGCTGGGGCACCAGGCCATCGACACAGTCCTCAAGGACAAATTGAATGACCTGATGGAATGGAGGAGAGAATAAGCAATTTTGATGCCCATGATGCTCTGTATCTCCTCACAAGGTGCCTTACTATTCCAAGACTCACTACTTCCTGAGGTGTGCACCCTCTTTTGACAACCCAACACTCGACGAATATGACGCACACCTGAGGGCAACCCTTAAGAAGGCACTGAAACCCGTCACTAAGGATCAGCAATGGGATCAGGCAACCCTCCCATTTCACTGGGAGGTATAGGGGTGCGCAAAGCAAAGCATGTTTCTTTTAAACCCGCTTTTCTGTCTTCGTGTTTGGCTTCCAGTGCATTAGTCAAGAAGATTGTTCCCGAACGCTTGAGAGACGTGGTAGGAGCTCAAGACCCCAGGTTTACTGAAGCAGCGATTCGGTGGGACACCCTTTCAGATTCCTCCAGTAGACCCAGCTCCTCCCAAAGAACACAAACAGTCCCACTGGGACAAACCGATCATGGGAAAAAAACGCCAAAACAAGCTCTCCAACGCCTCAGGAAAGGACAAAGCCGTCTCCTGGCAGTGAAGGCACCACACCGGAGATTTCCTGTTAGCTGTTTTCCCCAAATCCTCCTTGGGCACTCGACTAGACCCACAGGCCATTCGGATTGGTGTTTCTCTTCGCCTAGCCGCCCCCATCCTCACCGAACATAGGTGTAAATTTTCGGCAGGGGGACAGCTGAACAATTCGGACTTCATGGTCTCATGTGTAAAACAGCAAAGGGAAGTATGCCAGGCATGAGGGGGTCAATAACATCATAAAGAGAAGCCTCATCACAGCCCGTTGCCCAGCTCAACGGAAAAACCCCCCCGTGCAGAGGTCTGACGGAAGTCCCAAAGCGTCCTTTATGGAGCCACTATGCTACCTTGGAAAGGATGGGAAAACAGATTGCCTGGGACTACACATGTGCCGGGCCCCATTGACAGACACCTACTTGCCATACTCCTAGTGGGAAAGGGGGGGGAGCTGCCAGCCACAGGGAGACCCAGAAGATCCGCAAATAGAAGACCTTCCCCCTTGCTAAAACTTCATCTCAAAAGGGTCGGAGACCCTTGGAGCCCGGGGCAAGTGGGGCTCTAAAGTTCCTAATAGAGCTGGGTGAAAAGCTCAAACATAGAAACCAAGACCAACAGGGCGACCCGCTTCCTCTTTCAGAGACTCAGTGTTTCGATCCAGAGAGGAAATGCCTGCAGCATTCTAGGGACACGGCCCACCGCAGGGGAGCTGGACGAAGTATTCGAGATGTAACTCTGAGTTACCTATGTTGTTTTACTTTTTATCGTATTTTTGTGAATGTTTTGTCAATGTATTTTGTCTTTAAATAAAATATATATATAAAATATAGGGGGTGGTAGGAGAAAATTCTCAAACAGCTTCAGGGAGAACCTTGAGTTTCCCCTGAAGCAAGTTTATTCTTTTCTCTGAGGCTGAGGGTCCCTATAACAGTTCTAGAGGTGGTACCTCCCTATATTTTATATATATATACACACACACACACATATATATATATATATATATATATATATATATATATATATATATATATATATATATATATATATACATATATATATATATATATATATATGAATTCGCATTGATAATTAGGGGAAGAAAATGGAAATTTTCGTTTAATCTATGAAGAAAAGATAATTTTCATTTACAATTGAATTTAGATTGATAACATTGAAGAAAAACAAGAGTTGTATTCACCTAGAAAAAGAAAACGGAAATTGCATTAATCACCGTGAGAGAAAACAGAGGTCACGTTTATCATGGGGGATATGCAATAAATTTTCTTTGCATTGGAAATTCATTGCGAATTGTCATGCGTAAAATAGAATTCTGGTATTACGTTAGGGAAGGTGATTATTTTGTTGTGACTGAGTGAGCGAGAGAGAGAGAGAGAGAGAGAGAGAGAGAGAGAGAGAGAGAAGAGAGAGAGAGAGAGAGAGAGAGAGAGAGAGAGAGAGAGAGAGAGAGAGAGAGAGAGAAATTCAAGCTATTACAATAAGCTGAAATGAGGAACAGAAAGGCAAGAGTAATAGAATCAACGAACATAACATGAAAAGGAGAATACAGCAAATAGGGATTACGTTGGGATTACTTACGATCGTGATTACCTTAAAGAATTACAGCAGAAGCGAATTAATTACACAATATAATGAAATTGCTCTAATCTGTGAAGGATTCGAGAATTAATTTCCCATATCCCCCTCAATTAAAACGCAAATTAGCGTCAATTACTTTAAAAAAAATGTTTTGTTACAGCTTCCCGGTCATTAAGAACGTTCAACAAGTAATTAAAAATAATTAATCACCTACAGGTTCAGTTGACAGCTGTCAAAACAGTAACTGACGGGTCGAGCCCGTCTCACAGCTAACACTAATAGCAAATGTCAATGCAGTTAGTTGTTGAATGTAACCCCAGGTAGCAGCAGGTGCAGGCGATTACATTTTCCATCCGTTAAATTTACCTGTCGTATGGAGTGTCACACTGATTGTTTATTATATTTTCACTGGCATTTCACTTGCTTTGACTGCAGAAGTAACTATACACGATTATATTTCCACATTCAAACTTATTTTTCAAAATTAACGGCTTATTGATTACATTAGTACTATTATTTTCGCCGGTTTTGGATAAGAAATAACTGCGTTTGATTGCATTTTCAGCTGTAGATTACCTCGTGGCATTGAATGTATCAATAATTTCGGACCTTCGTACCTACTGTATTGACTGTATTAAGCGTTTTTGAATGCAGTATTAACTACAAAATATTAACTTCCTAATGCCGACTTAGGTATGTCCAGAAGCGTCTAATCTAGCTGACGTCAGCTGGGTAGGAACTTTCCAAAACGAGCTAAAGTACCTGGCTAATGGATTTTAATTGAAGCCTATCGACTACATGAGGGTCACCGAAGCTGCTTCAGACTTATTCACCACCTGTCAAAGACACTAAAATCCCTAAAATAGGAATTAAAGTATACTTTGAGCGTATATATACAGTCATACATCTCGGTGTATAATAATCTGAGCCGAGAGTGGGTGTAACTCCAGGAATATTACCGAGGTCTGACAAATTGCTCCCTAGATATAAATAAGTCGTAATTAGAGGGCTAATTAGACTTGTTGACAGTGATTATGAACTTCAGGGAGGAGCTCAGGGTAATTAATTAGTGTGTCTAGGACCTGGCCAAGAGATAATGAGGGTATGTTGGAGATGAATGATGGAATGTGGGCCAGGAGGGGAGAAAGTTTACCATGAGTGAAAGTTTTTCATAAGGGAGAGTTGATTACAAGTGAGGGGGAGTTTACCATGATGTAGAAATTTATGAGGAAAAGTTTACTATTAGTGAAAGTTTACCATGAGAGAAAGTTTACCAAGGAAGAGTGAAAGTTTAACATGGTGAAAGTTGACCATGTACGAGTGAAAGTTTAGGATTATTAGAAAGCGCTAACCTCACAATGCTGACGCAACACTATTCAATCTGAGCCAAGGAAAGAGTAAAGGGGGAGTAGCTCCAATTCCCCGAATCAAGAGCCCTTCACCAGCATGAAAGGACGTTTCTTAAAAGACTTTCATATGATAAGTTTGTCAGGAAACATTTGTCCTGTTTCCTGACAAATGTTACCTAACGAATATATATATATATATATTCGTTAGGTAAGGTTTGTCAGGAAACAGCACGAGTGTTTCCTGACGAGGGTCTTAGTCAGATGATGACCTACAGCTGTTCTTTCTTTTTCTTGATTCACTGGTACTCTCCCGGCCCGGGTCTTTTCCAGATGGTGACCCGGCCTTGGCTCTCTGTCATGGGAGTGTCTGAGACCTTATGTCTGCCATGGGAGGAAGTACAAGTACCTCCTTATCTTCTGGACAAACTACCCGGGCCAGCTCCTTTCCCCAGCCCTTACGGGCTGTGGGGAGAGTAGGCCTCGGGTCTCCCATTTTTTCCCCCCCCCGGAAAAAGGGGGGCTCGGGGAAAATGGCAGTCTTGTGAGCTGCAGAGGGTAGAAGCTCTGGCCGTTATTTAAACTAGTTTTCTTACCACAGTGGAGTTTTTTGGTTTTTTTCGTCTGACTAAACCCTTTTCTCGACTTCCCGGTTCCCCCCTTTTAAAAATTTTGGGCATATTTATAACCATTACTTTTTACGTAAAAATATAATTTTAAAAGCCTTGTCATTTTTTAAACGGGTTTAGTTTTAAACATGTTTTTTGGCAATAGATTATAATCCATTTACTAAAGGTGTCCCAAATCAGGGACAAACGAAAAGTACACACAACAAAGGGTAGATTAAAATTTGAGATAAAACTTGTGTCTGTGAACTTCAAAAGCGATTGTTGGGTGTGTTGCATTTTGGGGGAAGTTTGGGAGGGGGTGTAAAGATAGCAGTGTATGTGGGGGGGAAAAGAGAAGGAAGGGGGAGCGGGAGGAAGAGTTGGCAGAAAAAATGAAATAAATGAAAGAAAAAAATCCTTCTTAATTATATTATATAAGGCTGACAAAAAAAAAAGGGGAAAAAATTTTAAAAAAATTTTTGCTTTTTCCACATGAAAGTTTTGAAAATTTGAGGAACATTATAATTTTCTCCCGATCGCAGAATTTTTACTTGCACGGAAAATTTAAATAAAAAAAAAAAATGGAAATATTAGGAAACATCGATATAAAGTCATTGAGCAAGATTGGCCCTTCGGGGCCCCCCCTTTCTCGAGGGCTAACCTCTCTTAGGGGGGGAAAAGGGGGAAGGGGAAGGGGAGGGGAAGGGGAAGGGGGAAGGGGAAGGAAGCAAATTAGGGGTACCTCATAACCATTATAGTTGCCTTTGGCACCATTGGTTTCGGGCATCAGGGAAAATTGGTGCGGAAAAATACTTCTTGGGTTCCCAGCCAGGTAGATTGTACTCCTGAACGGGGCAGAACCTGCTCGCGAAGTCATTAACTACACGGATTTTTGCACAACTTCAGACGTGATTGTTTAATCTGGGGGACACGCCTCAGCTTGACGACACCGAAAAATCCTTGGAAACGCAAAGCGTTTTGTGCGACTCCAGGGGGGTCCCGGGGAAAACAAACGCAATAGACGTCCAGTACAGGTGCTGAGGTAGCGGAAATCTTAATTGTTTGGGGAAGATCCACTAACCCTCATTCCAACGGCTCAGTTAGGTGGTGATTAAACAGGGGCCCAATCAGTAATGAAACCCAATTTAAAATTACAGCAAAACATACACCAGCTTTGTTTCTGAGTACTCCTTTATCCCCCCCAAAGTTATTAATTTTGGATCGTTGTAAAAAACAACGTCAAAGAATAAACAAAGGTGGAATAGGTTGGAGCCCTGTC
>NC_069416.1:40256732-40279232 GCF_026875155.1 Cherax quadricarinatus | reverse complement strand
ACTTTCTCAACTTTTTGAAACAATTGGATGCTTAAAATCTTTCACATGAATAAATAGAGCATTGGAATCTTATCCAATTCTAATGGTATATTTATGTTGTTTTAATCTTAGTTCGAGACTTTTACCAGTTTGACCGTAATAAACTTTATTTGCAAATTTTACAAGGAATCTATAGACACATCCTCAGCATTTTGGGGGAATTCTTTATCAAAAATATTTTTAAATGTAATCAAAATTTTTAAATACAACTTTGATATTAAAAGTCTTTAAGAAGAGAAGGCCCTATCAACCCAAATTTTCATGGTAAGGGAGAACCAACAATTTTTTAGTTGAATAAGGCTGGTTGTCCCTTTTTGGATTGTAAAAATTATTTTGTAGCAATTTAAAAAAAAATTATATATATAATATATATAATATATATATATATATATATATATATATATATATATATTTTTAAAAATATATATAAATATTATAATATTATAAAATAGTATTTAATTATATATATATATATATATATATATATATATGTCTTGACGAATAGGTAAAAATGATCAATTAGCAAAAAACTCATTTAAAATTAAGTTCTTTTTTAAATTTTCTCTTATACGTTTAAAGATATATTTTTCATTTATATTAGTGTAAAAAAATAATAATTTTGTACCAAAAGAACCTTAGAAAAGTTACCTTACCTTATTATAACAAGAGCAATTTATATTTTGCCTGATCCAACGAAATATATTTTAGATAAGGCTTACGATAATCTAATAATTAAACACAATGAAATATATTTTTTTGTTAGGGTCAGAATGATTGTTGCGAAATTATGGCATGCACAAATTTTAGCTAGCCTTATTCGGCAAGAATATTATTATTGTTATAACCAAAAGAAGCGCTAAGCCACAAGGGCTATACAGCGCTGCTCGGCAAGAATAGCGTTGCTATTTAAGCCAAAATCGCAAGTGTTAACTTATATATATATATATATATTTATATATATATATATATATATATATATATATATATTTATATTATATATATATATATATATATATATATTTATATTTATATATATATATATGTTGTGGCAGAATAGGCAGAACTTGCGATCTTCGGCTTAAACAGCAACGGTCATCTTGCATATAGGACAAGTGAAAATTTGTGTATGGAATTTAAATTTCGCCAAAGTCCTCTGAACCTAACGAAAAAAATATATTTCTCTGTGTTTGTTTTGTATTAAATTACTATAACAAATCTAAATTATTTAGTTGGATTTAGGCTAAAATAAATGGCTCTTGTTATAATAAGGTTATGTAAGTTTTTCTAGTTTCTTTCGGTTGCAAAATTAAATTTTTTTACATTAACATTATGTAAACTATATATCTTTTTAAACGTATAAGAGAAAAATTTTAGAAAGGACTTAATTTTAAGTGAGTTCTAGCTAATGGGCAGTTGAATATTCGGCTCAGACTTATATATTTATATAATATATATTTTATATATATATATATATATATATATATATATATTAGATATATATATATATATATATATTATTATATTTTTTATATATATACTTTTCTCAGTGCATACTATCAAGATAGATATACTCTTAAGAATTATAGACCAGACCTCACCTTAGATAACATCATCTCTACACAGAGAACCAATTACTGTACGCTACCATGCAGGTATCAGTTGCTCCAGTTTTTTCCCATCTTCCTCATCTCCTCGGGAGGCACAGCTACAGAAGCAATGACTGCGGATCTATAATGAAGTGAGCTTCAGGGGTGAAGACTTAATCTGGCGTTCGTTCACGGCTACAGAGCCCAGCTTGAGGCGTCTGGGCGGCGGCTTCATTAGACTGAAGTGTGTTCTTTTATTATCTAAGTCGTTCTCGAGTTTCAGGTATTCGGGTGTCTTGGTTTTGTGTCTTTGAGAATCAATTTGAGGCGTTAGGGGCATTGGTCTGTGGGACTGACATCGTTGTTTGGGGACACTTGAAGCCTATAATTCGAGCACTTGAACCTCAGGTTTCAAGCATTCCAAATCTTGAAACAATAGCAGAAATTAACCTAACCATACTAGGATCACATTAACAGCTCACCTTAAATGGAGACTGGAAATACCCCCCCCCCCCGGCCCCCCCCCCCCCCTACGATTTATTCATATCAAGAGCCCCGGCATTACTAGTTCTTTTATTGATTTATTGGTTTTTCTAATTTTTCGAAATCGGCTTCAGGTGCATTACGTCCTCGAACACTGGAACAGTTTCTCTCTCAGTTTCAATGGCAGCGTCAGCACCACCACGTACGACAACAACATGGCAGCGTCAGCACACGACGAGACAACAACAAAATGGTAGCGTCAGCACACCACACCACTACAACAACAATGGTTGCGTCGCAACCCACCACCACCACCAACAACAATGGTTGCGTTAGCACCACACCATAACAACATTGGCTTAGCGTCTGCACCCCCTCCAGCAACAACAACAATGGCCAGCATTAGCACTCAAAACAATAACAAACAGTGGCCAGCGTCAGCACCAACACCACGGACAACAAAGGCAGCGTCAGCACCACCACCACGACAACCAATATGGCAGCGTTCAGCACCACCTCCACCTCCAACAACAACAATGGCAGGCGTCAGCACCCCCACCACCAACAATAATGTCAGCATCAGCACCACCACCACCACCAACAAACAATTGGCTGCGTCAGCACCACCACACCACCAACAACAATTGTCAGAATCAGCTGGGTACACCACACCAACAAAAATCGGCAGCGTCAGCACAACCACACCACCACCAACAACAACAACAAGGCAGCGTCAGCACCACACACCACCACCACCACCACACCAACAAACAAACAACAACAAAACAACAACAACAATGGCGCGTCAGCACCACCACGTCACACCAACAACAAAGCAATGGCAGCCTTCCGACACCACCAACAACAAACAATGGCAGCGTCAGCACACACCACCAAACAACAACAATGGACACGTCGCACCACACCACCACCAACATCAAATGGCAGCAGTCAGCTCCCCACAACAACAACAACAATGGCAGCGTCAGCACCTACCACCACGGGAACAGCACAATGGCAGCGTCAGCACCACCACCACCAACCAACAACAACAACAATTGGCAGCGTCAGCACCCCACAACAACACATGCCAGCGTCAGCACCACCACCACCAACAACAACAATGGAAGGCTGTCCAGCACCCCCACCACCAACAACAATGTCGCGTCAGCACCACCACCACCACCACCACACCACCACCACACCACCACACCAACAACAACAACAACAACAACAACAGATGGAAGCGTCAGCACCACCTCCCACCACCAACAACAAACAATGGCAGCCTCAGCACACCACCACCAAAACAAACAACAAATGCAGCGTCAGCACCGCCACCACCAACATCAACAATGACAACTCGTCAGCACCACCACCACCAACAACAACAATGGCAGCGTCAGCCACACCACAACACCACAAAAAAAAAATGGCAGCGCGCACCACACCAACAACAACAACAATTGCCAGCGTCAGCACCACCACCACACCAACAAACAATGGCAGCAGTCAGCACCCCCACCCACCAACAACAATGTAGCGTCCAGCACCACCACACCACACCACCCACACCAACAAACAACAACAACAACAACAACAACAATGTCAGCGTCAACACCACCACCACACCACCAACCCCACCAACAACAAGCACAAACAACAAAAACAACAATGGCAGCTTCAGCAAACACCACCACCACCAAACAAACAACAAACAAACAACAACAATGGCAGCGTCAGCACACCACACCACAACAACAACAACAACAACAATGGCAACGTCAGCATCAACCACCACCAACAACAAAATGGGCAGCGTCAGCCACCACCACCACCAACAACAACTATGGACAACTTCAGCACACCCCACCAACAACAAAAATGCTGCGTCCAGCACACCACCACCAACAACAACAATGTCAGCGTCAGCACCACCACCACCAACAACAAACAATGGGCAGCGTCAGCACCACCCCACGACAACAATGCAGCGTCAGCTACTCCACTACGACTAACAACAATGGCAGGCGTCGCACCCCCCAACACCACCAACAACAATAATTGCCAGCGTCAGCACCACCACACCACCAACAACAATGGCGCGTCAGCACCCCCACAATCAACAAACAATGTTCAGCGTCAGCACCACCAACTCATACAACAACAATGGCAGCGTCAGACACCACACCAACATGCAATGGCCAGGTCAGCACCACCACCAACAACAACAAATGGCAGCGTCCAGCCAGCACCACCACCAACAACAACATTGACAACGTCAGCACCACCCACACCAACAACAACAATGGAGCGTCAGCACCACCACACCAACAGCAATGGCAGCGTCCAAGCACACCACTCCACAACACACTATGGCAAAAAAAAAGGGCGTCAGCAGCACACACCAACAACAACAATGACACGTCAGCACCTCCACCAACCCAACCAACAACCGCAATGGCAGCGTCAGCACCACCACCACCAACAACATGTCAGAGTCAGCACCACCACCCCAACAAACAACAATGGCCAGCGTCAGCACCACCCCACATACAGCAATGGCAGCGTCAGCCACCACCAACAACAACATGGGCCACCCACCAAGGCCTCAGCACCACCCACACCAACAGCAATGGCAGCGTCAGCACCACCACCACCAACAACAATGGCAGCGTCAGCACCACCACCATCAACAACAACAATGGCAGCGTCAGCACCACCACCATCAACAACAACAATGGCAGGTCAGCACCACACCAACTACAACTGATGTAGCGTCAGCACCACCACACACCAACAACAATGTCAGCCGTCAGCTCCACCACCAACAAACAACAATGGGCTAGCGTTCAGCACCACCACCATCAACAAACAACAATGGCAGCGTCAGCAACCACCCCTTCAACAACAAACAATGGCAGCGTCAGCACCACCACCAACAACAACAATGTCAGCGTCAGCACCACCACCACCAACAACAATGTCAGCGTCAGCACCACCACCATCAACAACAAAAATTGGCAGCGTCAGCAGGCACCTCACCAAACAAAACAATGACACGTCAGCACCACCACCACACCACAACAACAACAATGGCAGCGGCAGCCACCACCACCACACCAACAACAATGGCAGCGTCAGGCACCACACCAACTACAAACAACATATCGGCATCGTCCAGCATCACTCCACCAACAACAACAATGGCAGCGTCAGCACCACCACCACCACCAACAACAACAATGGCAGCGTCAGCACCACCACCACCAACAACAATGGCAGCGTCAGCACCACCACCACCACCAACAACAAGGCAGCGTCAGCACCCCCCTCCCCACCACAACAATGGCAGCGTCAGCACCACCACCACCAAACAACAACATGGCAGCGTCAGCACCACCACACAACAACAATGGCAAGCGTCAGCACCACCACCAACAACAACAATGGCAGCGTCAGCACCACCACCACCAACAACAACAATGGCAGCGTCAGCACCACCACCACCAACAACAACAATGGCAGCGTCAGCACCACCACCAACAACAACAATGGCAGCGTCGCACACACCTCCACCAACCACAATGGCAGCGTGAGCACCATCACCACCAACAAACAACAATGACAGCGTCAGCACCACCACCACCAACAACAACAATGGCAGCGTCAGCACCACCACCACCAACAACAACAATGTCAGCGTCAGCACCACCACCACCAACAACAACAAGGTCAGCCCGTCAGCACAACCACCAACAAAACAACAATTTCAGCGTGCGTCAGCACCCCTCCACCAACAACAACAATGGCAGCGTCAGCACCACCACCACCAACAACAACAATGTCAGCGTCAGCACACCACCATCAAACATAAACAATGTCAGCGTCAGACTCCACACTCCAACAACACATGTCAGCGTAAGCACCACCACATTCCGATCAACAACTATGTCAGCGTCAGCTCCACCACCTTCATACAACTTCATGGCAGCGTGAGCACACCACATCAACAAACAACAATGTCAGCGTCCAGCACACCACACCAACAACAACAATGTCACGTCGCAACACCACACATCACAACAAAAATGTCAGCGTCAGCACCACCACCAACAGAACAACAATGTCATGCCGTTCTAGACCACCACCACCATCAACAACAAACAATGTCAGCGTCAGCACCACACCCATCAACAAAACTATGTTCAGGTCAGCTCACCATCAACAAAAACAATGTCAGCCGTCAGCACCACCACCACCAAAATGTCAGCGTCAGCACACCACCAACAACAAAAACAATGTCAACGTCAGCACCTCCACCATCAACACAACAATGGTCAGCGTCAGCTCCACCACCAAACAACAAAACAATGTCAGCGTCAGCAACCACCACCACCAAAACAACACAATGGCAGCGTCCAGCGCCACACACAACACAACAAGGCAGCGTCAGCACCACCACCATCACAACACATTTCAGCGTCCAGCACCACCACCACCACAACAACAAACAATGGCCAGCGTCAGCACCACACATCAAACAACAACAATGTCTGCTAGTCAGCACCACCACCCCAACAACAACAATGTCAGGGTCAGCACCACCACCTCCAACAACAACAATGTCTGCGTCAGCACCACACCACCAAACAACAAACAATGTAGGTCAGCCCACACCACCACCAACAAACATGGCAGCTGTCAGCACCATCACCACACCAAAACAATGGCAGGCGTCAGCACCACACCACCCCCCAACCCCCCCCACTGGCAGCTTCAGCACCACACCACCAACACAATGGCAGCGTCAGCACCACCACCACCAACACAATGGCTAGCGTCAAGCACCACCACCACAGATACAACAATGGGCAGAGGCGCATCCACCACCACCCACCAACAACAAAGGCTGCGTCAGCACCACCACCACAACAACAATGTTGCGTCCAGCACCACCACCACCAACAACAATGGCAGAGGTCAGCACCACACACAACCAACATCAATGTCAGCGTCAGCACCACCCCACCAACAACAATGGCACGTCAGCAACCACAACCACCACCAACACAATGTCAGCGTCTGCACACCACCACAACAACAATGTCAGCGTCACCACCACCGCCAACACAAACAATGGCAGCGTCAGCACACCACTACACAACAATGGCAAGCAGCGTCAGAACCACACACATCAACAATGTCAGCGTCAGACACCACCACCACAACACCCCCCCCCCCCCCCCCAGTCGCGTCAGCACCACCAACCCCCCCCCCAATTGTCAGCGTCAGCACCACCCCCACCAACAAACACAATGTCAGGTCAGCACCACCACCTCCACCAAACAACAATGTCAGCGTCAGCACCACCACCACCAGCACAATGTCAGCGTCAGCACAACACCACCACAACAATGTCTGCCGTCACGCCCACCACCACCAACAAACAATGTCAGCGTCAGCACCCCCCACCACCAACAACAATGTCAGCGTCAGCCCACCCCACCACCACCTCCACACCAAACAACAACAACAACTACAAACAATGTCAGCGTCCACACCACCACCACCTCACCACCACCACCAAAACAACAACAAACATCAACAACAACAATGGCAGCGTCAGCACCACCACCACCACCAACAACAACAACAACAACAACATTGGCAGCGTCAGCACACCACACCACACAACAACAAAAACAACTTTTGCAACGTCAGCTATCCCCACCACCAACAACAACAATGGCATCGTCAGCACCACCTCCACCAACAACAACATGGTGCTCAACGTCAGCACCACCCCCACAACGAACAACAATGGGCAGCGTAGCACACCACCACCAACAACAACAAATGTCAGCGTCAGCACCACCACACAACAACAATGTCAGCGTCAGCACAACCACACCAACAAACAATGTCAGGTCAAGCACCACACACCAACAACAATGTCGGTCAGCACCCCACCACCAACAAACCATGTCAGCGTCAGCACACACACCACACCACCACCACAACACATCAACAACAACAACAACAATGTCCTGCGTCAAACCACCACCACCACTCACCACACCACACCAACAACAAAACAACAACAACAACAACAATGGCAGCGTCAGCACCACACACCACCACCAACAACAACAACAACAGCAACTATTGGCAGCGTCAGCACCAACACCACCACACCAACAACAACAACAAACAATGGCACGTCAGCATCACACCACCAACAACATCACATGGCGCGTCAGCACCACCACCACCAACAAAACAACAATAGACAACCGTCAGACCACACCACCAACAACACAATGGCAGCGTCAGCACCACCTACCACCAACACACAAACAATGCAGCGTCAGCACACCACCACAACAACAACAATGGCAGCGTCAGCACCACACCACCGACAACAATGTTCAGCCGTCAGCACCACCACCACGATCAACAACACTGCAGCGTCAGCACCCACCACCACCAACAACAATAATGCAGCGTCAGCACACCACCACCACCAACAACAATGGCAGCGTCAGCACCACCACCACCCAACAACAATGTCAGCGTCAGCACCACCACCACCAACAACAACAATGGCAGCGTCAGCACCACCACCAACAACAACAATGGCAGCGTCAGCACCACCACCAACAAACAATGGCTGCGTCAGACAGCACCACCACAAACACCAACAATGACAACGTCAGCACCACCACACACCATACAACAACAATGGCAGCCGTCTGGCACCACCACCACCAACAGCAATGGGCAGCGTCAGCACCACCACCAACAACAAATGCAGCGTCAGCTGCACATCCACCAACATCAACAATCGTGACAACGTCAGCCACACACCACCACCAACAACAGCAATGGCAGCGTCAGCCCACCACACCAACAACAGTTCAGAGTCAGCAAACACCACCACCAACAACAACAATGGCAGCGTCAGCACCACCACCACCAACAGCAATGGCAGCGTCAGCACCACCACCAACAACAACAATGGCAGCCTCAGCACCACCACCACCACCAGCAATGGCAGCGTCAGCCCACCACACCAACAACAATGCGCGTCAGCACCACACATCAACAAACAACAATGGCAGCGTCAGCACCACTCCCATCAACACACAAATGGCAGCGTCAGCACCACACCAAACAACAACAATGTCAGCGTCAGCACCACCACCACCAACAACAATGTCAGCGTCAGCACCACCACCAACAACAACAATGGCAGCGTCAGCACCACCACCATCAACAACAACAATGGCAGCGTCTGCACCCACACACACTCACAACACCAATGCAGCGTCTGCATCACCACCAACAACAACTTGTCAGCGTCAGCACCACCACACCAACACATGTCAGCGTCAGCACCACCACCATCAAAAACAACAAGGCAAGCGTCAGCAGCACCACACCAACAACAACAATGACACGTCAGCAACACCACCACCACCTCACCAACAACACAACAATGCAGCGTCAGCAACCACACCACCACCAAACAACAATGGCGCGTCTGCACTACCACCAACAACAACAACAATGCAACGTTCAGCATCACCCACAACAACTACAATGGCAGCGTCAGCACCACACACCAACAACAACAATGGCAGCGTTTCAGCACCACCCTCCACATTCATCAATGGCAGCGTCAGCACCACCACCACACAACATACTATGGCAGCGTCAAGCACCACCACCACCAACAACAATGGCTGGGCGTCAGCACCACACCACCAACAACTACAATGGCAGCGTCAGCACCACCACCACCAACAACAATGGCAGCGTCAGCACCACCACCACCACCAACAACAATGGCAGCGTCAGCACCATCACCACCAACAACAACAATGGCAGCGTCAGCACCACCACACCAACGACAAACAATGCAGGTCAGCACCACACACAACAACAAGGGGCAGCGTCAGCACCACACCACCACTCAACAAACTGGCAGCGTGGAGCACCAATCACCACCAAAACAACAATGACTGCGTCAGCACCACCACACCAACAACAAAACAATGGCGCGTCAGCACCACCACCACCAACACACAAACAATGTAGCGATCCGCACCTCCACCACAAAACAAACAACAAGTCAGCGTCAGCACCACACCACAACTACAATGTCAGGTTAGCACCACACCACTACAACAACAATGGCAGCGTCAGCACCACCACCACCACCAACAACAACAATGTCAGCGTCAGCACCACCACCATCAACAACAACAATGTCAGCGCAGCTCACCCCACCACCAACAACAACAATGTCGCGTCAGCAGACACCACCATCAATCAACAAACAATGTCAGCGTCAGACCCCACCACCATCAACAACAACAATGTCAGCGTCAGCACCACCACCATCAACAACAACAATGTCAGCGTCAGCACCACCACCACCAACAACAAAACAATGTGACAACGTCAAGCAACCACCACCACCATCACAACAACAATGTCGCGTCAGCACCACCACATCAAGCAACAACAATGTCAGCGTTCAGCACCACCACACCATCAACAACAAAATGTCTGCGTCAGCACCAATAAACCAAAAACCCCCACATCAACAACAACAATGTCAGCGTCAGCACCACCATCAACAACAACAATGTCAGCGTCAGCACCACCACCACCAACAATGTCAGCGTCAGCACCACCACCAACAACAAAAACAATGTCAACGTCAGCACCTCCACCATCAACAACAACAATGTCAGCGTCAGCACCACCACCAACAACAACAACAATGTCAGCGTCAGCACCACCACCACCAACAACAACAACAATGGCAGCGTCAGCACCACCACCACCAACATACAAACAAATGGCAGCGTCAGCACACCACCAATCACAACAACAATGTCAGGTCAGCTACCACCCACCACCACAAACCAACAACAATGGCAGCGTCAGCACACACCATCAACAACAACAATGTTCGGTCAGCACCACCACCAACAACAACAACAATGTCAGCGTCAGCACCACCACCACCAACAACAACAATGTCAGCGTCAGCACCACCACCACCAACAACAACAATGTCAGCGTCAGCACCACCACCACCACCACCAACAATGGCAGCGTTCAGCACCACACACCACCAACAACAATGGCAGCGCTGCACACCACCACCAACAACATGGAGCGTCAGACACCACCACCAACAACAATGGCAGCGTCCGCACCACCACCACAAACAAACAATGCAGCGTCAGCACCTACCACCAGAACAACATAGGCCCAGCGTCAGCACCACACACCACCACTCAAAACAATGGCAGCGTCAGCACCCCTACCAACAACAATGTAGCGTCAGCACACCACCACCAACAACAATGGCAGAGTCAGCACCACCACCACCCCAACAAAACAATGTTCGCGTCAAGCAACACCATCACCAACAACACAATGGCAGCGTAGCACCACACCACCACCACAACAATGTCAGCGTCAGCACCACCACCACCAACAACAATGTCAGCGTCACCACCACCACCAACAACAACAATGGCAGCGTCAGCACCACCACCACCAACAACAATGGCAGCCGTCCAGCACCACCACCACAAAACAATGTCAGCGTCGCACACCACGCAACAACAACAATGTCAAGCGTCAGCACCACCACCACCAACAACCATTTGTCAGCGTAAGCACCACCACCACCAACACAATGTCGCAGTCCACGTAGCACCACCACCACCACCAACAACAATGTCTGCGTCAGCACCACCACCAAGCAACACAATGTCAGCGTCAGCACAACCAACCACCAACAAACCAATTATCAGGTCTAGCACCACCACCACAACAAACAATGTCAGCGTCAGCACCACCACCACCAACAACAATGGTCAGCGTCAGCACCACCACCACCAACAACAATGTCAGCGTCAGCACACACGCCAACCAAACAACAATTGCAAGCGTCTGCACCACCACCACCAACAACAATGTCAGCGTCAGCACCACCACCAACAACAACAATGTCAGCGTCAGCACCGCCGCCACCAACAACAATGCCAGCGTCAGCACCACCACCACCAACAACAATGTCAGCGTCAGCACCACCACCACCAACAACAACAATGGCAGCGTCAGCACCACCACCACCACCAACAACAACAATGTCAGCGTCAGCACCACCACCATCAACAACAACAATGTCAGCGTCAGCACCACCACCACCACCAACAACAACAATGTCAGCGTCAGCACCACCACCATCAACAACAACAATGTCAGCGTCAGCACCACCTACATCAACACAACATTGGCAGCGTGAGCACCACCTCCATCAACAACAACAATGTCCAGCGTCAGCACCCCACCACAACAACTAACAATGTCAACGTTGTCAGCACCACACCACCACATCAAACAACAACATTGTCAGCGTCAGCACCACCACCATACAGCAACAAAACCAATGTCAGCGTCAGCACACCACCACCATCACAACAACAATGTCAGCGTCCAGCACCACCACCACATCAACAACAACATTGGTCAGCGTCTGCACCACCATCAACAACAACAATGTCAGCGTCAGCACCACCACCACCAACAATGTCAGCGTCAGCACCACCACCAACAAACAAAAAACAATGTCAACGTCTGCCCTCCATACCATCAAAAACAACAATGTCAGCGTCAGACACACACCAAACAACAACATCAATGTCAGGTCAGCACACCCCACCAACAAACAACAAACAATGGCAGCGTCAGACCACCACCACAACAACAACAATGGCAGCGTCAGCCCACCACCATCCACACAACAAATGTCAGGTCAGCACCACCACCACCAACAACAACAATGGCAGCGTCAGCACCACCACCATCAACAACAACAATGTCAGCGTCAGCACCACCACCACCAACAACAACAATGTCAGCGTCAGCACCACCACCACCAACAACAACAATGTCAGCGTCAGCACCACCACCACCAACAACAACAATGTCAGCGTCAGCACCACCAACCACCACACAAACAATGGCAGCGTCAGGCACCACCACCACACCAACAACAATGGCAGCGTGCGCACACCGGCACCACAACAAACTATGGGCAGCGTCAGACCAACCACCACCAACAACCAATGGCAGCGTCAGCACCTCCACACCAACACATGGCAGCGTCAGCACCACCAACCACGACAACAATGGCAGCGTCAGCACCACCACCACCACCAAACCAATGGCTGCGTCAGCATCACCACCACCAACAAATGTCAGCCGTCAGCACCTCCCCCACCAACAACAATGGCAGGACAGACGTCCAGCACCACCACCACCACCAAAAACAATGTCAGCGTCAGCACCACCACACAAACAAATGAGCGTCAGCTCCACCACCACCACCAACAACAATGTCAGCGTCAGCACACCACACCAACATACAATGGCAGCGTCAGCACCCACCATCAACAACAAACAATCGCAGCGTCAGCAGCACCTCCACCAACAACAACAATGACACGTCCGCACACCACCACCAACACAACAAACAACAAATGGCAGCGTCAGCACCACCCCACCACAACCACAATGGCAGCGTCTGCTCACCCACAACAAACAACACCATGGCAACGTCAGCACCACCACCACCAACAAACAACAATGGCAGCGTCAGCACCACCACCACCAACAACAACAATGGCAGCGTCAGCACCACCACCACCAACAACAATGGCAGCGTCAGCACCACCACCACCACCAACAACAATGGCAGCGTCAGCACCACCACCACAACAAACAATGGCAGCGTCAGCACCACCACCACCAACAACAATGTCAGCGTCAGCACCACCACCAACAACAACAATGTCAGCGTCAGCACCACCACCACCACCAACAACAATGTCAAGCGTCCAGCACCACACCAACAACATCAATGTCAGTCGTCTGCACCACACCACACCAACAACAATGTCGCGTCAGCACCACCACCACCAACCAAACAATGTCAGCGTCCAGCACCACCACCACAACAACAATGTCAGCGTCAGCACCACCACCACCAACAACAATGTCAGCGTCAGCACCACCACCACCAACAACAATGGCAGCGTCAGCACCACCACCACCAACAACAATGTCAGCGTCAGCACCACCCCACCAACAACAACAATGGCAGCGTCAGCCACCACCACCAACAAAACAATGTCAGCCGTCAGCACCCCACCAACAAACAACAATGTCAGCGTCAGACACGCGCCACAACAACAATGTCAGCGTCAGCACCACCACCACCAACAACAATGTCAGCGTCAGCACCACCACCACCAACAACAATGGCAGCGTCAGCACCACCACCACCAACAACAACAATGGCAGCGTCAGCACCACCACCAACATACAACATTGTCAGCGTCCAGCACCACCATCCACCAACAACCAATGGCTGCGTCAGCACCACTACCCACCAACGACAATGTCAGCGTAGCACCACCACCACCAACAACCAAAGGCAAGCGGCAGCCACACCACACCAACAACCAATGTCAGCGTCAGCACACCACCACAACAACAATGTCAGCGTCACCACCACCACCAACAACAACAATGGCAGCGTCAGCACCACCACCACCAACAACAATGGCAGCGTCAGCACCACCACCACCAACAACAATGTCAGCGTCAGCACCACCACCACCAACAGACAATGTCGCGTCAGGACCACTCACAACAACAACAATGTCAGCGTCTGCACCACCACCTAACAACAAACAATGTAGCGTCAGCCCCACCACCACCAACAACAATGTCAGCGTCAGCACCACCACCAACAACAACAATGTCAGCGTCAGCACCACCACCACCAACAACAATGTCAGCGTCAGCACTCCACCACCTAAACAACAATGTCAGCGTCAGCACCACAACACCACAACAAATGGCAGCGTCAGCACACCACCACAACAACAACAATGTTCAGCACCACTCCACCACAAAACTACAACAACAATGGCCAGCGTCAGCCACCACCACCACCAACAAACAACAAATGTCAGCGTCAGCAACACACCACCAACAACAATGTCAGCGGTCAGCCACCATCACCACCAAACAACAAACAAACAATGGCAGCGTCAGCAACCCCACACCACCAACAACAATGTCAGCGTCAGCACCACCACAACCAAAACTATGTCAGCGTAGCACCACCTCAACAACAACAATTGGCAGCGTCAGGCACCACCACCACCAACAACAACAATGTCTGCACCACCACCACACCAACACAACAACAATGGCAGCGTACAGCACCACCACCACCACAACAACAAAATGTCAGCACCACCACCACCAACAAACAACAACAATGGCAGCGTCAGCTCCACCACCAAAACAACAACAACAATGTCAGCAACCACCACCACCACCAACAACAAAAAGGGCAGCGTCGCACCACCACCCCCAAACAAAAACAATGTCGCGTCGCACCCCCACCCCAACAATGGATTATACCCCGAGGGTGTATGTCTCTGTGTATATACTTAAAATTTTACTTTATTTTCCTGTTAAAAATACAAAAGGAAACTGGTGGTGAAAAGGTTCCGCGGGCTCTAATGCCCCTTTGTGTAGCGTTGGGTTCAAACCCCCTTAACCCCCCAGCAGAAGAGAAAAACCCAACAACCACGTACAAATAGAAAATTAAAAATAAAAATGATATACAAAAAATCCTTTTCCCCCTTTCCCCTCTGACGAAATAGAGTAAAAACAGATGTAAAAAATTCGGTTTTGGGTGGGGGAAAATAGACGGGGTTTGTGAGGTCGTAAGATTAAATTATTCAAGAAAAAATGACGTTCAGGAGACAAAAACTCCCCCTCGTATCGATTCTCACTGTTATTCTGGCATTCGAGATCAAAAGTGTTTTGCCTTACCCATTTAATCTGTCGTTTTTTCCTATAGTTTTTAAAAGTGGGAAAGGGAAAAAATTACGGGTTTTCCCCAAAATGTTGTGCTTACCAGGAGGTATATATTAAAAAACTGTAATAAAAAGAGATGTGTTTATCTTATGCTGTAACTGAGAGGTATTATTTTATTCAGTGTGTACATGAAAAAGTGTACATCTTATTGATCATAAAGTGAAAGGCGTGTATTTTGTGCATACGAAAATTTGGGGAAGTTTATATCCGTACATATCGTAGAGAGAGAGATGTATACCGCTCTCTAACTACATCTTTGTGAGAGACTCTGATAGGTTGCTCCAAAAAGCTTTTCTGTAGTGTTGCCCCTCGCTTTCCCCCAGCCCTGTCACCCGCATAAATGCCCTTTTTCTCTAGTTTATCGGACATCCCGAAAACCGCCGAAAGGGTATTTCTGTCGCGCCCTTTTGCCAGGTTTGTTTCGAATAAAAAATTTTGGGGATTAAATATTCTTGTTGGTGGGGGGGAAAGATTGTATGGACCCTTTAAATGCCCCTTGCATGGCGATGGGCTTTAAATCCATTAACCGTTGGGTTGGGGAAAGGAGCTGGGAAGGAAAAAAGGGGGGGAGAAAAGGGGGAAGAGGGAAAGTGAAGAAGGAAAATAGAACGAAAGAAACGGAAAAAATTCCCGGAAATAAAGGAAGGACGAGAAGAAACTGAAAGGGATTGGTTGGGCAATATAGGGAAATTCCCCTTAACAATCAAAAATGATTGTTAATTTTGCTGAAAGAAGAGGGATCCCCGGGGGTTGGGCAGAGACCGTACATATTTCCCTTTGTTTGGGGGGGAAAAAAAGGGAATAAAAGAGAGTTAAACCCCGGGTTGTGGATTGTTTTTAAAAACTAAAATTTAAATATTCTTGCATTGTATTGACCTAAAAAAATGCTTTTTTCTGTGTTTTTTAAAACTGAGATGCTTCGACTCAAAAAAATCGTAATGACACGATTGCTAACGCGAGGGCTGGAATTTTGACTTTGACCGCGGGTTCAACCCCGGCCCGGGGGTATGGTTTGAGTGCTTCAGAATATACACTTTGAGATTTGATTGACCCCAATCTGAGGGATTATGCTCTTGGTGTTAGGCAACGGTGGGCCCTTCAATCTAAACAGAGTTAGCAAGGGTCACTTTCTTTATGTAACTAACGGTCTTGTTAGTATTTAGTAGGTCAGTATCTAACAAAAAAACCAGGTCAGACTCGTGAAATAATTACCTTTTTTTCGTTGATTGTAAAATTTGGTTTTTTAAAATTAACTTTGTTTAAAAAAAATTTGGTTTTTTATAGCCTTTTCCTGATTATAATGGTAGGTTCTTTTTATATGTTCGTTCTTGTCTTTCTCTTCTCTTCTCTCTCTCTCTCTCTCTCTCTTCTCTCTCTCTCTCTCTCTGTCTGTTCTCTGTTGTAAACAATTTTTTTTCCCTCCTCTTGTTACGGGGCCCTTTTTCTTTCCCCTCCCCTTTCTCACTACGATACCCCTTCTCTCTCTCTCTCTCTCTTGTATACGCTCTAACTTTATCTTTTCTCTCCATTCCCTCTTTCTTGTCTGCTGTTGTCTGTCTGTCTGTTTCTCTCACATTAGAATGTTTTTTCTCCCCTCACGCAATACCTTTTTCCCCCCTTCACTTCCTCTTTCAGTATTACCCTACACCCCTCATGGGTCGTGGTCCTGGCCCCACGCCCCCCAAACACTAAAAATTGGGTCTCGGGAAATATTGTTCTAGTTATTGCCATACTGCAACAGCTCCTCGACCTGGGTCTCCTGGTAAACGGGTGAATGGGAAATTTGGTACATGGTGAAGGGAAAAAATTGGAAACTTGGTGAATGGGAAATTGGTAACCTGGTGAATTGGGAAAAATTGATAACATAATAAAGGGAAAACGGAGAAGGTGAAATCTGATAAACTGGTAAAGGGAAAAGTGTAGCACCGTAAGTTGAAAATGATAAAGAGTTAAATTTGGTAATACGGGAAGGTGAAAATTGCAACACAAAAAAATGGGTAACCGTCGAAGGGGAAAAAAATGGGAAATTTTTAAGTTGGTAGTACTTCTGTTTTATTATTTTATTCAAATTACTGCTTTTATTGGTATATCTAAATCAAATTTTGTTAAATTGAATCCATTGTGCGATAATTTTTTGGTAAAATTCCTTTTCACGTTATCTAAAAACCTTTTTAATTTGTTTTTTTTGTACTTTAAATATATTCCCTAATTGAAGTCTTTCGGGAGTAACTTCAGGGTAGGTTTTTGATACAGGGGGGCAATTCCTCATCCTTCTCTGCGTTTTTCCAGGTATTTACGTCCGTTTGTAATTTGAGGCCACATAATCTGGGATTGGCAGAGGATGATATTTCCCTTTGTAAAAAGGGAAAAGGGGAAAAAAGAGGTGCAAAAAATTATGGGGGATAAGTCTGTTGGTGTACCTGGAAAGTGTATGGTAGAGTTATAATTGAAAGAATAAAAGTAAGGGAGAATAGGATAGCAGATGAACAAAGGGGGCTTTAGGAAAGGTGGGGGTGTGTGGACCAGGTGTTTAAATGAAACATATAAAAATGAACAGTATTTTTTTAAAAGGGTAAAAAGGGTCTTTGTGGATTTATGGGTTTGGAAAAGGCGTATGACAGGGTGGATGGGGGGCAATGTGGGATGTTTTTCAAGGTATGGTGTAGGGGTAGGTTACGAAAGCAGTGAAGAGTTTTTACGGGGATAGTGAGGGTAAGTTAGAGTTGTAGGAAAGAGGGGAAATTTTTTTCCCCGTAAAAGTAGGCCTTAGACAAGGTGTGTGATGTCACCCCTGGTTTTTTAAATTATTTATAGTGGGGTTGTAAGGAAGTAAAGCGAGGGTCTTGGCAAGAGGCGTGGAGTTAAAAGATAAAGAAAAAACAACACAAAGTGGGGTTGTCCAGCTGTCTTTGTGATGACCGTGCTTTGGGAGATTTGAAGAGAAATTGCGAGATTTGGGGGATGAATTTGGTAGGGTGTGCAAAAGAAGAAAATTTAAAGGTGAATCAGGAAAGAGTAAGGTTATGAGGATAACAAAAAGATTAGGTGATGAAAGATTTTAATTCAGATTGGGGGAGGAGTATGGGGAGGTGGTATTGGGTATTTGGGAGTGGAAGTGTGCGGAGGGGTCTATGAAAGATGAGGTGAATCATAGAATTGATGGGGAAAAAGGGGGGGTGCCTTGGGGTCTGTGGAGACAAAAGAATTTGTCCTTGGAGGCAAAGAGGGGGAATGTATGAGAGTATGTTTTACAACGTCTTTTATGGGTGTGAAACGTGGGTGATGAATGTTGCAGCGGGAGAAGGCGGAGGCGTGGGATGTATGTCTGAGGGCAATGTGTGGTGTGAATTTAAAGCAGAGAATTTGTTGTTTGGAAGTTAGGAGGAGGGGCGGGATTACCAAAATGTTGTCAGGGGCTGAGGAAGGGTTTTTTGAGGTGGTTCGGCAGTAGAGAGAATGGAGCGAACAGAATGACTTTAAGAGGATCAGTTGAGTGGAAGGAAGGCGGGGGAGGGGTCGGCCCAGGAAGGGGTTGGGGGAGGGGGGTAAAAGGGGTTTTGTGTGCGGGGGCTTGGACTTCCAGCGGCATGGGGTGAGCGTGTTTTTTGGGGGTGAAAGGGAAAATGGTTTTTAATACTTGACGTGCTGTTGGAGTGGAGAAAAAAAACATTTATGAAAAGGGTTAGGGAAACCGGCAGGCGGACTTGGTCCTGGAGATGGGATACATGCCGCACTTGAAGGAGGGTGTTAAAGTTGCAGTTTAAAACTGTAGTGTAAAGCACCCTTCTGGCAGACAGTGATGGGTGAATGGGTGAAATTTTTTTTTTTTCGGGGCCACCCTTTCCCTTTGGGGGGAAACGGCCCGGGGTGATAATAAAAAAAAATAAAAAAAAAAATAAACTAAATGAACCTTTCAGTTTTAAATTTTAAGTTGAGTCAACCTTAAGACTTTTGTTATTAATTCTTTTGTTATGACGCCAGGGGGTTTTGTTAACTGTGTGCGAAGATTTTTCGCTGTTGTTTTGGGTTTTAAAATTTCTGTTTGCGTAGTCCCGGGTTTTGTTTTGCATTTAAAATTTAGCTAAGATCTAATTTTTTAAAAATTAGGTACCATACTTAATATTTCTTCCGGACTAGAGCTTTACACTTTTTACATATATGCTTCCACTTTTTAGACCCTAACATTACCCCTCAGGGTTTCATGTAACACACAAAACAAACAAAAGTGACATTTGTGTATAATTTAACAAATCTTTCTAATATTGAGGGAGGAACACCCGGCTGTGCGTCACCGAGTAAACAAAAGGGGTCATTACGTAGGTTAAAAAAAGACGTGTGAGTCAAGCACAATCTCTCTATCTTCTCTCCCTCACGCACTCTATTACCTCTATACACCTAACCCCCATTTTCCCTTTCTTTATTTATTTTCCCTCCCCGACCTTTTTCTGGTCCCACACCCCTTCCCTTTTCTAATGCCTTTCCCCCCTTTTTCCTCTTTCCATTCGCCTACTAAAAAAAGAACATCCCCAAAACCCCATGAGCAAAAAGGACATCCGATCAGCAGAAACTGTGAAGCCCCAGCCCATGTACTAAAAAAGAGAGCAGTATTTACAAAAAAAAAAAAAAAAAAATGCGATTTATGGGATTTAAAAAAAGCTCGATTGCGCCCCCCGACGTCACGGGGTTTTAAACAGTCCGTGGCGTGGCTGGTCCAAAAAATAATGTAGAGACTGGTTGTTTGTCTATCAGTCAGCACACAAGTCGAGCCTTCACTTTTATGATGGGCTTCACCTATTTTTTTTATTTTTAACCCTAGCTCAGGGCGCCCTGAATTGCTGCCCAGGGCAGGAAGAATGTTGTGTAGGGGAGACCGGGGCTGGTTGGCACACTTTTTACATTTTCGATGACGAAAGAAAAACAACAAACGATTTTGGTAATTTTATACTTCCAGTGAAAAGTATAAATCTTCCTCTTACTTTTCATGAAATGAAAAAATAACTTTCTTTTGAAACAAAAGCACAGCATTCTTTAGAAAAACCACATTTGACGTGTGCCAACATGCCCCATGTACGGGGTAAGTTGGCACACACTATGGGGTAACTTGGCACAAAAAATAGTACTAGTAAACTAGGAATATGTAACAGTAAATTTAAATACTAATTATTCATAATTTTTCATTTCAAGAATATTCAGTTCCATAGAAACTTAAAAATATTTTCTTAGTAAAGAAAGAAACCTTTTTCAATAAAATAAAATTAAAAACTGACTAGGTGTTATACATTCAATTGAAAATAATTACGCTTCCAGATAATAATTGCACAGAATACTTAACATCTGAGGGGAACTTAATCTAAATCATCATCTGAGTCACAGTTGGGACATGTATAAAACAAATCTTTATCAGTGGAGGCTTCGTGGGCCCGCAACTTGCACATTCTACATTGTATCCATACTTCTCGTGGTTTGCTTTTGGAAAAAGGACCCATACATACCAAACACAGACTGTCCTCTTCATCTGAACTTTTCTCGTCACCATTAACACGTTTCGATTTCTTTGATTGTTTCTTCCTTGCTTTTTTTGATATCTTTTCCAATGTCTTTTTTCACTGGGTAAACAATCCTTAAACCCTAAGTTAAATTACGGCTAAATTGGATATTTCTCATCTATAACCCCAATACATGTTACAGCAAACAATATAAGCGAATGATAATTTACTTACCGACATCAAAATCAATTTTTCCCCACTCCAGTTAAGTATTGCAACCTCTTGGTATGGTAGCTTGTTGGTGAGTGAGGAACCACCTGGTGATCCTATGATGTAAATAACAACGCCGTCTAGCGGTAAGTATTTGAATTATTACAAGTGTGTCAACTTACCCTTGTTGCTAGCTAGCCCCGGTCTTCCTATTGCTGTCCAGGGCAGGAAGAAAATTTTGTATTAGTGCCCAGGGTAGGGAGAAAGTTTGTATTACTGCACAGGGCAGAAAGTTCCAGTCGTCCGATAGGACGACTGGAACGTACTTATACACGTACATATACACATACATATACAGTCGTCCAATAGGACGACTGTATATGTATGTGTATATGTACGTATGTATGTGTATATGTACGTATGTATGTGTATATGTACGTATGTATGTGTATATGTATGTATGTATGTATGTATGTATGTATGTATGTATGTATGTATGTATGTATGTATGTATGTACGTACGTACGTATGTATGTACGTACGTATGTACGTATTTATGTATGTATGTATGTATGTATGTATGTATGTATGTATGTATGTATGTATGTATGTATGTATGTATGTATGTATGTACGTATGTATGTATGTATGTATGATGGTAAGCGTACACAAGTGCCATGAAACTGATAAGGAAGAGAGCGATA
>NC_069416.1:40229232-40254232 GCF_026875155.1 Cherax quadricarinatus | reverse complement strand
TATATATATATATATATATATATTTATATATAATATATATATATATATATATATATATATATATATATATATATAATATATATATATATATATATATATATATATATATATATATATGTTTTCTCGCAAAAATATAGTAATTAAAAAAGTAATCAATTGAGTAATTAGTATAATGGAGAAGATGAGGTCTTACACAAGAAGTACTCGTGAGATCAATGTGTTGATCTCACGTGGTGTTGAGTGTGGGCACCCTTTTAACACCCTAACACCCATCCTCCCACCCTGCCACCCTCCCACCCTGCCATCCTCCCACCCTGCCACCCTTTTAACTTTGTTTACAAACACTGGGCACGGGTGTGTATCCAATGCTATGCAATATTGGGCCAAGAATTTATGACTTTTGGGGCGGCAGAGGTTCTAATGTGGGAGTTCTTATCTGACGCGTTTTATCTTAGGCAGATTATTTCGCGCGTTTTATATTTGAGATGTTTTAATTTGAGCGTTTTGTCTTCGATGTTTTAGCTTTGCTGTTATAGCTTGGTTGTTGTAATTTGGTTGTTATAGAATGGTTGTTATAGCATGATTGCTATAGCATGGTTGTTATGGAATGGTTGTTAGAGCATGGTTGTTATAGCATGGTTGTTATAGCATGGTTGTTATAGCATGGTTGTTATAGCATGGTTGTTATGGAATGGTTGTTTAGAGCATGGTTGTTATAGATGGTTATTATACCATGGTTTTTTATGGCATGGTTGCTATGGAATGGCTGTTAGAGCATGGTTGTTATAGATGATTTTATAACATGGGTTGTTATAGCATGGTTGTTATTGCTTTGGTTGTTATAGCATGATTGTTATAGCATGGTTGTTATAGCATGTTTGTTATAGCATGGTTACTATAGCACGTTTGTTATAGCATGGTTGTTATAGCATGGTTGTTATAGCATGGATGTTATAGCATGGTTGTTATAGCATGGTTGTTATAGCATGGTTGTTATAGCATGGTTGTTATAGCATTTTTGTTATAGCATGGTTGTTATAGCATGATTGTTATAGCATGGTTGTTATGGAATGGTTGTTAAAGCATGGTTGTTATAGCATGTTTGTTATAGCATGGTTGTTATAACATGGTTGTTAGAGCATGGTTGTTATAGCATGGTAGTTATAGCATGGTTGTTATAGCATGGTTGTTATAGCATGGTTGTTATAGCATGGTTGTTATAGCATGATTGTTATAGCATGGTTGTTATGGAATGATTGTTATAGCATGGTTGTTATAGCATGGTTGTTATAGCATGGTTATTATAGCATGGTTGTTATAGCATGGTTGTTATAGCATGGTTGTTATAGCATGGTTGTTATAGCATGGTTGTTATAGCATGGTTGTTATAGCATAGCAATTATAGCATGGTTGTTATAGCATGGTTGTCATAGCATGGTTGTTATAGCATGGTTGGTATAGCATGGTTGTTATAGCATGGTTGTTATAGCATGATTGCTATAGCATGGTTGTTATGGAATGGTTGTTAGAACATGGTTGTTATAGCATGGTTGTTATAGCATGGTTGTTATAGCATGGTTGTTATAGCATGGTTGTTATGGAATGGTTGTTAGAGCATGGTTGTTATAGATGGTTATTATACCATGGTTGTTATGGCATGGTTGCTATGGAATGGCTGTTAGAGCATGGTTGTTATAGATGATTATTATAACATGGTTGTTATAGCATGGTTGTTATTGCATGGTTGTTATAGCATGATTGTTATAGCATGGTTGTTATAGCATGTTTGTTATAGCATGGTTACTATAGCACGTTTGTTATAGCATGGTTGTTATAGCATGGTTGTTATAGCATGGTTGTTATAGCATGGTTGTTATAGCATGGTTGTTATAGCATGGTTGTTATAGCATGGTTGTTATAGCATTTTTGTTATAGCATGGTTGTTATAGCATGATTGTTATAGCATGGTTGTTATGGAATGGTTGTTAAAGCATGGTTGTTATAGCATGTTTGTTATAGCATGGTTGTTATAGCATGGTTGTTAGAGCATGGTTGTTATAGCATGGTTGTTATAGCATGGTTGTTATAGCATGGTTGTTATAGCATGGTTGTTATAGCATGATTGTTATAGCATGGTTGTTATGGAATGATTGTTATAGCATGGTTGTTATAGCATGGTTGTTATGGGCATGGTTATTATAGCATGGTTGTTATAGCATGGTTGTTATAGCATGGTTGTTATAGCATGGTTGTTATAGTATAGCTATTATAGCATGGTTGTTATAGCATGGTTGTCATAGCATGGTTGTTATAGCATGGTTGGTATAGCATGGTTGGTATAGCATGGTTGTTATAGCATGGTTGTTATAGCAGGGTTTTGTTATACATGGTTATTATAGCATGGTTGTTATAGCATGGTTGTTTAGCATGGTTATTATAGCATGGTTGTTATGCATGGTTGTTTATAGCATGGTTATTATAGCAGGGTTGTTATAGCATGGTTGTTATAGCATGGTTGTTATAGCATGGTTTGTTATAGCTTGGTTGTTATAGCATGGTTGTTATAGCATGGTTTTTTAAATAGCATGGTTCTTATTAGCATGGTTTTTATAGCATGGTTGTTATAGCATGGTTATTATAGCATGGTTGTTATAGCATGGTTGTTATAGCTGGTTGTTATAGCATGGTTTTTAATAGCATGGTTGTTATAGCATGGTTGTTAGGGGAATGGGTTGTTATAGCATGGTTGTTATACCCATGGTTGTTATAGCATGGTTTTTATAGCATGGTTGTTTAGAAATGGTTGTTATAGCATGGTTGTTATAGCATGGTTGTTATAGCATAGCTATTATAGCATGGTTGTTATGCAGGGTTGTTATAGCATGGTTGTTATAGCATGGTTGTTTATGCATGGTTGTTATAGCAGGTTTGTTTAGCTGGTTGTTATAACATGGTTGTTATAGCATGGTTGTTATAGCATGGTTGTTATAGCATAGTTATTATAGCATGGTTGTTATAGCATGGTTGTTATAGCATGGTTGTTATAGCATGGTTGTTATAGCATGGTTGTTATAGCATGGTTTTTATAGCATGGTTGTTATAGCTGGTTTTTTTAGCATGGTTGTTATAGCATGATTGTTATAGCATGGTTGTTAGGGAAATGGTTGTTATAGCATGGTTGTTATAGCATGGTTGTTATAGCATGATTGTTATAGCATGGTAGTTATGGAATGGTTGTTATAGCATGGTTGTTATAGCATGGTTGTTATAGCATGGTTATTATAGCATGGTTGTTATAGCATGGTTGTTATAGCATGGTTGTTATAGCATGGTTGTTATAGCATACCTATTATAGCATGGTTGTTATAGCATGGTTGTTATAGCATGGTTGTTTATAGCTGGTTTTATAGCATGGTTGTTATTAGCATGGTTGTTATAGCATGGTTGTTATAGCATGGTTGTTAAAGCATGGTTTTGTTATAGCATAGCTATTATAGCATGGTTGTTATAGCATGGTTGTTAGAGCATGGTTGTTATAGAATGATTGTTATAGCATGGTTGTTTTTTAGCATGGTTGTTATAGCATGGTTGTTTTAGCATGGTTGTTATAGCATGGTTGTTATAGCATGGTTGTTATAGCATGGTTGTTATAGCATGGTTGTTATAGCATGGTTGTTATAGCATGGTTGTTATAGCATGGTTGTTATAGCATGATTGTTTAGCAGGGAGTGTTATAGCATGGTTTTTATACATGGTTGTTATTACATGGTTGTTATAGCATGGTTGTTATAGCATGGTTGTTATAGCATGGTTGTTATAACATGGTTGTTATAGCATGGTTGTTATAGCATGGTTATTATAGCATGGTTGTTATAGCATGGTTGTTATAGCATGGTTGTTATAGCATGGTTGTTATAGCATGGTTGTTATAGAATGGTTGTTATAGCATGGTTGTTATAGCATGGTTGTTATAGCATAGCTATTATAGCATGGTTGTTATAGCATGGTTGTTAAAGCATGGTTGTTATAGCATGGTTGTTATAGCATGGTTGTTATGGAATGGTTGTTATAGCATGGTTGTTATAGCATGGTTGTTATAGCATGGTTGTTATTGCATGGTTGTTATAGCATAGCCATTATAGCATGGTTGTTATAGCATGGTTGTTATAGCATGATTGTTATAGCATGGTTGTTATGGAATGGTTGTTATAGCATGGTTGTTATAGCTGGTTGTTTAGCATGGTTGTTATAGCATGGTTGTTATAGCATAGCCTTTATAAGCATGGTTTGTTATAGCATGGTTTGTTATAGCATGGTTTTATAGCAGGGTTTGTTTAGAAATGGTTGTTATAGCATGATTTTTATAGCATGGTTGTTATGGATGGTTTTTTATAGCATGGTTGTTATAGCATGGTTATTATAGCATGGTTGTTATAGCATGGTTGTTATAGCATGGTTGTTATAGCATAGCCATTATAGCATGGTTGTTATAGCATGGTTGTTATAGCATGGTTGTTATAGCATGGTTGTTATAGCATGGTTGTTATAGCATGATTGTTATAGCATGGTTGTTATGGAATGGTTGTTATAGCATGGTTGTTATAGCATGGTTGTTATAGCATGGTTATTATAGCATGGTTGTTATAGCATGGTTGTTAAAGCATGGTTGTTATAGCATGGTTGTTATAGCATGGTTGTTATAGCATGGTTGTTATAGCATGGTTGTTATAGCATGGTTTTATTATAGCATGGTTGTTATAGCATGGTTGTTATAGCATGGTTGTTATAGCATGGTTGTTATAGCATGGTTGTTATAGCATGGTTGTTATAGCATGGTTGTTATAGCATGGTTGTTATAGCGGGTTTTGTTATACATGATTGTTATAGCATGGTTGTTATGGAATAGTTGTTATAGCATGGTTGTTATAGCATGGTTGTTATAGCATGATTGTTATAGCATGGTTGTTATGGAATGGTTGTTATAGAAATGGTTTTTTATAGCATGGTTGTTATAGCATGGTTATTATAGCATGGTTGTTATAGCATGGTTGTTAAAGCATGGTTGTTATAGCATGGTTGTTGTAGCATGGTTGTTATAGCATGGTTGTTATAGCATGGTTGTTATAGCATGGTTGTTATAGCATAGCTATTATTATAGCATGGTTGTTATAGCATGGTTGTTATAGCATGGTTTTTTTAGACGAAGAACATTTCGCTCTGTGATGTATTTAAGTGTAAGTTTGACGTGAAAAGACGTTCCGCCCTCCAGAGACTTCATCAGTTCAGCCTTTTTCTCTAACACACAGGCCGCCTCCCACCCAAGTAAGGTGACCCGGAATAATAATAATAATAATAATAATAATAAAAGAATAAAAAACACTTTAATCGCCATTCAGTCCCTCCACCACCTTCCAGTGTTAATGAGCTGGTTCAGGATAACAGCACAGAACCTGTAAATGAGCTGAGTCAGCATAACAGCATTGAACCTGTAAATGAGCTGAGGCAGCATAACAGCATTGAACCTGTAAATGAGCTGAGGCAGCATAACAGCACTGAACCTGTAAATGAGCTGAGGCAGCATAACAGCACTGAACCTGTAAATGATCTGAGTCAGCATAACAGCACTTAACCTGTAAATGAGCTGAGTCAGCATAACAGCATTGAACCTGTAAATGAGCTGAGGCAGCATAACAGCACTGAACCTGTAAATGAGCTGAGGCAGCATAACAGCACTGAACCTGTAAATGAGCTGAGGCAGCATAACAGCACTGAACCTGTAAATGAGCTGAGGCAGCATAACAGCACTGAACCTGTAAATGAGCTGAGGCAGCATAACATCACTTAACCTGTAAATGAGCTGATGCAGCATAACATCACTTAACCTGTAAATGAGCTGATGCAGCATAACATCACTTAACCTGTAAATGAGCTGAGGCAGCATAACAGCAATTAGCCTGTAAACATAATTGAAACATCGATAATTCTTTTTCAGTGCTTTATAACAGGCTCTCTCTCTCTCTCTCTCTCTCTCTCTCTCTCTCTCTCTCTCTCTCTCTCTCTCTCTCTCTCTCTCTCTCTCTCTCTTCTCTCTCTCTCTTTTTTTTTTTTTTTTTTTTACACAAGGTTTGACAAGGTTAAGGATCCCTAGTTTTATTGACAAGCTATTTACAGGTTAAGGATTCCTAACTTTATTGGTAAGCTAAGAAGCTGTTACCTACATCAGCTCATTTGAAAGCATTTTTATTGTTATGAGACATACAAGTAGGAACAGGATGAAGTTGGAGCCATCTGTGGGTCAGGCATTTTCATTTGATCAACGACTTTATCTCGTTGCATCATTATACTGTACGAATGTGTTCCATACTTGAGTCATTCTGGGTAATATGATCTCAGATGGAGTGATGTTCTGGAGAAGGGTACAGCCAGAGTGAAGTTGTCTTTCTGCCCCTCTTGTGGGATAAAAGCTTGTTCACGCTGTCCCCGAAGTGGATCCAAGTGTGGTATTTTGACAATATTGGCCTTGTACAACAGTAAGGCCCACCCACATCCTCCTATGTTGAAGGCTCCTGCTTAAATGACAGAATCTATCCAGGATGGGTCCAGGCGAGAGATGAGACGTCTTGCTCTGTTCTCTACTCCCGTCAAGCAGTCGCAGACGAGAGGGGGGGCAGGCAAACCAAGGAAAGTGGAGCATACCCCAAGGTGTGAGCGTACTTGCGCCTCGTACAGGATCTTTTCAACCCCTACTGTCAAGCAGATGCGAGATACGGCGAAGTGCTGGTAAGCTTCCCGGCTGCCTTGTTTGCAAGATTTACAACATGATTCTTCATGGTTAGTTTGGGGTCAAATTTCACCCCAAAAGGGTATCAACTTCTTCTCCAGGTGCCAAAAACCCTCCCATTCATCCCCTTTCTACTGCACCAGCATTAACCTCATGGTGCCTAGAGACGATCATCATTTGCGTTTTCTCAGGTGCAAATGTTACTTGCCATCTATTTCCCTAAGCTGATATAGCTCTATGGTGATTGATGTAGCTTAGAGCAGCTGGCATTTTTCTTTTTGGATAAGTGAATGTCAGTTAACAGTCGTCTGCATATGCATGTGATTCTGGGATGAGATGAAGAAGGCCGTTGAAGTAGACATTCCATAACAATGGACCCGGCACGCTTCCTTGTGGAACACTTGCCCCATAGGATGTCTTGCTGATTCCGTTCCATTGAGAACTACACTTAGAGATCTACCATGAAGGTAATCACTGAGGAGACATAGCGTAGAGCCTGCAATTCCCAGTGCTTGAAGTTTTGCTAAGAGGCCCTGGTGCCACACCCGGTCGAAAGCGCCAGCAATGTCCAGTGCTACCACACAGCTGACTATGGATTCATCCAGTGACTGGTGCCACTTAGTGGAGAGGTTTAACAACAGATCAGCAGCAGAGTAACCTTTCCTGAAGCCATATTGACGATCACAAAGTAGTGAGTGGTAGTCAAGAAACTCTGTTATTTGTCTTGAGATTATTGTCTCAAGGATCTTACCAGTGATTGACAGGAGTGACACTGGTCTGTAGTTGCTGATTTCTGCTCTGCTCTTCTTTTTGTGAACAGGGACTACATTTGCCTCTTTCCATAGAGAGGGCCATTTACACTGTACTAGGCAGTGCTGAAAGATGCGAGTTAGAGGTGCTGCTAGCTGGTCTGCACATCTCAACAATCTGTCTGTCTGTCTGTCTGTCTGTCTGTCTGTCTGTCTGTCTGTCTGTCTCTCTCTCTCTCTCTCTCTCTCTCTCTCTCTCTCTCTCTCTCTCTCTCTCTCTCTCTTTCTCTCTCTCTCTTCTCTCTACTCTCTCTCTCTCTCTCTCTCTCTCTCTCTCTCTCTCTCTCTCTCTCTCTCTCTCTCTCTCTCTCTCTCTCTCTCTCTCTCTCTCTCTCTCTCTCTCTCTCTCTCTCTCTCTCGTAAGTGGAAAAATAATTAACATACCCTAATACAGTTTACCTAGGAATTATTTTATGTAAAAATAATCGATCGCTATTGTAATAATCCGATAATCCGCTTCATTCAAATAATGAGATTCAGAACATTAATGACTTGTAGACAACGCGATTATTATCAGAATTATTAGCGAGTTTGACTTCGCTGTGGTTATCTAGATTATCAGCGGGACAGACTATGTTGATAATATACGAATTATCAGGGCAGTAGATTGCGTTGATAGCATATCAAATATCAAATATCAGCTGGTATACAACTGTGTTGAAAATTATATTAAAAATGGTGACTTTGAATCAGACCTTCATGGAGAAAGCTGCTTGGGAAGCATTCATGTTAGTGGTGAAGGGATTTCTCGGAAACAGAAGGGAAGGCAACTATAAAGAATTGGTGGAAAACCTCATCAAGGCTTACAAGAACATGGGATGTAACATGTCACTTAAAATCCACTTTTTTTGGACTCACATTTAGTTTTTTTTTTTTTTTCCTGCGAACTGTGAGACAGTTAGTGATGAACATGGTGAAAGGTTTCACCAAGATATTTCAGCCATGGGAAAATGGTACCAGATTAAATGGGGCAAAAGAATGCTTGTAGACTATTGCTGGACATTGGCAAGAGATGAGTCTTCAGCCCACTATAAGCGTCAAGCAAAAAGTCAGAGAGAAGGTACGGATTAGAGTTCAAAACATACTGACATACTGTACGTTATAATAAAATAATCAAATATTACATGTCTCGTATCTTTAAATCTATAGCCAATAAGCATTTTTCAAGGTGATATTTGGATTCAGGACATGAAAATACATAAGAATTAACTAATCTTATTTAAGAAGCATATAATTTTTCAAAAATTGTTGACCACTGAAACTGAAATTACCAGTAAGGTGGATGACTGAATTGTAATGATCAGCTGTCAGTGCTCAATAATAACTCACATGGAGACAGAAACTCAGAAGATTAATTGGTTCGTATATTTCGATCCCCTTCTGGGATCCTCTTCAGAAACGTAGACTCTTGTGGCGCTGGCCCGAGAATGTTACGTTTTATTCGATGTTCGTCACACAATCACATTCTCATTGCCCTCTCGACCAGTGAACTCGCAGTTCAGAGTGCATCAGTTCTGTGGCCCACTGCTGTATTTATTGTCCAGTTCAGGTCACCATTAAGACGTGTTTCCTTAAGTTACCTTTTGTCCATGTTCACCTATCAGTAAAGGGGATAAGTCCACTCCTTCAAATTACCGTCCAATAAGCCTGACATCTATAGTGGGCAAGTTATTAGAATCAATTATAGCTGACATTATCAGAAGTCACCTTGAAGAGCATAACTTGATAAATGAATCTCAGCATGGATTCACGAGAGGTCGTTCCTGCCTGACAAACTTACTGACGTTCTTCAATAGAATATTTGAGGCAGTTGACAGTGATAAGGAATATGATATTGTTTATTTGGATTTTAGTAAAACCTTCGATAGAGTACCTCACAAGAGACTCTTAAGAAAAGTGGCAGCTCATGGTATAGGAGGTAAAGTTCTAGCATGGATTGAGGCATGGCTTACCAACAGAAAGCAGAGAGTTACCATTAATGGAGTGAAATCTGAATGGGGATTAGTCACTAGTGGCGTTCCACAAGGATCAGTTTTAGGTCCTCTCTTGTTCATAATTTACATTAATGACCTTGATGAAGGGATTACTAGTGACATGAGTAAATTTGCTGATGATACAAAGATAGGCCGTATAATTCACTCTGAGGAGGATATCAATGAACTCCAGGACGATTTGGACAAATTAATGTCTTGGTCTGAAAAATGGCAGATGAAGTTCAATGTGGATAAGTGTAGGGTAGATAAATTAGACACATGTGCAACTCTTGGGTATCTTTATTGAGGAAACGTTTCGCCACACAGTGGCTTCATCAGTCCATACGTAGGAGAAACTTGAAGAACAGGAGGAGAATGAGGTAATCAGTCCCTCAACCTTGAGTCGATGTGTTCAGTCCATCAATCTTGAATAGAGTTGCACATGTGTCTAATTTATCAACATGTCGGTTCTCTGAACCATTCATCTACAAAAGTGTAGGGTACTTGCCCTTGGTAATGAAAATAACCCTCGAAGCTATAATCTAGGTGAAGTAGAGCTTGATCATACAGAATGTGAAAAGGACTTGAGAGTCATGGTAAGCAGAAATCTAAAGCCAAGACAGCATTGCCTTAGTGTGCGCAACAAGGCCAACAGATTACTTGGATTTATCTCAAGAAGTATAAGTAACAGAAGTCCAAAAGTTATTTTACAGCTCTATACATCACTAGTGAGGCCTCATTTAGATTATGCTGCTCAGTTTTGGTCCCCTTACTACAGGATGGATGTAGACTCATTAGAGAACATACAGAGAAGAATGACTAAAATGATTTACTGTGTAAGGAATCTCCCGTATGAAGATAGACTCAAAGCCTTAAATCTCCACTCTCTGGAGAGGCGCAGAATGAGGGGAGATATCATTGAAGTGTATAAGGGGAAATGACGGGCATAAACAAGGGAGATATTAATAAAGTACTGAGTGTGTCGAACCAGGTAAGAACCAGGAATAATGGATTTAAGTTGGATAAATTTAGATTTAGAAAGGATATAGGTAAGTACTGGTTTTCTAACAGAGTTGTAGATGCGTGGAACAGTCTTCCTAGTGAGGTGATAGAGGCTAGGACCTTGGGTAGATTTAAGAAGAGACTGGACAAATATATGAGTGGGAGGGGCTGGGTTTAATTGGTGTCATGGGGTACAGGAGTTATTTCTTGGGTAGCTTTAGGTAGAGGTCGTTTAGATAAGGACCTGCCTCGTATGGGCCAGTAGGCCTTCTGCAGTGTTCCTACATTCTTATGTTCTTATGTTCTTATGTTCTTACCTGAGTGTTAGTCGATTGGTGCGGGTGGCATCCTGGGACAAAACTGACCAAATTTTGCCCGAAATGCTCTGCATAATAAGTGACTTTCTATATAGTAGTATGTCATTGATGTTAATTAGGCCTGCAAACCCTGTTCATGTGCTTAAAATTTGTTATTATTATTATTCTTAATCATGTGGGAGTCGGATACTTCAGTCAAGGTGATGTTGATCTTGGCCACCTGGCTGCGTGGAAGACTTTCACAGACACTGGTCGTGTCCGGTCGTGCCTCTGACTGGCTCTTGGTTGTTCTATTAAACACTCTGATATCTTAATTGATTAACATTATACTTAATGTAAATATTGTTATGTTTGTCTTTCCCTTGTTTTGTCCTGTTCTGTTTGTCTTGTTCTGCTGACTTAGTTATAACGAGGCGCTGCAGAACTTTAGACTACCTCTTGTGTTAATAACAACTGTGTTGATAACAAGAATTGTCAAGATGGTAGACTGTGTTGATAACAGGAATTATCAAGAAGGTAGAATGTTATACTACCACCTGTGTTCGTAACAACTGTAATGATGACTGGAATTATCGAGAAGGTAGACTGTTGATTAGAATTATCAAGAAGGTAGACTGTGTTGATACCAGGAATTATCAAGAAGGTAGACTATTGATAACAAGAATTATAAAGAAGGTAGACTGTTGATAATAGGAATTATCAAGAAGGTAGACTGTTGATGACAGGAATTATCAAGAAGGTTGACTGTGATGATAACAGAAATGATCAAGAATGTAGACTGTTGATAACATGAATTATAAAGAATGTAGACTGTTGATAACATGAATTATAAAGAAGGTAGACTGTTGATAACATGAATTATCAAGAAGGTAGACTTTTGGTTATTGGAAGGTAGGCTGTTGATTATTGGAATTATCAAGAAGGTAGACTATTAAAAACAGGAATTATCAAGAAGATAGACTGTTGATAACTGGATTCATCAAGAAGGTATACTGTTGATTATTGGAATTATCAAGAAGGTTGACTGTTGATAACAGGAATTATTAAGAAGGTAGGCTGTTGATAACTCAGGGTTAACTATGTAAATAACACAAGAATTATCAGCGATTATAATTTCTAACGAAAAAAAAAAAAAAAATATGGTCACCCAAAAATAATTTATTTAACCCAACGAACATTTTTTTAAATAAATTTTGAAATAAATTCCGTGACAGTAAACAATAAAATTTTTTGACAATAAAATTAACAAAATAAAAAAAAACAGGTTTAATAAAGAATAATTATATTTGTTTGAAGGTAATATTGGTAAAGTAATGTAAAGTTCAATTAGTGAAGGCTCGAGCCTCCGTCTTCAGAGCCTCACGATGGATGTATTCTTACTGCGTCTCCCCCACGAGTTTAACGCTTCTAAGGGGTTGTATGCCAGACTCTCTGAGAAAAGTAAGATTTTCTGTCATAGGCAAGACTTTCTCGCCAAAAAAAGACTTTCTTCCATAAGCAAGACTTTCTCGCATTAGCAAGACTTTCTCCCATGAGCAAGACTTTCTCGCATTAGCAAGACTTTCTCCCATAAGCAAGACTTTCTCGCATTAGCAAGACTTTCTCCCATGAGTAAAACTTTCTCCCATAAGCAAGACTTTCTCCCATGAGCAAGACTTTCTCGCATTAGCAAGACTTTCTCCCATGAGCAAGACTTTCTGCCATGAGCACGACTTCTCCCATGAGCAAGACTTTCTCCCATAAGCAAGACTTTCTCGCATTAGCAAGACTTTCTCCCATGAGCAGGACTTTCTCGCATTAGTAAGACTTTCTCCCATAAGCAAGACTTTCTCTCATTAGCAAGACTTTCTCCCATGAGCAAGACTTTCTCGCATTAGCAAGACTTTCTCCCATGAGCAAGACTTTCTCCCATAAGCAAGACTTTCTCGCATTAGCAAGACTTTCTACGATGAGCAAGACTTTCTCCCATAAGCATGACTTTCTCCCATGAGCAAGACTTTCTCTCATAAGCAAGACTTTTTCGCATTTGCAAGGCTTTCTCCCATGAGCAAGACTTTCTCCCATGAGCAAGACTTTCTCCCATAAGCAAGACTTTCTCGCATTAGCAAGACTTTCTCCCATAAGCAAGACTTTCTCCCAAGAGGAAGACTTTCTCCCATAAGTAAAACTTTCTCCAATAAGCAAGACTTTCTCCCATAAGTAAAACTTTCTCCAATAAGCAAGACTTTCTAATATAAGCAAGATTTTCTCTCATGAGCAAGACTTTCTCCCACGAGCAAGACTTTCTCCCATGAGCAAGACTTTCTCCCATGAGCAAGACTTTCTCCCATTAGCAAGACTTTCTCCCATGAGCAAGACTTTCTCCCATGGCAAGATTTTCTCGCATTAGCAAGACTTTCTCCCATAAGCAAGACTTTCTCGCATTAGCAAGACTTTCTCCCAAGAGCAAGACTTTCTCCTATGAGCAAGACTTTCTCCCATAAGCAAGACTTTCTCGCATTAGCAAGACTTTCTCCCATGAGCAAGACTTTCTTCCATAAGCAAGACTTTCTCGTATTAGCAAGACTTTCTCCCATGAGCAGGACTTTCTCGAATTAGCAAGACTTTCTCCCATGAGCAAGACTTTCTCGCATTAGCAAGACTTTCTCCCATGAGCAAGACTTTCTCCCATGAGCAAGACTTTCTCCCATGAGCAAGACTTTCTCGCATTAACAAGACTTTCTCTCATGAGCAAGACTTTCTCCCATGAGCAAGATTTTCTCGCATTAGCAAGACTTTCTCCCATAAGCAAGACTTTCTCGCATTAGCAAGACTTTCTCCCATGAGCAAGACTTTCTCCCATAAGCAAGACTTTCTCGCATTAGCAAGACTTTCTCCCATGAGCAGGACTTTCTCGCATTAGCAAGACTTTCTCCCATGAGCAAGACTTTCTCGCATTAGCAAGACTTTCTCCCATGAGCAAGACTTTCTCGCATTAGCAAGACTTTCTCCCATGAGCAAGACTTTCTCCCATAAGCAAGACTTTCTCGCATTAGCAAGACTTTCTACAATGAGCAAGACTTTCTCCCATAAGCAAGACTTTCTCCCATGAGCAAGACTTTCTCTCATAAGCAAGACTTTCTCGCATTTGCAAGACTTTCTCCCATGAGCAAGACTTTCTCCCATGAGCAAGACTTTCTCCCATAAGCAAGACTTTCTCGCATTAGCAAGACTTTCTCTCATAAGCAAGACTTTCTCGCATTTGCAAGGCTTTCTCCCATGAGCAAGACTTTCTCCCATAAGTAAAACTTTCTCCAATAAGCAAGACTTTCTCCCATAAGTAAAACTTTCTCCAATAAGCAAGACTTTCTAATATAAGCAAGATTTTCTCTCATGAGCAAGACTTTCTCCCATGAGCAAGACTTTCTCCAATGAGCAAGACTTTCTCCCATGAGCAAGACTTTCTCCCATTAGCAAGACTTTCTCCCTTGAGCAAGACTTTCTCCCATGAGCAAAGATTTTCTCGCATTAGCAAGACTTTCTCCAATAAGCAAGATTTTCTCGCATTAGCAAGACTTTCTCCTATGAGCAAGACTTTCTCCTATGAGCAAGACTTTCTCCCATAAGCAAGACTTTCTCGCATTAGCAAGACTTTCTCCCATGAGCAAGACTTTCTCCCATAAGCAAGACTTTCTCCCATGAGCAAGACTTTCTCCCATGAGCAAGACTTTCTCGCATTAACAAGACTTTCTCTCATGAGCAAGACTTTCTCCCATGAGCAAGATTTTCTCGCATTAGCAAGACTTTCTCCCATAAGCAAGACTTTCTCGCATTAGCAAGACTTTCTCCCATGAGCAAGACTTTCTCCCATAAGCAAGACTTTCTCGCATTAGCAAGACTTTCTCCCATGAGCAGGACTTTCTCGCATTAGCAAGACTTTCTCCCATGAGCAAGACTTTCTCGCATTAGCAAGACTTTCTCCCATGAGCAAGACTTTCTCGCATTAGCAAGACTTTCTCCCATGAGCAAGACTTTCTCCCATAAGCAAGACTTTCTCGCATTAGCAAGACTTTCTACAATGAGCAAGACTTTCTCCCATAAGCAAGACTTTCTCCCATGAGCAAGACTTTCTCTCATAAGCAAGACTTTCTCGCATTTGCAAGACTTTCTCCCATGAGCTAGACTTTCTCCCATGAGCAAGCTTTCTCCCATAAGCAAGACTTTCTCGCATTAGCAAGACTTCTCTCATAAGCAAGACTTTCTCGCATTTGCAAGGCTTTCTCCCATGAGCAAGACTTTCTCCCATAAGTAAACTTTCTCCAATAAGCAAGACTTTCTCCCATAAGTAAAACTTTCTCCAATAAGCAAAAACTTTCTAAAATAAGCAGATTTTCTCTCATGAGCAAGACTTTCTCCCATGAGCAAGACTTTCTCCAATGAGCAAGACTTTCTCCCATGAGCAAGACTTTTCTCCCATTAGCAAGACTTTCTCCCTTGAGCAAGACTTCTCCCATGAGCAAAGATTTTCTCGCATTAGCAAGGGCTTTCTCCAATAAGCAAGATTTTCTCGCATTAGCAAGACTTTCTCCCAGAGCAAGGGCTTTCTCCTATGAGCAAGACTTTCTCCCATAAGCAAGACTTTCTCGCATTAGCAAGACTTTCTCCCATGAGCAAGACTTTTCTCCATAAGCAGACTTTCTCGCATTAGCAAGACTTTCTCCATGAGCAGGACTTTCTCGCATTAGCAAGACTTTCTCCCATGAGCAAGACTTTCTCGCATTAGCAAGACTTTCTCCCATGAGCAAGACTTTCTCGCATTAGCAAGACTTTCTCCCATGAGCAAGACTTTCTCCCATAAGCAAGACTTTCTCGCATTAGCAAGACTTTCTACGATGAGCAAGACTTTCTCCCATAAGCAAGACTTTCTCCCATGAGCAAGACTTTCTCTCATAAGCAAGACTTTCTCGCATTTGCAAGGCTTTCTCCCATGAGCAAGACTTTCTCCATGAGCAAGACTTTCTCCCATAAGCAAGACTTTCTGCATTAGCAAGACTTTCTCCATAAGCAAGACTTTCTCCCAAGAGGAAGACTTTCTCCATAAGTAAAACTTTCTCCAATAAGCAAGACTTTCTCCCATAAGTAAAACTTTCTCAATAAGCAAGACTTTCTAATATAAGCAAGATTTTCTCTCATGAGCAAGACTTTCTCCCATGAGCAAGACTTTCTCCATGAGCAAGACTTTCTCCCAATGAGCAAGACTTTCTCCCATTTGCAAGACTTTCTCCCTTGAGCAAGACTTTCTCCCATGAGCAAGGTTTTTTCGCATTAGCAAGACTTTCTCCCATAAGCAAGACTTTCTCGCATTAGCAAGACTTTCTCCCAAGAGCAAGACTTTCTCCTATGAGCAAGACTTTCTCCCATAAGCAAGACTTTCTCGCATTAGCCCAAGACTTTCTCCATGAGCAAGACTTTCTCACATGACAAGATTTTCTCGCATTAGCAAGACTTTTCTCCCATAAGCAAGACTTTCTCGCATTAGCAAGACTTTCTCCCCTGAGCAAGACTTTCTCCAAAAGCAAGACTTTCTCGCATTAGCAAGACTTTCTACGATGAGCAAGACTTTCTCCCATAAGCAAGACTTTCTCCCATGAGCAAGACTTTTCTCTAATAAGCAAGACTTTCTGCATTTGCAAGGCTTTCTCCATGAGCAAGACTTTCTCCCATGAGCAAAAAATTTCTCCCATAAGCAAGACTTTCTCGCATTAGCAATAAATTTCCTCCATAAGCAAGACTTTCTCCCAAGAGGAAGACTTTCTCCCATAAGTAAAACTTTCTCCAATAAGCAAGACTTTCTCCCATAAGTAAAACTTTCTCCAATAAGCAAGACTTTCTAATATAAGCAAGATTTTCTCTCATGAGCAAGACTTTCTCCCATGAGAAAGACTTTCTCCCATGAGCAAGACTTTCTCCCATGAGCAAGACTTTCTCCCATTAGCAAGACTTTCTCCCTTGAGCAAGACTTTCTCCCATGAGCAAGGTTTTTTCGCATTAGCAAGACTTTCTCCCATAAGCAAGACTTTCTCGCATTAGCAAGACTTTTCTCCCAAGAGCAGACTTTTCCTATGAGCAAGACCCTTTTTCCCATAAGCAAGACTTTCTCGCATTAGCAAGACTTTCTCCCATGAGCAAGACTTTCTCCCATGAGCAAGATTTTCTCGCATTAGCAAGACTTTCTCCCATAAGCAAGACTTTCTCGCATTAGCAAGACTTTCTCCCATGAGCAAGACTTTCTCCCATAAGCAAGACTTTCTCGCATTAGCAAGACTTTCTCCCATGAGCAAGACTTTCTCCCATAAGCAAGACTTTCTCGCATTAACAAGACTTTCTCCCATAAGCAAGACTTTCTCGCATTAGCAAGACTTTCTCCTATTAGCAAGACTTTCTCCCATAAGAAAGACTTTTTCCCATGAGCAAGATTTTCTTCCCTAAGCAAGACTTTCTCCAATAACCAAACTTTTCTAACTTTGTCCCACAACCAAGACTTTCTATCATAAGACAGACTTTCCGCAATAAGTCTAAGCGCTCCCTCAAGTCTACTGGGAAAATACTTCAATTTACATAACTCCTAAATCCTTAGAACTCCCGCAGGGAAGAGGAAGTGATGTGTGTATGTGTGTGTGTGTGTGTGTGTGTGTGTATTCTAAGGGATGGTAAAGCCAGTAGTAGTGAAACTTCTCGTATTAATGTGTTAATTGTACCACGTGTCTTATTCTCACATTGAGTATATATGATTTACCAGTTAAATATCACCTCAGTAGGTAAATCTGTTCTTTAATAGATGTGATTTTAACATGTTAATTTTGTTCCATATGTATGTGCGTGATGGATATTCTGCCATCTGTTACTGGTAGCCAAGATAATGACCTCACAACACAAGGCTCTGGTGATTGGATGGTGATGCGTGACGTCACAGCAGAGGGTAATCGATGATTGGACTGCTGTGTGTGTGACGTCATGGCACCATGGCACTCAACAGATGTCATGCCAATCATCAACTAACTACACCTTCCATCCATCCCATCCATCCAGCCTTACTAAAAACCCAAGACGAAAAAAACGTAAGATATTAAACCAAATCGACATAAAACTACGAATTTGAGGGGACCGAAGACAACATAAGGAGGGGAAAACAGAGTGTACGTATGGGGCGCATCGTGTGGATGGCAGCGGAGTTTAGAGGTGGTGGTAGGTGGTGTGTGTGTGTGCGTGTGTGTGTGTGTGTGCGTGTGTGTGTGTGTGCGTGTGTGTGTGAGTGTGTGTGTGTGTGTGTGTGTGTGTGTGTGTGTGTGTGTGTGTGTGTGTGTGTGTGTGTGTGTGTGTGTGTGTGTGTGAGAGAGGAGAGAGAGAGGGAGGCGAGAGCAGCCGGCTACACCCACAAGACAGAGGGTCACTCGCTGTGCAGACACCACACGCAGTACACACACACACAGCGGCTCCTCCTTCTCCTCTTCTTCGGCTCAGACAAGTGTCTCTGGCACCATGGGTAGCAAAGTGCTGGTGATGGTGGTGGCACTCTGCCTCTTGCTCAGTGTGGTCCTGGCACAACCTCTCCTGGAAGAAGGTGAGTGTGTGTGGGGAAGGAATACTTCCTGCTGTGGTGAGGAAGTATACCTTCTGGTGTGGTGGGGAAGATACATAGGTATCCCTTCTTAAAGGGTGGGGAAAATAGACACATATACCTCCTAGTGTGGTGGGGAAAGTGGGAAATTATCCCTCCTGCTGTGGTGGAGAGGGCAGGGAAGATTTTCTTTAATATACGTGACAGTTGGGGGGATTTCCTCTGTAGGTGTTGACAGGTGTGTGTTTGACAGATGTTGGAACAGACAACTACAGTAATTTTCTTTCAACAGCTGTTCAAGGTGCTATTAACAGCTGTTAAAATTGTTAACAATCTGTTAATTCGTTAACAACTCTTAAAGTTGTTAACAGATGTTCAAGGTGTTGTTAACAGCTGTTAAAGATGTTGTTAACAGCTGTTAAAGTTGTTAGCAGTTGTTAAAGGTGTTCACAGCTGTTAAAGGTGCTGTTAACAGCTGTTAAGGTTGATGTTAACAGCTGTTCAAGATATTATTAACATCTGTTAAAGGTGCTGTTAACAGCTGTTAAAGATAATGTTAACAGCTGTTCAAGGTGTTGTCAACATTTGTTAAAGGTGTAAATATCTGCGAAAAGTGTTGTTAACATCTGTTAAAGATGTTGTGAATATCTGTTAAAAGTGCTGTTAACAGCTGCTCAGGGTGCCGTTAACAGCTGTTAAAGGTGCTGTTAACAGCTGTTCAAGGTGTTAACAGATGTTAAATATGTTAACAACAGTTAGAGGTGGTCTTAACAGCTATTCAAGATTTTGTTAAAAGCTGTTGAAGGTGTTAACTGTAATAGATGTTAACAGCTGTTAAAAGTGTTAACATCTGATAAAGGTGTTAGCAGCTATTAAACATGTTGTTAACAGCTACTAAATGTGTTTTAACAGCTGTTCTAGGTGTTGTTAACAGCTGTAAAAAGTATTGTTAATAACAGTTAATTGTGCAGTTGGCAGCTGCTATACTGATAGCTCTTAAGAGGAGAGTTATCTGCTGTTAAAAGTGTCCAGTTAACAGCTGTTAAAAGTGGAGTTAACGACTATTAAAAGTGGAGTCAACATCTGTTTAAAATGGAGTTAACAGCTGTTAAAAGTAGAATTAACAGCTGTTTTAAAAGTGGAGTTAACAGCTGTTAAATGTGGAGTTAACAGATATTAAAAGTAGAGTTAACAGATGTTAAAAGTGGAGTTAACAGCTGTTAAATGTGGAGTTAACAGATATTAAAAGTAGAGTTAACAGATGTTAAAACTGGAGTTAATAGCTGTTAAATGTAGAGTTAACAGATATTAAAAGTAGAGTTAACAGGTGCTAAACATGGCATTTACAGTTGTTATTAGCAGATGTGTGATATAAGATTGTTTGTGAAGATGCTAACTGTTGGTGAAGGTAATAAGTCCAATAATGGTATGTTAATAGGCCCATTAATAGTGTTAATAGGTCTGTTAATGGTGTCGTTAATAGGTCCATTAATGTTGTGTTAATAGGACCATTAAAGGCGCGTTTAAAAGTCCATTATTAGAGTGTTAATAGGTATATTAATAGTGTGTTAATTGGTCCATTAATGGTGTGTTAATAGGTCACTTAATTATGTATTATTTGGTCCATTGATGGTGCATTGTTAGGTTATTAATGGTGTGTTAAAAAGTCCATTAACTGGTTCATTGATGGTATATTAATAGGTCCATTAATTTGTATTATTAAGTCCATTAATGGTGTGTTATTAGGCCTATTAATGGTGTATTATTAGGCAGATAATTGGTGTCGTTATCAGGTCATACCCACTCTTATAACTGTGTATACACTCTTCCTGCAGCAGTTATTGCTAACCTTAATAAGGTTCATTTTTGTCTTTGGTTTAGATTTATATTCTCTTGTCCAAGGTTTCCTCTCAAGCATTCTCTCTCTCTCTCTCTCTCTCCTCTCTCTGTCTTGTCTCTCTCTGTTCCTTCTCTCCGTCTTCCCTCGCTTCTTCTTCCCTGTCTCCGACTCTCTTACCAAATTTTCCAATGATCTTGTTCGTTGCCATTTTTGATCCTTTTTCTGTTCTCGTCTTCAGTGTTCTAGTGTGTGTTCCTCTCGTCTTCAGTGTTCTAAGGTTTATTCTTCTCGTCTTCCTCTGAGGGTCAGTTATATCTCCGGGCTCTTGAAGGTCGATCCGTCGATGCTAGAGGGCTCTTCATCCAAGGAAATGAAGTTGCATTTCCACTGTTTATGTAGAACTTGATTGTCTCCCATTTCCAAGGTGCTGTATGAGCCATACGGGCTTAGTGCCTCCCAATTAGAATACTGCTACTACTACTACTACTACTACTAATACTACTACTACTACTACTACTACTACTACTACTAATAATAATAATAGTAATAATAATAATCATCATCTTCATGGGGAAGTGGAAAAGAATTCTTCCTCCGTAAGCCATGTGTGTCGTAAGAGACGACTAAAATGCCGGGAGCAAGGAGCTGGTAACCCCTTCCCCTGTATACATTACTAACTTAAAGAAAATTGTTCGTTTTTCTTTTTGGGTCACCCTGCCTTAGTGGGATACGTCCGGTGTGTTAAAAAAAATAATAATGATAGGTAGTCTTAGCTTGGGGACAAGGACTAGTGTCGGAGATGACCTTTGGACTTTCTCCAGCTTTCCTCAGTGTGGGCTTTATGCCGGTGCTTCGTACTTTATAATGGATATGATGTACATTGTGTATACAGTCTTCAAAGGTCTCTTTGTTGAGGCTCTTTTGTTTTGCTAGGTGCGTGCTCACTGCCTTTGTTATTCATCGTGTTGGTAGTTTACTGACAGTTTACACCATGTGGAGCCCTGCCGTTACGGTTATTTGGCTGAGGTGTGCTTAGGTAAACAAACCATAGAACGGGTGAGGTTTGAACCCATGGCAAGTAAATCTCAAAACTCCAGTATGCTTAAGTGTTTTACTCACCCCAGGGGTCCATTTTGTTGTGGTTCGTAGCTTTCATCCTTTATTTAATATACCGTATCTTGTCTTCTCTCTCTTCGATTTTTCACACTCGTGTGCTTGAAGCTTAACAACCACTCGTCTGACCGTTGCTGCAGTCTTCCCAGGTAGTTTTTTTTCCTGACATTCTAATCCTCTGTAGAATTAAGTCCTCTGCAAACATGGATACCAAGGATGTACAGCCAATTAGTTTACGTATAACAGGAACAGTAATGGTCCCAGTAAGGAGCCTTGTGGAGCACCACTCGTGTAGTACATGTTTATTCCGACATCTCTTCTCAAACCATTACGTCCCGTCTCATTCTTCTCTGATATACCGTCATCCACCACATTTCATTTCTCGATATTTCTGAATTGTGTTCTAATTTTTTTATAACTTATCTATCGAGAAGAACAGTCTGAAATACCTTGTTTTACAGAGAATAAACATCCAATATATTCATCAATCTATCCATCTTTCTCATTTCTGTTTAGTCAGTGTTATTCCGTCGTTTAACTCCAGGAGGTTCACATCACAAGATTTACTTTGAGACACTTGTGCAACATATGGGATCTTTATTACGGAGATGTTTCGCCAGCCAGTGATAGAGATTCCTAAATGCTGAACAAGTGTCTTATTCTTCAACTTGTCGATTTTATAAACTACATCACAGGATTTACTTTTCCCCTTAAATCCTTGCTGGTGTTTTTCAGGTCTCCGTTTATAAGTCTTTCCCATTACCTTACGTACTATGAACGTTGTGAACACAGTCTGTTGTTCAGTTCTCTCTCTCTCTCTCTCTCTTCTCTCTCTCTCTCTCTCTCTCTCTCTCTCTCTCTCTCTCTCTCTCTCTCTCTCTTTTATTGAACACTGGAATATCTCATATTTTCCAGATTTCTGAGATGTTGTATTTCCAACGCTTTGTTGATTTTTGACTGAGGTTCAGGCAGTACATCTCGGACCACTCTCAGAACCCAGGAGAACACGTAGGTTCACTTCACTTAACACCTTCACTGTAAAGTACTTCCACCACTTAAGTTCCTTAAAGAATTGCATGTCAACTTTTCCTTGAATGTAAGCAATCTGGTAAACCACAGGTACGTAATTCAATTTCAAGGCGAGCAGGAGAGAAAGAGATGAGGGTGGATGATAGTGCCAACGGAAAGGTGTAAGGCGGGGAAGCTGGTGTCAGTTAGTTAACCTAATATTGTTCGTACGCACCTCATACCATCAGCAGACAGGGAGAGTCGTGGGTAATGTCAGTAGTGCGGAAGCAAGGGAGTGAGCAAGGTGTGGCGAGTTATGGTCACGAAAAAACAGGGAAGGAGTGTACGAGCCTCTAGAGGTGTGGGAGATTCAGCTCTCAGACGAGCTCCGCCTGCTGCTTTTATCTTACCTACCTCCATCTCACCCACTGCTAGTGCTGCTTCTGCTACAGCTCCTACTTCCCTTACCTAATTCCCCTCCTCCCTTCTCCTGCTACTGCTTCTCCTCCACCATAGCCTTCTCCCCCCGTCATTTCTTTCCCTTGTGTGTGAGACAAATCATCCTTAAAGATAATTTTAAGACATGATAACTCAAGCTTTCTGCTGGAGGGAAAGCTGTCAAGCTCTCATAGCTGCTGAAAACTTCGTGGAGAGTCGAACTTAAATCTCCCAGCACAGGCAGACAGATTCCCATACATCATGAATGCGTCATCCTCTACGACAGATCATAACAAGGAAAACACAGCTAGCTATTGTTTCCATGATAAAACTTAACCTGCTTTTAAGCCTATCAGCTACACGATGGTTTATTAATGAACCATGTAACCTGTTCACCACCATTCAAGAATACTTTAATACCTAAAATGGTGTTAAATATACTTATACACCGGAAGACACACACCTCTCGGTGTATATATCCTCCTGTACGCTATTTACAATAGAGTTTCATTCATTCTGTTCTCAAATTAAGTCGTTAAAGTTGTACCACACGGATTTGCTAGAGAATATTGTAGAGTGGATATATAAATACAATTTGTCAGTGCCGTTCCTGTCTCTCACACTTAAGACAAAATTCATTGTATCAGCTATTGACACAATACTTAAGTACAAATATTAAACACAAATATTTACTTCGAAAAATAAGTTGATGTACATTGAAATTGTTGTCACATTTGTGAGAACAAATATGTACCATTAATAAAAGACATGGCATCAATAGTAGACAGGACATCAATAATAGACAAGAGATCAATAAAAGACAAGACATCAGTAGTAGACAAAGCATCAATAATAGACAAGACATCATTAATATACATCAATAATGGACAAAACCTCAACAATAGACAAGACATAAATAATAGACAAAACATCAGTAATAGACATCAGGCTTGCTGTGGTCTTTTCTAATAGTCTTTATACCTTCTGGGTTCCTCGGTAGAATTTGCTGGGAATTAGCCAAAGCTCTCTCTCTCTCTCTCTCTCTCTCTCTCTCTCTCTCTCTCTCTCTCTCTCTCTCTCTCTCTCTCTCTCTCTCTCCCCCCCTCTCTCTCTCTCTCTCTCTCTCTCTCTCTCTCTCTCTCTCTCTCTCTCTCTCTCTCTCTCTCTCTCTCTCTCTCTCTCTCTCTCTCTCTCTCTCTCTTTCTCTGTCACTGAAATCAGTCCTCACTGCGAGTCCAGCCAGATGTATGGGTGACTTGGGTTCTCTGAGGGGAGAGACTCATTCTCTCTCCGTATTCCCCCTTCCCCTTCCAAGGTCACGAAGGTCAAGGGACACAAAGGTCACACCGATGACAAAAAGCGTAGTGACTGTGTCAGTTATTTCCGTTTTATGGAGCTTCGTCTTAATGAACGGCACACACAGTGTTAAAGGCCGCAGGTGTGTGTGAGTGTGTGTGTGTGTGTGTGTGTGTGTGTGTGTGTGTGTGTGTGTGTGTGTGTGTGTGTGTGTGTGTGTGTGTGTGTGTGTGTGTGTGTGTGAGTGTGTGTGTACTCACCTAGTTGTACTCACCTAGTTGAGGTTGCGGGGGTCGAGTCCGAGCTCCTGGCCCCGCCTCTTCATTGGTCGCTACTAGGTCACTCTCCCTGAACCGTGAGCTTTATCATACCTCTGCTTAAAGATATGTATGGATCATGCCTCCACTACATCGCTTCCCAAACTGTTCCACTTACTGACTACTCTGTGGCTGAAGAAATACTTCCTAACATCCCTGTGATTCATCTGTGTCTTCAACTTCCAACTGTGTCCCCTTGTTACTGTGTCCCATCTCTGGAACATCCTGTCTTTGTCCACCTTGTCAATTCCTCTCAGTATTTTGTACGTCGTTTTCATTTCCCCATTATCTCTCCTGCCCTCCAGTGTCGTCAGGTTGATTTCCCTTAACCTCTCCTCGTAGGACATACCTCTTAGCTCTGGGACTAGTCTTGTTGCAAACCTTTGCACTTTCTCTAGTTTCTTTACGTGCTTGGCTAGGTGTGGGTTCCAAACTGGTGCCACATACTCCAATATGGGCCTAACGTACACGGTGTACAGGGTCCTGAACGATTCCTTATTAAGATGTCG
>NC_069416.1:40214232-40219232 GCF_026875155.1 Cherax quadricarinatus | reverse complement strand
GTGTGTGTTTGTGTGTGTGTGTGTGTGTGTGTGTGTGTGTGTGTGTGTGTGTGTGTGTGTGTTGTGTGTGGTGTGTGTGTGTGTGTGCGGTGTGTGTGTGTGTGTGTGTGTGGTGTGTGTGTGTGTGTGTGTGTGTGTGTGTGTGTGTGTGTGTGTGTGTGTTTATGGTGTGTGTGTGTGTGTGGTGTGTGTGTGTGTGTGTGTGTGTGTGTGTGTGTGTGTGTGTGTGTGTGTGTGTATGTGTGTGTGTGTGTGTGTGTTTATGTGTGTGTGTACTCACCTAATTGTACTCACCTAGTGAGGTTGCGGGGGTCGAGTCCGAGCTCCTGGCCCCGCCTCTTCACTGATCGCTACTAGGTCACTCTCCCTGAGCCGTGAGCTTTATCATACCTCTGCTTAAAGCTATGTATGGATCCTGCCTCCACTACATCGCTTCCCAACTATTCCACTTACTGACTACTCTGTGGCTGAAGAAATACTTCCTAACATCCCTGTGATTCATCTGTGTCTTCAGCTTCCAACTGTGTCCCCTTGTTACTGTGTCCAATCTCTGAACATCCTGTCTTTGTCCACCTTGTCAATTCCTCTCAGTATTTTGTATGTCGTTATCATGTCCCCCCTATCTCTCCTGTCCTCCAGTGTCGTCAGGTTGATTTCCCTTAACCTCTCCTCGTAGGACATACCTCTTAGCTCTGGACTAGTCTGTTGCAAACCTTTGCACTTTCTCTAGTTTCTTCACGTGCTTGGCTAGGTGTGGGTTCCAAACTGGTGCCGCATACTCCAATATGGGCCTAACGTACACGGTGTTACAGGGTCCTGAATGATTCCTTATTAAGATGTCGGAATGCTGTTCTGAGGTTTGCTAGGCGCCCATATGCTGCAGCAGTTATTTGATTGATGTGCGCTTCAGGAGATGTGCTTGGTGTTTACTCACCCCAAGATCTTTTTCCTTGATGAGGTTTGTAGTCTCTGACCCCCTAGACTGTACTCCGTCTGCGGCCTTCTTTGCCCTTCCCCAATCTTCATGACTTTGCACTTGGTGATTGAACTCCAGGAGCCAATTGCTGGACCAGGTCTGCAGCCTGTCCAGATCCCTTTGTAGTTCTGCCTGGTCTTCGATCGAGTGAATTCTTCTCATCAACTTCACGTCATCTGCAAACAGGGACACCTCAGAGTCTATTCCTTCGTCATGTCGTTCACAAATACCAGAAACAGCACTGGTCCTAGGACTGACCCTGCGGGACCCCGCTGGTCACAGGTGCCCACTCTGACACTCGCCACGTACCATGACTCGCTGCTGTCTTCCTGACAAGTATTCCCTGATCCATTGTAGTGCCTTCCCTGTTATCCCTGCTTGGTCCTCCAGTTTTTGCACCAATCTCTTGTGTGGAACTGTGTCAAACGCCTTCTTGCAGTCCAAGAAAATGCAATCCACCCCACCCCTCTCTCTCTTGTCTTATCTGCTGTCACCATGTCATAGAACTCCAGTAGGTTTGTGACACAGGATTTCCCGTCCCTGAAACCATGTTGTGCTGCTGTTGATGAGATCGTTCCTTTCTAGGTGTTCCACCACTCTTCTCCTGATAATCTTCTCCATGATTTTGCTTACTATACATGTCAGTGACACTGGTCTATAGTTTAATGCTTCATGTCTGTCTCCTTTTTTAAAGATTGGGACTACATTTGCTGTCTTCCATGCCTCAGGCAATCTCCCTGTTTCGATAGATGTACTGAATATTGTTGTTAGGGGTACACATAGCGCCTCTGCTCCTCTTCTCAATACCCATGGGAGATGTTATCTGGCCCATTGCCTTTGAGGTATCTAGCTCACTCAGAAGCCTCTTCACTTCTTCCTCGTTGTGTGCACTGTGTCCAGCACTTGGTGGTGTGCCCCACCTCTCCGTCTTTCTGGAGTCCCTTCTGTCTCCTCTGTGAACACTTCTTTGAATCTCTTGTCGAGTTCCTCACATATTTCACGGTCATTTCTTGTTGTCTCTCCTCCTTCCTTCCTTAGCCTGATTACCTGGTCCTTGACTGTGTTTTTCCTCCTGATGTGGCTGTACAACAGTTTCGGGTCAGATTTGCTTTCGCTGCTATGTCATTTTCATATTGTCTTTGGGCCTCCCTTCTTATCTGTGCATATTCGTTTCTGCTCTACGACTGCTCTCCTTATTCTCCTGGGTCCTTTGCTTCTATATTTCTTCCATTCCCTAGCACACTTGGTTTTTGCCTCCCTGCACTTTGGGTAAACCATGGGCTCATCCTGGCTTTTTCATTATTCCTGTTACCCTTGGGTACAAACCTCTTCCTCAGCTCCTTGCATTTTGTTGCTACATATTCCATCATCTCATTAACTGGCTTCCCTGCCAGTTCTCTGTCCCATTGAACCCCGTTCAGGAAGTTCCTCATTCCTGTGTAGTCCCCTTCTTGTAGTTTGGCTTCATCGTCCTGGCCTTCCTGCTTCTCCCTCCACTTGTAGCTCTACTGTGTATTCGAAGCTTAAAACCACATGGTCATTGGCCCCAAGGGGTCTTTCATATGTGGTCCTCGATATCTGCACTACTCAAGGTGAATACTAAGTCTAGCCTTGCTGGTTCATCCTCTCCTCTCTCTCTTGTAGTGTCCCTTACGTGTTGGTACATGAAGTTTTCCAGTACCACCTCCATCATCTTAGCCCTCCATGTATCTTGGCCCCCATGCGGGTCCAAGTTCTCCCAATCGATCTCCTTGTGTTAAAGTCACCCATGATCAGGAGCTTTGCCCTGCATGCATGAGCTCTTCTGGCCACTCTAGCCAGTGTGTCAACCATCGCTCTATTGCTCTCGTCGTACTCTTGCCTGGCCTCCTGCTGTTCTGTGGTGGTTATAACATCACTGCTATTACCACCTTGGGACCTCCAGAGTGAAGCGTTCCCGCTATGTAATCACTTTCTTCTCCGCTGTCTCCTCTCTCCAGCTCATCAAAATTCCAGCGATTTTTGATCAGCAATGCCACTCCTCCACCCCCCCTGTTCCCTCTGTCTTTCCTCAGGATTTGGTATCCCATTGGAAAGATGGCATCTGTTATCATACCTGTAAGCTTGGTTTCTGTGAGAGCTATGATGTCCGGTGATGCCTCTTTGACTCTTTCATGCCACTCCTCCCACTTATTTGTTATACCATCAGCGTTTGTGTACCATACCTTCCAACACTGTGGTTTGTGGGGCCTGTGAGGGTGGGAGACCTGGTGGCATACTGTGGGATTCTATAGCTCGGTGTTGGGTGGAGGCTGTGGGTATGGATTGTAGTGTGTGTTGGGATGGTGTGATAGGTTGTATGGTTCTGAGAATAGTTGTGTGTGTGCTTGCCCTTGCTGTTCTGTTCTGCTCTGACTGACCTCTGCTGGTTCCATCCTTGTCTCTTTTCCTAGCTCCTTTCGCTTTTTTGTCCTCTCCCTCAGCTGCTGACGTTCTGATTTTGTTCTGTCTCTGTCTAGGAACACCCTCTTGTACTCTTCCGAGTATTTCAATCGTGGTTTCTCTTGGAGGATCCTGTTCCGCACTGTTTCCGTCCTGAGAATCAGCTTGATTGGTCGGTTTTCTCCCTTCGAGTACCCCCCTATTCTCTGAAAATTTACAATCTCGTCCATCTCTTCACCTATTTCCGTGATGATTTTCTCAATCTCCTTACTTTTTTTCCTGCTGCCTTTCAGTGTGTCCTTTCCTCTCTCTCCTGAAGCCCATGGATAAACACTGATTTTGCCCTTTCCTCCTCCCATTGCCTCACCCTCTGTGACTCTGGATCCTGCCTGTATGTGGTCAGTTTCTCCCTTGATTTTTCCAGTGGCTCTTGATAGCATGGTTGTGCCTCAGCATTCGACCTATCACCCTCTCCGTCTGCAACCAGCTGTTCTTCCCTTCCACTCCTTGGCTCTTTTTGGCAGGTTGATATGACCTTAGCATAATTCATAATTCCTTCCTTCCTGTTCGGCTTCGCAGCTTCATATGCTGTGTCTTCTCTGGTCACTGCCCCTGTAACTCGCTTCAGCCTATTTATCTCAACTTCTAGGACCCTTATCTTGGCTACTGCAGTTTCGACTTGTGCCTCCCAATTCTTTGTCTCCTTCTCCAACCTCTTTTCCAATTTCACAGAGAGCTCTTTCTCCATTTTTTCAGAAAGCTCTCCTAATTTGCTCTCCCACTCTTGTTCCATCCTTTTTCCACTGCTCCTCCATCCACTCCTGTGTGTGTGTGTGTGTGTGTGTTTATATATGCAAAACAACTATGGGGGGAGTGGAATGATAGCTTCAGGACTTTCGTGTTGCAATCAACACATCATAGGGAGCCTGAAAAATTTCAGAAAAGAGGAGGATGTCCAAGCAAGTACGTTTGCAGAGGACCGTCTTCACTGGAGTGAGTAAGTGGAGGATTTAGGAAGTGCCCCCAGGCACAACAGTGCCCCCAGGGACAACAGTGCCCCCAGGCACAACAGTGCCCCCAGGACAACAGTGCCCCAGGCACAACAGTGCCCCCAGGCACAACAGTGCCCCCAGGCACAACAGTGCCCCCAGGCACAACAGTGCCCCCAGGGACAACAGTGCCCCCAGGCACAACAGTGCCCCCAGGCACAACAGTGCCCTCAGGCACAACAGTGCCCCCAGGGACAACAGTGCCCCCAGGGACAACAGTGCCCCCAGGCACAACAGTGCCCCCAGGCACAACAGTGCCCCCAGCCAGAAGAATGAATATTATAGTATTAGAAAAATCCCACAAGCATTGATATTATATTAGCCTGAACAAAATTAACGTGGCAATAATAAAATAATCAACCATATTCCGCTATGACATCACTAACTTGACACACATCAATATATTGTGAGTGATATAGAAGTCTCTGGCAATTATAGGGAAGCCTTACAAGGGACAACGTGTCCATTTAAATTGACGATAAAAGGGTAACATTTAGGGGAAAGATTTCTAAAATTTATGTAAAGGAAACGGGGCTCATTGAAATAAACTCATT
>NC_069416.1:40204232-40209232 GCF_026875155.1 Cherax quadricarinatus | reverse complement strand
ACTTCTGTAGTGTCAGCCCGAGCTGGGAGACTTCTGTAGTGTCATTCTGAGCTGGGAGACTTCTGTAGTGTCAGCCTGAGCTGGCAGGCTTCAGTAGTGTCATTCTGAGCTGGGTGACTTCTGTAGTGTCATACTGAGCTGGGAGACTTCTGTAGTGTCATTCTGAGCTGGGAGACTTCTGTAGTGTCAGCCCGAGCTGGGAGACTTCTGTAGTGTCAGCCCGAGCTGGCAGGCTTCAGTAGTGTCAGTCTGAGCTGGTAGACTTCTGTAGTGTCAGCCGGAGCTGGGAGATTTCTGTAGTGTCAGCCCGAGCTGGGAGACTTCTGTAGTGTCAGCCTGAGATGGCAGACTTCAGTAGTGTAAGCCTGAGCTGGGAGACTTCTGTAGTGTCAGCCCGAGCTGGGAGATTTCTGTAGTGTCAGCCCGAGCTGGGAGACTTCTGTAGTGTCAGTCTGAGCAGTGAGACTTCAGTAGTATCAGCCTGAGCTGGGAGACTTCTGTAGTGTCAGCCTGAGCTGGGAGATTTCTGTAGTGTTAGCTTGAGCTGCGAGACTTCTGTAGTGTCAGCAAGAGCTGGGAGACTTCTGTAGTGTCAGCAAGAACTGGGAGACTTCTGTAGTGTCAGCCCGAGCTGGGAGACTTCAGTAGTGTTAATCTTAGCTGGGAGACTTCAGTAGTGTCAGCCTGAGCTGGGAGACTTTAGTAGTGTCAGCCTGAGCTGGGAGACTTCTGTAATGTCAACCCGAGCTGGGAGACTTCAGTAGTGTCAGCCTGAGCTGGCAAACTTCTGTAGTGTCAGCCTGAGCTGGCAGACTTCAGTAGTGTCAGCCTGAGCTGGGAGACTTTAGTAGTTTCAGCCCGAGCTGTGAGACTTCAGTAGTGTCAGCCTGAGCTGGGAGACTTCAGTAGTGTCAGCCTGAGCAGGGAGACTTCTGTAGTGTCAGCCTGAGCTGGGGAATTTCTGTAGTGTTAGCCTGAGCTGGGAGACTTCTGTAGTGTCAGCCTGAGCTGGGAGACTTCAGTAGTGTCAGCCTGATGGCTGGGTGGGGAGACTTCAGTAGTGTCACGAGCCATGAGCTGGGAGACTTCAGTAGTGCCAGCCTGAGCTGGGAGACTTCCGTAGTGTAAGCCTGAGCTGGGAGACTTCTGTAGTGTCAGCCCGAGCTGGGAAACTTCTGTAGCGTCAGCCTGAGCTGGGAGATTTCTGTAGTGTCAGCCTGAGCTGGGAGATTTCTGTAGCGTCAGCAAGAGCTGGGAGACTTCTGTAGTGTCAGCCCGAGCTGGGAGACTTCAGCAGTGTCAGCCCGAGCTGGGAGACTTCAGTAGTGTCAGCCTGAGCTGGGAGACGTCTTTAGTATCAGCCTGAGATGGGAGACTTCAGTAGTGTCAGACTGAGCTGGGAGACTTCTGTAGTGTCAGCCCGAGCTGGGAGATTTCTGTAGTGTCAGCAAGAGCTGGGAGACTTCTGTAGTGTCAGCCCGAGCCGGGAGACTTCAGTAGTGTCAGCCTGAGCTGGGAGACTTCTTTAGTGTCAGCGTGAGCTGGGAGACTTCTGTAGTGTCAGCCCGAGCTGGGAGATTTCTGTAGTGTCAGCCCGAGCTGGGAGACTTCTGTAGTGTCAGCCTGAGCAGGGAGGCTTCAGTAGTGTCAGCCTGAGCTGGGAGACGTCTTTAGTGTCAGCCTGAGCTGGGAGACTTCTGTAGTGTCAGCCTGAGCTGGGAGACTTCTGTAGTGTCAGCCCGAGCTGAGAGATTTCTGTAGTGTCAGCCGGAGCTGGGAGATTTCTGTAGTGTCAGCCCGAGCTGGGAGAAGTCAGTAGTGTTAATCTTAGCTGGGAGACTTCAGTAGTGTTAATCTTAGCTGGGAGACTTCAGTAGTGTTAATCTTAGCTGGGAGACTTCAGTAGTGTTAATCTTAGCTGGGAGACTTCAGTAGTGTTAATCTTAGCTGGGAGACTTCAGTAGTGTTAATCTTAGCTGGGAGACTTCAGTAGTGTTAATCTTAGCTGGGAGACTTCTGTAGTGTTAATCTTAGCTGGGAGACTTCAGTAGTGTTAGTCTGAGCTGGGAGACTTCAGTAGATGAATGAAAATATTGACAATCGACATAATTTTGCTTCATTAATTCTGATAACTTTTAAAGGAATTTGCTACCCAAAGTTCACTAACTCGTCACTCACGTTTACCACAAAATCGCCAATCATAAAGAATTATTTAATGCATTTAATTCATATAATTGAGATAACTTACTTTTTTTTATATTTAGGAGATAGTGACCATGAGCTTACAAAAGTATGACTCGAGAATTTGTTATGCTATATATGAATCCTGCCTCTATCATTCCAGTGTCCAGGTCGTCAAACTTCTAGACTGTTGTGAGGATGATGAAGCACTTCCTAACATAACTTTAAATCATCTGTGTTTCCAAATTCGATCCGTGCCGTCGTGTTCCTGTTTCCCCTCTCTCAAACAATCAGTCCCAGTCCACCCTATTAAGTTCCCTCAGTATTCGGCCCATTGTTATTATGTCACTACAGGACAAGTCTCGCTCCATACGGGTGCTGCATATTCCAGTAAGGGCCTGACGTACACAGGGTGTAGTGTTGTGAATGACTCCTTACTTAGATGTCCAAAAGTTAGTCTTGGATTTGCCAGAACGCGCATTTGATGCAGCATTTATTTGGTTGATGTGCATCTCACGTGATGCTCGGTACAATACGCATCCCGAACTCCTTGTCCATGAATGAGTTTTGCAGTCTTTCTGCCTCTTCCAAACTTATACTCCGTCTGCGGTCTTCTTCTTTGGTTATTAAAACCAACGTAACTGCATCTGCCGATCTGCATGAGATAAAGCCAGATAACGCCTGATAGAGCCAGATAGAGCCATATACAGCAAATAGAGCCTGTTAGAGCCAGGAAGAGCCAGATAGAGCTTGATTGAGCCAGACTGAGCCAGATATAGCCAGATAGTGCCTGAAGATTCGCTTTGTCTCTTCCTGAGCGTGTGAAGAAAAACTCTAATTGTCTCTCTCTTTCTGCGAGTGACAAACGAAGGAGCGAATGGATAGAGAGTCGAGGGAAAATTAGATTTACGGTGTGGATGTGTTGTTACTTCTGGATGTGTCATTGCTTTTGGATTGTCGTTACTTCTGGATGTGTCGTTACTTCTGGATGTATTGTCACTTCTGGATGTGTCGTTACTTCTGGATGTGTCGTTACCTCTGGATGTGTCGTTACTTCTGCATGTGTCTTTACTTCTGGATGTGTTATTACTTCTGGATGAGTCGTTATTTCTGGATGTGTCGTTACTTCTAGATGTGTTGTTACTTCTGGATGAGTCGTTACTTCTGGATGTGTCGTTACTTCTGGATGAGTCGTTACTTCTGGATGTGACGTTACTTCTGGATGAGTCGTTACTTCTGGATGAGTCGTTACTTCTAGATGTGTTGTTACTTCTGGATGTGTCGTTACTTCTGGATGTGTCGTTACTTCTGGATGTGTTATTACTTCTGGATGAGTCGTTATTTCTGGATGTGTCGTTACTTCTAGATGTGTTGTTACTTCTGGATGTGTCGTTACTTCTGGATGAGTCGTTACTTCTGGATGAGTCGTTACTTCTGGATGTGTCGTTACTTCTGGATGAGTCGTTACTTCTGGATGTGACGTTACTTCTGGATAAGTCGTTAACCAAGTGTAATTTTTTTTTATCCTAACACAAGTACAATCCTTAACCAGGGAGAGAGAGAGAAAAAGAGAGAGAGAGAGAGGAGAGAGAGAGAGAGAGAGAGAGAGAGAAGAGAGAGAGAGAGAGAGAGAGAGGAGAGAGAGAGAGAGAGGAGAGAGAGAGAGAGAGAGGAGAGAGAAGAGAGAGAGAGGAGGAAAGCGGGGTTAGGGGATAAAGATAGAGAGAAGATAGGTGGGGAGACAGATTGAGTAAAGGAATGGAGGAAGTGGGGAAGGGACAAAGAGAAGATATGAAGGTTAGAGGAGAGAAAGGAAGAAAGGTGGTGAAGCAGCAAAGATGGAGAAGGGCCAGGGAAGACTGACAAGAAGGAGGGGATTTTGATAAAGAGGGAAGGAAGAGGGAGGAAAATATCGTAGAGAATGAGAGAATAAATCAGAAGAAACTGAAATAAGAAGGATAGAAACGAGTGAGAAAGAAAGTGGTACATACTTCCCCTTTTTTTCGCCAACCTTTCCTTTCTCTTTCCCCTTCCTCTTTGTCTCCCCCTTCCTCTTTGTCTCCCCTTTCTATCGCCCCCTGCACTCCTCTAAATCATTCCTCAGAGAGAGGATAACCTGGTGTCAAGTCTTGGATGCTGGCAGGACGAGATAGAGGGAGAAGGGATGCTGGCATCTCCTGGGTGTGTAGATGAAGTGGATCTTGTGTGCCAGAAGTATGGATCTTCATCATCATCATCATCTCATCATCTCTCTCTCTCTCTCTCTCTCTCTCTATCTCTCTCTTCTGTCTTCTCGCCCGTTTTTTTACTCATTTTTTACAAGGTTTGGTTAACATCAGATCATTTTTATTGATATGAGAAGCACAAATAGGAAACAGGATGAATCTCTCTCTCCCCTCCCTCCCTCCCTCTCTCTCTCTTCTCTCTCTCTCTCTCTCTCTCTCTTCTCTCTCTCTCTCTCTTCTCTCTCTCTCTCTCTCTCTCTCTCTCTCTCTCTCTCTCTCTCTCTCTCTCAGTGCGATATTAACTGGAGTAGGAGTGTGTAAGTCTCTGTTATAACCAAAGAAATAAAGCGTGATCCGAGGATCAACAGAGAGAGAGAGAGAGAGAGAGAGAGAGAGAGAGAGAGAGAGAGAGAGAGAGAGAGAGAGAGAGAGAGAGAGGAGAGAGAGAGAGAGAGAGCTGAAGAAACATCGCAAGCTTCTATCGTTACCATGTATCGCTCAACGCCAACTATTACTACTTCTGCTACTAAAACTGTATCTACTACTACCACTATAATTACCACTGCAACTGCTACTACTACTACTACTACTACT
>NC_069416.1:40149232-40186732 GCF_026875155.1 Cherax quadricarinatus | reverse complement strand
TGTAAAGTGTCACTCTGGTCACTAATCTTAACTCTCAAAATTAATTCTGCGTTTTCGAGTCTGTAATAAAAATTCCCTTTAAAGCCCAAAGCTGTAAATGTAGAGACGATAAAGCAAAGGCTTTATCGTTTCGATCATGCAGAAACGTTGTGTTTGGTCTGAGTACCAGTGTTACAGCCATCTCCCGACGCTAAGTCTTCCTAGCTAGGGACGTCTTTCATAAGAAAGGTAGGTACCGAAGAGAAGGTATAGGAAGATGGGTTTATGTTTTATAGGCAAAATTAAGACATATACATTTATACCTTTTGATGTTTATGTACTGGTAAATTGGGAACGATTAAAAAAATTGAACGTAAAAGAGGCATACACAAACACACACACACACAAACACACACACACACACACACACACACACACACACACACACACACACACACACACACACACACACACACACACACACACACACACACACAACACCAAACACACAAAAACACACAGAAGCCCCCAACCAGGACAACCCTAATGCAATCAAACATTCTAACCCAAAACACACATGCCATACCCAATGCCCCCACCCAACTCATTACAAACTCCACCTTCACAGCAACTACCCATAGTTCCTCATCAAGTCTCCCGCTTCCCCAACCCCAATGTACCCCTCAGACTACAGTTTTAAAAAAGTTGAAGGTTTGGTAAACAAATGCAGACGGAATATCAAATAAATGTGAGGAGTGGCATGAAAGAATCAAGGAGTCATCCACCGACGTAATAGCACTCACAGAAACGAAACTCACAAGGATGATAACAGATTCAATCTTTCCACCCGGATATCAAATCCTCAGGAAAGATAGAGGAAACAGAGGGGGGGGGGGAGAAGAGTTGCAATGCTCATTAAAAACCGGTGGGGATTTGAAGGAATGGAAGGAATTTATGGAATGGGCCATAAGGTAGTAATTGTAGTAATGTACAACCCGCCACAGAACTGCGGGAGGCTAAGAAAAGAATACGATGAGAGCAACAGAGCAATGGTAGACACGCTAGCTGAGGTGACCAGAATAGCTCACATGGGGAGAGCAAAGTTACTAGTCATGAGTGATTTTAATCACAAGGAGTTTGACTGGGAAAACCTGGAGCCCCATGGGGGTTCCGAAACATGGAGAGCCAAGATGATGGATGTGGTACTGGAAAACATCATGCATCAACATGTTAGAGACACTACCAGAGAGAGAGGTGAGGATGATCCAGCAAGACTGGACCTAGTGTTCACCTTGAGTGGTTCGGACACCGAGGATATCACGTACGAAAGGCCCCATGGAGCTAGTGATCATGTGGTTCTGTGCTTTGATTACATAATTGAGCTACAAGTGGAGAGGGTAGCAGGAATACGACGAGAAAGCCAAACTACAAAAGGGAGGACTACACAGGCATGAGGAACTTCCTGCAAGACGTTCAGTGGGAGGGAGAGTATTGGAAGGAAAACGAGTAAAAGAAATGCAAGGAGGCAAAGGATCGGTTTGTACCCAAGGGAAACAGAAATAATGGGAAGACCAGAACGAGTCCTTGGTCCACCCGAAGGTGTAGGGAGGCAAAAACTAAGTGCACTAGAGAATGGAAAAAGTACAGAAGACAAAGGACCCAGAAAAATAAAGAGATTAGCCGAAGAGCCAGAAACGAATATGCACAGATAAGAAGGGAGGCTCAGCGATAATACGAAAATTACATAGAATCGAAAGTCAAGTCTGACCCGAAGCTGTTGTATAGCCACATCAGTAGGAAAACAACAGTCAAGGACCAGGTAATCAGACTGAGGAAGGATGATGGGGAGTTCACAAGAAACGACCAAGAGGTATGTGAGGAGCTCAACATGAGATTTAAAGAAGTATTTACAGTGAAAACAGGAAGAACTCCAGAAATTCAGAACAGGGAGGTACACCAACATGTGATGGATGAAATACACACAACCGAGGAGGAGGTGAGAAGCTGCTATGTGAACTTGATACTTCAAAGGCGGTAGGACCAGATATCTCTCCGTTGGTCCTTAGAGAGTGAGCAGAGATGCTGTGTGTGCCACTAACAAAAATCTTCAACACATCCACTGAAACTGGGCAACTACCTGAGGTATAGAAAATGGCAAATGTAGTCCCAATTTTTAAGAAAGGAGACAGACACGAGGCATTAAACTACAGACCAATGTCACTGACGTGTATAGTATGCAAAGTCATGGAAGAGATCATCAGGAAGAGAGTGGGGGAGCACCTAGAAAGACACAAGCTTATAAACAACAACCTGCACGGTTTCAGGGAAGGAAAATCCTGTGCCACAAACCTATTGGAGTTTTACGACAAGGTAACAGAAGACACGAGAGAGAGGGGTGGATAGACTGCATTTTCTTGGAATGCAAGAAGGCCTTCAACACAGTTCTTCACAAGAGGTTAATGGAAAAGCTAGAGGATCACGCACGCATAACACGAAAGGCACTGCAATGAGTTAGAGAATATCTGACAGGGAGGCAACAACGAGTCATGGTACGTGCCGAGGTGTCAGAGTGGGCGCCTGTGACAAGCGGGGTTCCACAGGGGTCAGTCCTAGGACCTGTGCTGGTTTTGTATATGTGAATGACATGACGGAAGGGATATACTTAGAAGTGTCCCTGTTTGCAGATGATGTGAAGTTAGTGAGGAGAATTATATCGGTCGAGGATCAAGCAGGACTACAAAGAGACCTGGACGGGCTACAAGCCTGGTCCAATAACTGACATGACTTTGCCAAATGCAAAGTCATGAAGATTGGGGAAGGGCAAAGAAGACCGCAGACAGTGTAGTGTAGGTGGGTCAAAGACCGAAAACCTCACTCAAGGAAAAATATCTTGGGGTGAGTATAATACCGAGCACATCTCCTGAGGCGCACATCATCCAGATAACTGCTGCGGCATACGGGCGTCTGGCAGACCTATGAATAGCGTTCCGATACCTCAATAAGGAATCGTTCAAGACTCTGTACACCATATACGTCAGACACATATTGGAGTATGCAGCACCAGTTTGGAATCCACACCTGGTCAAGCACGTCAAGAAATTAGAGAAAATACAAAGGTTTGCAACAAGACTAGTCCCAGAGCTAAGGGGACTGTCCTACGAAGATAAGTTAAGGGAAATTGGCGTGACGACACTGGAGGACAGGAAGGTCAGGGGAGACATGATAACGATACATAAAATACTGCGAGGAATTGACAAGGTGGACAAAGACAGGATGTTCCAGAGATGGGACACAGAAACAAGAGGTCACAATTGGAAATTGAAGACTCAGATGAGTCAAAGGGATGTTAGGAAGTATTTCTTCAGTCACAGAGTTGTCCAGAAATGGAATAGCCTAGAAAGTGACGTAATAGAGGCGGGTACCATACATAGTTTTATGACGAGGTATGATAAAGCTCATGGAGCAGGGAGAGAGAGGACCCAGTAGCAATCAGCGAAGTGGCGGGGCCAGGAGCTATGACTCGACCTCTGCAACCACAAATAGGTGAGTACAAATAGGTGAGTACACATACACACACACACACACACACACACACACACACACGCAACCTATCTCCCCTAATACAACACGACGCTTTCCTCCAGTCTCGTCTCCTGAGAGACGACCTTCTGTGTGCGTGTGCGCGTGCGTGCGTGCGTGTGTGTGTGTGTGTATGTGTGTGTATGTGTGTGTGTATGTGTGTGTGTGTGTGTGTGTGTGTGTGTGTGTGTGTGTGTGTGTGTGTTTTCACGTATCATCTTTCTTCCTTGTTTCATTCTTTCCTTTTCTTTTACTAAATTTTTCTCAGCTTTTAAAGACTTTCTTCCCTCCGTCTGTATTTACTGTTTATTTTGTACCATTATTCTTAGCTTCTGTTTAGAAGTTATTTATATTTATTTATCCTTTTCTCACTCGATTGACTTTTAATTTAAAAACGGGTCAGTTTATGTTTATTTGGATTTCTCTCTGTGTCTGTCTGTATGTCTCCATCTCTCTCTCCCTCCCTCCCTCACTCCCTCCCTCTCTCTCTCTCTCTCTCTCTCTCCTCTCTCCCCTCTCTCCTCTCTCTCTCTCTCTCTTCTCTCCTCTCTCTCTCTCTCTCTCTCTCTCTCTCCTCCCTCCCCCTCTCTCTCTCTCTCTCTCTCTCCTCTCTCCTCTCTCTCCTCTCTCTCTCTCTCTCTCTCTCTCTCTCTCTCTCTCTCTCTCTCTCTCTCTCTCTCTCTCTCTCTCTCTCTCTCTCTCTCTCAAAACTTTACCACCCTCTCTTACACTTTTTCCAACTAGCTCTCAACACATTAACAATTCACTTAGGTTTCCTTCCTCCTCAAGTTTAATCTCTCCAACTTGACGGAACTTTGCAACATGGCGGAACATTAAGAGGGATAACAAATGAGCGTCTATTAAATACAGCAGTTTCTGAGCTATTTTGTTTAAACCTAAGCCATCAGCAACAGCCTGCTTGCTCAGAGGCAGGGCAGAGACTGAGCGGAATTCAGTGACTTACCCTCACTTTTATGTATAACCCTCATTTTCATTAATATATTTGTCATGTGGTATGTCTTCGTGGATGACGTAGATATCCCTAATTTCAAGGAGATATTTGCGAAATATTTCGGCTTAGCCAGAGACCCTCTACAGACGAATGAAACGCAGTTGTTTACTAACCAAGGACACTGTACACTGTTGATGTTAAGCCAATACTGAGTATGCAGCACCAGTCTGGGAACCACACCTGGTCAAGCACGTCAAGAAGTTAAAGCATGTACAAATGGTTGCCAACAAGGCTTGTCCCAAGAGCTCAAGGAATGTGTAACCGGGAAGGGGGGGGGGGGGAAGGTTAAGGGAAATCGGACTGACGACATGGAGGTCAGAAGGGGTCAGGGGAGACATGATAACGACATACAAGATACAGCGGGGAATAGACAAGGTGGTTCAGATTAGGATGTTTCTATAGAGGGGACACAGGGACACAGGGGTCAAATCTGGTAAGTGAAGACTCAGGACGATGTCACAGGGACGTTAGGAAATATTTCTTCAGTCATAGAGTTGTAGCAGTGGAATAGCCTTGCAAGTGAAGTAGTGGAGGCAGGAACCGTAATACGTTTTTAGAAGAGGTATGACAAAGTAGGAAGCAGAGAGAGAGCAGGAATCCAGGTAGCGATCAGTGAAGAGGCGGGGCCTGGAGCTGAGTCTCGCCCCCTGCAACCACAATTTGGTGAGTACAATAGGTGAGTACACTCACTCACACAATACACACACACACACACCACACACAACACACACACACACAACAATACACACACACACACACAAAATACACACACACGCCACTCACACACACACACACACCACACACACACACACACACACACACACACAACACACACAACACACACAACCCCCCCCCCACACACAACAAAAACCTTAATAAACACAGAAAAACTTCACAAGGCCGTGCCCACCCAAACATCAAACACGTCACTGATTAAATTGTGTTTTGAACTGAGAGAAAGATGTTTCCGAAGCCTGTCGTGGAACTTGCTCAGAGAGAGAGGGAAGAGAAAGAGAGAGTTAGAGATTATAGAGACGAGAAAGGATGAGGAGAGAGAGCGAGAGAAGAGAGAGAGAGAGAGAGAGGAGAGAGATGAGGAGGAGAGAGATGAGAGAGATGAGAGAGGAGAAGGAGAGATGAGAGAGAGAGAGAGAGAGTGAGGGACAGACAGACAGACAGAAAGAAAGAAAGAAAGAGAGGAAAAGAGAGGGAGAAGAGGAGAGAGAGATAAGAGGAGAGAGAGATAAGGGAGAGAGAAATGAGACGGAGGAGAGGGATGAGACGAAGAGAGAGTGAGAGACAGGTGGGAGGAATGAGTCGAGGAGAGAGGAGAGGGGGTGAGGAGAGTGTGAGGAGTGTGAGGGGTGAGGGAGAGGAGAGGGGAGGGTGGGATGAGAGAGAGAGTGAGGATGAGAGGGGGGAAGGGAGGAGAGAGAGAGGGAGAGAGAGAATGGGATGACGAGAAGGAGACAGGAAGAGCGAGAGGGAGGGGAGAGAGAGAGAGGAGAGGAGAGGAGATGAAGAGAGACGAGAAGTTGAGAAGAGTATGAAGGAGGCTGGGAGAGTTGAGGAGATGAGAGAGAGAGGAGATCGAGAGAGAGGGTGAGGAGACAGAGGGAGAGAATGAGAGAGGGAGACGGAGAGAGAGGTGTGAGAGGGAGAGCATGAGGGAGACGAGAGGGAGAGAGGAGGGTGAGAGAGAATAGTGGTGAGGAGAGAGGAATGAGAGAGAGAGAGCGGAGAGGCAGAGAGTGAGGGAGAGGGGATGAGAAGGGATAGAGGTGATCTGTGAGAGAGAGAGAGAGAGCAGAGACGTGTGAGAGAGAGAGAGAGAGAGGAGAGAGAGAGAGAGAGAGAGAAGATGAGGTAGGAGAGGAGGACGAGAGGGAAGGAGAAGAGAGAGAGAGGGGAGGAGAGAGGAGAGAGGAGAGGTGACGGGAGAGAGAAGGAGAGGGAGAGGAGAGACGAGAGGTGAGAGGAGAAGGAGGAGAGAGAGAGAGAGAGAGAGGATGAGAGAGAGAGAGAGAGAGGAAAGAAAGAGAGAGAAAAGAGAGAGAGAGAGTGAGGAAGAGGGAAGTGGAAAAAGGACGAGAGAGAGAGGTGAGAGAGAGAGCGAAGAGGAGAGAGGAGAGAGTGAGAGAGAGAGGAGAGAGAGTGCGTAGGGAGAGGAGGTGAGAGAGAGGAGAGTATGAGAGGAGAAGGAGGAGAGAGTAGTGGATAGAGAATGAGGAGTTAGGAGAGAGAGAGAGAGGAGAGAGAGGGAGTGGAGAGATAGAGATTGGCGTGAGCGTGGGTGGAGAGGAGAGAGAGAAGGAGATAGGGAGAGATGAGGAGAGGGAGAGGGAGAGAGAGAGAGAGAGAGGAGAGAGAGAGGAGAGAGAGAGAGAGAGAGATGAATGGATTCGATGAGAGATGAGAGAGAGAGAGGAACGATCGAAGAGCGAGAGAGAGAGAGAGAGGTGAGAGAGAGAGGTAGTGAAGTATACGAGAGGAGAGAGGAGAGAGAGAGAGAGGAGAGAGAGAGAGAGAGAGAGAGAGAGAGAGGATGAGAGAGAGAGAGAACCGACGAGAGCGAGAGAGAGGAGAGAGAGAGAGAGAGAGAGGAGAGAGAGGGGGAGAGAGAGTGAGAGTGAGATGAGAGATGAGGAGATGAGAAGATGAGAGAGATGAGTGAGAGTGAGAGATGAGAGAGAGAGAGAGACCAAACCATCAAGATCTAAATTGAAATTCGCGTACTGTCTCATGGGAGACAGGAGACAGTTGGAAATTTTTATATATATATATATATATATATATATATATATATATATATATATTAGATATATATATCTATTTTATATATATATATATATATATATAAAGGGAGGGAAAGTTTTGATGTGTACGTCACTCAGTGTGTATATATCGAGATATGTATAACTGTCAGTGTGTATATATCATGAGGTGTATATCTCTCAGCGTGTATATATGAAGAAGTATATATCTCTCATTGTGTATATGTCAAGAGTTGTATATCTATCAGTGTGTATATATGAAGATTTATATATCTCTTAGTGAATAAAGACCAAGAATGTATGTCAGCGTATATACATCAACAAGTGTATGTCAGCGTATATACACCGTTAGGTGTACGTATATCAGCCTATATATGCTGGGAGTTCCTTTATATATTTAAATATTTTTGTCTGGTGTTGAGCAGGTGACGTGCACATTATTGACCCTCGTGCAGTAGATAGGCTTTAAACCCCCTTAATAAATTGCAACTCTATCAAAGCCGAACTAAAATTATTATTTAAAGACACATTTTGTTTTATTTAGAGAAGAAAAAAAAACACATTGTTGGCCGCGAAAAACAAAACACGACATAAAGAGAGTCAGGAAAAAAATTCTTGATATTTGAGCTTGTGTTGCAAGGTGCAGATGCAGAGTAGGAATCGGGAATCGGGAATCGGGAATCGGGAATCGGGAATCTGTTGACATCTGTTTATTGGGAATTTTACGGCTGGCACGAGGCTTTGTTTTTTTTTTTTGGGGGGGAAGGGAAAAAGTTTGTGTGTGTGTGTGTGTGTGTGTGTGTGTGTGTGTGTGTGTGTGTGTGTGTGTGTGTGAGTGTGTGTGTGTGTGTGTGGTGTGTGTGTGTGTGTGTGTGTGTGTGTGTGCGTGTGTGTGTGTGTTGAGTATTGATGTCGGCGAGGGAAGCTCTTGATCCATGAAACTTGAGTCACTTTCTCATCTCCTCCCTTTCCTCGGATCGAACCTGATTGTCTCCCATTAGCTCTCCACAGGGGCTGTGACTCCCAACCCTTTACGGGTTTAGGGCTTCTCATGAACAATAATATAGATCATCCTTATTACTCGTTGCTTCGTATTTATTTTACTCATCTTTTTCATATTAATGATTTATTCACCATTTTCATCTTATTTTTCTTATACGTACATCCTATTCATCATACTAACTTTATTCACCTTAGTCATCTTATTCATCTTTCTCCCAAAAACCATATTATTCATACTTGTCATCATCTGTCTTTTGTCGTTTATTTAATTCATCTTATTTCAAAGGGTTACAGATAAAGTTATAAGGAGCTCTTGTTGACAAAGCTTCTCCCAGACAATAAGCTTTAGCGCCTCTCACCTTGAAAGCTCTATTTATCCGGCCTATCATTCTTCGCCTTGCTGTAGCAATGGCGCATTGTTGTGATTCCTTGAGTGTAGATCTGCCCACATATCACTACATGGGCAATATTCTGTACTGGGTAATTATCTGCTCTTGAGTTAGGTGTAAAGGACATGCCAGTATGGGCCAAGAAGGCCACTGCAGTTGTTCTCCTTTCTTATGGTCTCGCCCACACCACTCGCGGAACGATCTCGCTTACCGAATGATTAGAGTTCGTCATATCCTCGTTACAACCATTTTTCCTCCAGTCTTCCCTAAGCAAACAGAAACCTTGTCTCGTTAAACATTACATTGTTACTGTTGGGGCCCCTGGAGAAGACTTGAATTTATATCTGTTGAACACTTCGGTGATCTTCAACGTTACGCCATAACTATAATTTTTAAAGCGGGGTCGGGAGGGACCGGTAAGCCAGCGAGAAGGCCTAGTTCGGCTGACCAAAAGCCCAGCGGCGGGTATCTATGACTAAGATCGCGTCGGAACACTTGTCCTGTTCCGGAACAAACCTTACCTAACCTAACCTGACCTTACCTAACCTAACCTAACCTAACCTAACCTAACCTAACCTAACCTAACCTAACCTGATTCTAACTAACCTAACCTAACCTAACCTCAAACCTGACCTAACTAACCCTACTAACCTAACTAACCTACCTACGTGACCTAACCAAACTAAAACCTAAACCTAAACTACCGAACCTTAAACCTACCTAACCTAATCTAACTAACTAACTAACCTGACTTAACCAAACCTGACCTAAACTAACCTAACCTAAAACCTAACCTACCTAAACCTAACTAACCTAACTACTAACTACTCTAACCTACCTGACCTAACTAAACCTAACCTAACCTAACGTAACCTAAAACCTAACCTACCTACCTAACCTACTTAAACCTAACCTAACTACCTAACTCTAAACCTAACTAACCTACCTAACTAAGCTTAATTACTGGACCTAAAAACTAACCTAACCTAACCTAACCTAACCTAACTAACCTACTAACCTAAACCAACCTAACCTAACTAAGTAATGTGAGATAAACTCACCTTATTTAACTAACCCGATTTCACTGACATTCTGGTGTCGTCAGCAGAGTATGTTACGTTGCTATGATTTATTTCCCTGTCAATTGTCGGATATTTTATTTTATCGAGAATTGAGGAATTAATGGATTCGGATATCTTCTGTTATTCCTTTACACATTCGTGATGTTTGGAGACTCAATAGAACCAAAAAATTCTCCTTGTTATGGGCGATACGTGTTTGAGTGTCGTACAGCATTGCCACGCCCGTATCTTGTCTTCTCAGGCCGCATAGAGATTTAGGAGGGATATAAATCCCGTGTTAATAGACTGAACAGGAATTTGCTGGGGATTAATCGGGGATTAAGTGAATCTTCCTTTTTTCTTAATTGTAGGAGAGAGAGAGAGAGAGAGAGAGAGAGTGACGAGAGTGACGAAGAGGAGGTGAGAGGCGAGAGGAGGAGAGAGAGAGAGAGAGAGACAAGACAAATGACAGAGTTTTTTGACTAAACTCACTACATGTGATCGTCAATATTGGCTTCAGGAAAGGTTACTCTGCTGAATGATATGTGTTAAACCTTCTCCAATAAGTGGCACCAGTACTGGATGAATCCAAAGTCAGCTGAGTGAGTAGCATTGGGACATTGCCGGCGATTTCGATCGGGTGTCGGCACCAGGGCCTCCTTAGCAAAACTTCAAGCACTGGGAATTGCCGTCTACACTACGTCTCCTGTGATTACTTCATGTGATCTTAAGTGTAGTTCTCATGGAACGGAATCAGCAAGACATACTAATGGGGCAAGTGTTGTTCCACAAGGAAGCGTGAAGGGACCATTGGTTGGGAATGTCTACTTCAAGGCCTTCTTATTACCAGAATCACATGCATATGCAGACTACTGTACACTGACATTCACTTATCCAATGAGAATGAAATGTAGTGCTCTAAGCTACTCAATCACCAGCTATGAGCTATATCAAGCTTGTTGGAAATAACGATGCAAAGTAACATTTGGCACTGAGAAACGCAAATGTGACGTCTCTAGGCACCATTGATGGTCTGTTGGTGGAGTAAAGGATTGAATGACCTGGAGAAGAAGTTGATTCCTTGGGTGTGAAAAATTTGACTCCAAATTAAACATGAAGAACCATGTAGTAAATCTTTGCAAAAAGACTGCCAGGAAAGCTTATAGCACTTCGCCGTAATCTCGCATCTGCTTGACAGCAGGGGTTGCAAGATTCTGTACGAGGAACAAGTACTCTACACCTTGAGTATGACTCCACTTTCTTGTTTTACTGCCCCTCCCCTATCTTCTGCGATGATTGACAGAGTAGAGAGTAGAGAACAGAGCAAGACGTCTCATCTCTCGCCTGGACCATAATGGATAGATCTGGCATTTCAGCTGAGCCTTCAAAGAGGAGGGATGTGGGTGGCCTTAATGTTATGTACAAGGCCAATATTGTTTCAAATACAACCTTTGGTCCTCTTCGCAGGACAAGCCGAGAAACAAACTTTTATGCCACAAGACGGTAAGAAAGCAGCAATTCACTCTTGCTGTACACTTCTCAGTAACATCACTCATCTGAGATCATATAACCAGGATGACTCGGGAGTATGGAACACATTCGTACATACAATGATGTCAAACGAGATAAAGTCAGTTGATCAATGAAATGCTGGCCCCACGATGAGTCCAACCTTCATCCCGTTCCCTACTGTATGTTTCATTACATTAAAAATGCTTTTCAAGTGAGCTGATGTATGGTAGCAGCTCTTAGTTGCAATAACGTTAGGAATCCTAAACCTGTAAATAGACTTGTCAATAAAGCTAGGGATAATACCTTGTCAAAACGCTGTGTAAAAAAAGAGAGAGAGATGAGAGTGAACGTAGAGAGAGTGGATGAGAGTGAGACGGAGAGAGAGAGAGAGAGAGAGTGAGATAGAGGAGAAAGAGAGAGAGAGAGAGAAGGAGTAGAGAGAGTGATGAGTTTGAGAGAGAGAGACTGAGAGATGAGAGAGAGTCGAGATGTGAGAGGTGAGAGAGAGAAGAGAGGAGAGGAGAGAGAGAGAGAGCAAGAGAGAAAAAAATCGGACACCATTTTAAAAATATCTTTGAGAGATTAAGCTCAGACTTTCCTTTAAAAGGAAAACCGAATCTTCTTGGGACCTACAACAAGGAGGATCGAGTCCCACAATACAAGGATTGGATTCTACAAAAGGAGGATTGAATCCCAGAACGCCGCGAAGGGATCAGGAAAAGATTTTATACACTTCAAACTTCCAAAAGACAGGAAAGTGTTGTGAGGGAGGTAGAGAGATAGATGCTGTGGTCTAGTGATGAACCCTTAGACAGGTAGGTAAAGATGCAAATAGACAGGGAGATAGAAACAAACAGAGAGGTATATAGTTGCTAACAAAAGGTAATAACTTGTGAACAGTACGAAATAGACTGATTCATAAAATAGATGTGGATAGACATGTGGGATTTTTGAGTAATTGATCAAGTAGGATTAGAAATAAAAAGTGATATATACTATATTTTAATATATATATATATATATATATATATATATGTATATATATATATATATATATATATATATATATTATATATATATATATAATATATTTTTATATATATATATATATATATATAATAATATATATATTATATATATATATATATATTATCATATATATATTATTTATATATATATGTAATCTTACTACGTGTGTGTGTGGTGTGTGTGATGTGTACTACCTAGTTAGAGGTTGAGGGGTCGAGTCCGAGCTCCTGGCCCCTGTTGTGTGTGTGTGTGTGTGTGTGGCGTGTGCGTGTATGTGTGTGTGTGTGTTGTGTGTGTGTGTGTTTGTGTGCTGTGTGTGGTGTGTTTGTTTGTTTGGGTGTGGTGTGTGTGTGTGTGTGTGTGTGTGTGTGTGTGTGGTGTGTGTGTGTGTGTGTGTGTGTGTGTATGTGTGAAAGTGGTGTGTGTATGTGTTGTGTGCGTGCTGTGTGTGTGTGTTGTGTGTGTGTTGTGTGTGTGTTTCCTATCAACAAAAAACAACACACAAAATCCACCTTTTATCCCTCAACCACAAACACAGGAACGAAAAAAATAGATCACTGTTTCGACCCTCCATCAGTTGCCACCCATTTCTGGCTCTGACACCTCCCCATCTCCTGTCCCGCACTACCCCACCTATCCCTCCCCATCCCCACTCCCCCTCACTATCCCTGGATTGGCGTAAATGTTATATATCCACGAAACGATAAGAAAAATCTTGAACCATTTCGGAACGACGAGATCTGACGCTGCTGAATTGTGAGAGTATGTTTCTGTTCTCATCTACCCTCTTTTCCTCTTCTCTTTCCCCTGTTCTCCCCTTTCTCAAGTCTTTTCCCTTTACCCTGATTTGTTATTAGAATTGTGTGGAATGCCGTTTCTGCAGCCTCGGGGAAAGCGCTAAAAAAAAAAATCATTGGGGTCATTCAGCGCCTGAAAAACTGTGTGTGTAATTTGCGGTTTTGAGCTATGGATTTGTGGGGATTTGTGTGATGGGGATTATCATGGAGATTTTTGTTTGGATTTTTATGCGACAGATGTGTTAGTGTTGATGTAGGGTTGTGGAGAAGTGGCTATGTATTGTTTTTGTTTTTGCTGTGTGGGAGTTATGTTGTTGTTGTTGTGGTGGTGGCGATGATAATGATGATGATGGTTAATGATGATGATGATAATGATGCTGATGATAATGTTGATGATGATAATGATGATGATGATGTTAATGATGTTGGGGATTTGGATTTTTATGATGTGATAATGATGATGATGATAATGATGATGTTGATAATGATGATGTTGATTATTTGATATTGATGATAATGATAAGACGAGATTGATAATAAGATGATAATGATGTTGAGATAGTGGCGATGATAATGATGATGATGATAATGACGATGATGGTAATGAAGATGATAATAATGATGATTGATAATGATGACAAAAATGATGATGATGATAATGATGATTGATAATGATGACAAAAATGATGATGATGATAATGATGATTGATAATGATGACAAAAATGATGATGATGATAATGATGATTGATAATGATGACAAAAATGATGATGATGATAATGATGATTGATAATGATGACAAAAATACCTAACTCAGACTTTTACATAATCTGAATCATGTTGACGTCCACTCGGCCTCACCCACGACTTCCATCCTTAAAATCCATAAGGTTCTTTTGTTTTAAGATCTATATTTTTCAGTAAAGTTTCTGAACTTCACTTTACTACCTGCCATAATTTTCTTCTTTCACTTTTTCCATACAGACTGAAATTCGATATTTTTCCCCTTATATTTTCAGATCTGATTTTCCCTATAATCCTTCCTCTGGAGGTGAAGGGAGGGTTTTATAAATTTTTTTGGAAAGCCAGATAGATAGATGGATAGATAGACAGAGATAGAGGAGAGAGAGAGAGAGAGAGAGAGAGAGAGAGAGGAGAGAGGAGATTGAGAGAGGAGAGAGAGAGATGGAAGAGAGAAGAGAGATGAGAGAGAGACGAGAGAGAGAGAGAGAGACGAGAGGAGAGAGAGAGAGTGAGAGGAGGGAGGGAGGGAGGGATGGAGAGAGAATGAATTTTTGACAGTTAAATTTGTACAACCAATTCACAGCTAAAAATTATAATTTTTTCTCCCTCACTTCCTTCTCTCTCTTTCTCTCTATCTCTCCCATTGCTCTGACAGATCAAGTGACTTCCCCTTTCCGAGGCAGAAAAAAAAAATGTCTCCTCTGTGGGGTAATAATGAGGTTTCCCCTCACTAAGAAATTGTCCGTGACTCTCCCATCATCATCATCATCATTGTGAGTAAGGCGGAGATTTCTCTCAGATTTCCTCTTGGAGAATAGCGATCTCCTCTTCCAATGCTCCCGATTTCTCTCCCCCTTATTTCCTTCCCTTTTATTTGTTACGGATTATACTCTTATTGTTTTCAGTGCCTGGGTACTGTTTACTTTTTTGTACTGGTCTAAGACAGTTGATGTGAAGAGCAGAAATAGATTGCTAAAGTACGGTTTGCTCTTGTCTTGTATTGGTTTTCAAATGATGATGGTTGTCTCTCCCTTTGAAACATTCATCACCTTCGAGACTAAAATATCTACCCTCGAAAATAAAATACGTTAGGTCCCCGGGAATGTTTCTCAGATGAATGATGAAGGGAGAGTGATGTTTATGAGTGAGACACATGTGCAGTAGTTAGGCATCTTTTATTTCCTAACTCTCTCACCTTCATCACACTCTCCTGCGTCTCGGTATTGTAAACAGTCGTTATAATGGAACGTGAAATATTTTTAGGCTTGTAATTCTCGTCTCCGTTACCCAGCTGCTGGACAGCTAATGTTATAAACCAAAAGAATAGTCACTCTGAGAGGACTGTGTATTACCCCCACAAAACCTCAGCCACAGAACAGTTAGTATACAATAAATAAAGAGTAAACAAATTTATTTACCACTAACGATTCATTTGTACAGAACAAAAGATTTCATGATTTAAAGGAAAAAAATACTTGGCGAAGCCCATATGTAACCCATCTGAGGCAAGACAGGAAGTAAAGCAGCGGAAGTTTCTGACTTGATGGAAGCGGAGTTTTTTTCTCCACCAGTTCTGGCCATGGACCTCTGATGTGGTGAGCGTAGGTTACAGATTATATTATATATATATATATTCTATTTATATATATTATATATATATTTATATTTATTTATATTATATATATATATTATATTTATATATAAAACATTCCTCCACTTACTCTGGATGTTATATAATTGGATCAGTGATTATCTTTATGGGTTTTAATCGTCTTGGGAATTTATCAGTTAGACTATGAAAGTAGATTAGATTTATCTGTCTCTGAGAGAGAGAGAGAGAGAGGAGTGGAGAGGATGGAGATGAGGAGAGAGAGAGGAGGTGAGAGAGAGAGAGAGAGAAGAGACTGGAGAGAGAGAGAGAACGAGAAGGAGAGAGAGATGGAGAATCGAGAGAGAGGAGAGAGAGAGAGAGAGAGAAAATAAACAACTGAACCTCAATAACCAGCGCTAACGACCAATACCAGAAGCAATTCGCGCCACCATCAAAGGAGGTCTGTGGTGGGTCTGTCGACCAATATCAACCGACAGTGAGAAGCCACGGTGGGTGAAGGCAGCCTGTATTATCAGCAAGGTCGCCTCTTGGTCACTGTGGGTCATCACGTAGTGAGGTCTCATATGATGAATATGACACTTGAAGAATTAAGAAAAAAACTGACCTCAGTCACCCAGAATGGCCTGGTGTGTCGATTCGAATACAAAAACGATGTAATTTGCTGACATCACAAGTATCACATTTTTCTCATTGCCAGTTTTTCTTCGGAATGTCTAACCTAAGCTAATATGTACATATATATATATATAATATTAATATATTTATATATATATATATTTATTTATATTTTTTTTTTTTTTTTTTTTTTTCAACAAGTCGGTCGTCTTCCCTCCGAGGAGGGTGACCCACAAAAAGAAAGATAATCCCCAAAAAGATAATACTTTCATTCATCATTTCAACACTTTCACCACACTCACACATTATCATTGCTTTTTGCAGAGGTGCTCAGAATTATTAACAGTTTAGAAAGCATATACGTATAGAGATACACAACAAATCCCTCCAAACTGCCATATCCCCAAACCCCTCCTTTAAAGTGCAGGCATTGTATTCCAATTTCCTGGCTCTAGTTCCGACTTTATGAAATATAACCGGTATCCTGAAACCCTTCACTAAATATTACCATGCTCACACTCCAACAGAATCGTAGATCCCATGTACTCATTTCGTCTCCATTCACTCCTATCTAACTCGCTCATGCCACGCTTGCTGGAAGTCCAAGCCCTCACCCACAAATACTCCTTTACCCCCTCTTTCCAACCCTTTCGAGGTCGACCCTACCCTCTTTCCTTCCCCTATAGATTTATATGCTTTCCATGTCATTTACTTGTGATTCATTCTCTCTAAAATGGACTAAACCACCTCAACAACCCCTCTCTTGCCCTCTGAACTAATGCTTTTATTAACTCCACTCCTTCTCCTAATTTCAACACTTCCGATTTTTAGTGCATAATATTTCACCGCTCATTGCCCTTAGACAGGACATCTCCTCGTGCTCACATACCGTCTACTCGCTGCTGCATTTACACCAAGCTTCACAATCCATATAAGAGTGTTGGTTACTACTTTACGTTCTTACATTCCTTCTTGGCTCCATAGATAACGTTTTTTGACTACACAAGTACCTCAACGCTCCAATCACTTTTTTCCCTTCATCTATCTTTGTTTCAAACCGCTGCCTTCAATTATTCCTTCCGCTGACACGTTCAACTCCCAATGTATCGGAAAACATTCACTTCTTTCCTTTCTCCTCCGTCCAATTTTGATTTCCATTTTTTTCTTTATCTAAATCATTTGATACCCTCATCACCTTAATCTTTTCTATGTTCACTTTCAACTTTTCTTCCTTTACACACATTCCTCAAAACATTCATCCATAACCTTTGCAACTTTTCTTTTAGAATCTCCATAAGCCACAGTATCATCAGCAAAAAGATAACGTGTCTATTCCATTTTGATTTTGATTCCCCATATTTTAATCCACACCCTCTCCCGATACACCCATCGCATTTATTCTTTTCAACCCATCTATAAATATATTAAACAACCATGGTGTAATTACAATCCCTGTCTAAGAACTACTTTTACCGGGAAGTATTCTCCCTCTCTTCTACACACCCTAACCTGGGCCCACACTATCCGCATAAAAGCTCTTTACAGCATTTAGTAACTTACCACCTATTCCCCAAATAAAACTTGGCAAACTTTCTGCCACATTGCTCTCTATCCACTCTTTCATATGCCTTTTCTAAATCCATAAATGCAATAAAAACTTCCCTTCTTATCTAAATACTGTTCACTTATATGTTCTATGTAAAACTTGATCTAACCACACCCTACCCACTCTGAATCCTCCTTGTTCGTCGCATCTTCTAACATCTGTTCTTACTCTAATTCTTTCAATTATATACCACAGTTGTATACTTTTCCTTGGTATACTCAGTAACTTATTCCTCTATAATTTTTACAATTCTTTTGTCCCCTTTCCCTTTTATATATATGGGATATACTGTTCCGCAATCCCTAGGTACATTCCCCTCTTTCATTATTTGTTTAACAAAGAGTACCATCCACTCCAACACTATTCCACCTGCTTTTAACATTTCTGTCATTGATCCATCAGTTTCCAGTGCTTCTACCCCCTTTCCATTCTACGTATTGCTAACGTACCTTCCACAACACTTACAGTCTGCTCTTCTTCACTCTAAATGATGGTTATACCTTCCTGGCCCCAGTGCATGAAATTACCGCCTCCCATTTTCTTCCTTCTTAACATTTAAAAGTTCCTCAAAATATTCTCCCCATCTACCTAATACCTCCCTCTCACCATCTACTAACTCCCTACTCTGTTTTTAACTGACTAATCCATACTTTCCCTAGGCTTTATCTTAACTTGTTTAACTCACTCAAAATTTTTTTCTTATTTTCATTAAAATTTTTTGGACCAGTGCGTCTCCCACTCTATCATTCCCCCCCCCCCCCCCGCTCTCCTTTTGCACTCTCTCACCACTCTCTTCCCTTTCTTTTACTTCATATACTCTGACTTTCTTATAAAACTTCTGCTTTGTAAAAACCTCTCGTAAGGTAACCTTTTTCTCTTTATATCACACACTTTACTTCATCATTCCACAATCAACTCTCTCATTCCTCCTGGCCCCACCTACCTATAAACCACAAACTTCTGCCCCACATTCTAATACTGCATTTTTAAAAACTATTCCAACCCTCTCAACCCCCCCAACTAATCTCTTTGCACTCAGCCCCACTTTCTGCCAATAGTCGCTTTTTATCTCGCCCGAACTTCCTCCTCCCTTAGTTTATACACTTCACCTCCCCCTTACTTGTTGTTGGCCACCCTTCGATTTTCCCATCTACCTCTACTTAACTGTAGCTACAACTTAAATAATGATCCGATATATCTGTTGCCCTCTATAAAACATGTACATCCTGGAGCACTACCCATCAACCTTTTCTCCACCATACCATAATCTAACAAACTAATTGTCATTAGTGCTCTACATCATACCTTGTATATTTATTTATCCTCTTTTTCATAAAATATGTTTACTATTACCAATTTCTTTCTACACATAGACAATTTAAAAGGCGCCCCATTTCATTTACCCCTGGCACCCAAAATTACCTTTACTCCATCCATAACATTTTTAACACTGTTAGCATTGAAATCCCCTAAACCCAACCATTACTCTCACACTTGATTCAAAACTCCCCACGCATTCACTCAACATTTCCAGAATCTCTCTCTTCCTCTACACTTCTTCTCTTCTCAGGTGCATACACGCTTACTATAACCCACTTTTCACATCCAATCTTTATTATACTCAACATAATCTTGAATTTATACATTTGTAGGCCCTCTTTTCCTGCCATAGTCTTATTCATTCAAACATTAATGCTACTCCTTATTAGCTCTAAAACTCTATTTGAAACCCCTGACCTAATCCCATTTATTCCTTCTCCATTGAAACTCTCCACCCCTTCAGCTTTGTTTCACTTAAAGCCAGGACATCCTGTTTCTTCTCATTATAACATCCTCAATCATCTCTTTTCTTATCATTTGCACAACATCCAAGCCAAATCAGACTTCCCACTTTGAAATTTTCTTCTTCTTATTCTTTTTAGTAATCTTTACTAAGGGATAAAAAAGGGAGGTTACTTATGCCCATTGTTTCCGGCATTTTTAGTTTGACTTCTTACAACACGCAGGCTTACGGAGGAAAGATTCTTATTCCACTTCCCATGGATATAAAAGGAAAAGTAATTAAGAACAAGAAACTATTAAGATAAAATCAAAGAAAACTCAGATGGTGTGTATAAATAAACGTGTTTGTACATGTATGTGTTGTGTGACCTAAAAGTGTAAGTAGGATGTTGCAAGGGACGTACCGTAATCTGCATATTTATGAGACAGACAAAAGACACAGCATCCTACCATCATGTCAAACAATTACAGGCTTCGTTTTACACTCACTTGCAGGACGGTAGTACCTCCCTGGGTGGTTTCTGTTACCACCTACTACTATACTATACTTTACCTATTTTTATATATATATATAATATACTATATATATTTATATATATATATATATATATATATATATATATTTATATTTGGGAATTTAGTACGGACGATAAACCAAGTTTCAGGCAGGCCTTGAGAGATTGAGGTCATCTTTTTTTCGAGTTTGTAAGGTCACAATTAGCATGGCTGGAGCTCAGGAAGTTCCCAGTGTCTGCAAACAGGACCAGGTAGTCCTGCAACTCCTCCTAACTTAGTCAGCATTTTAAGGGAAGTTACAATTTCTTGCTCTTATTAGGTTACAAAGTATATCTATTAAATTTTTGAGAAGAATATAATAACAAAGTCAGGGAATGGATTTTGCATATTTAATCTCGTGAAAATACAACACAACACACACAACACACAACACACACACACACACACACACATCACACACACACCACACACACACTAAACACACACCACGCATCATTCACACACACACACAAATATATTATGATAATCACTCTGAGGATTACTACTACTACTACTACTACTACTACTACTACTACTACTACTAACCGGCTGATATTACTATTAACAATTCGAAAACCGGAATGTCATGTTAATGGTAATAAGGAGGAGTAACGTAAAGGAGGGTTAGTACAACGATGTTTTCTCCACTAAGTAGATACCTTTAATTACCCACAACGTTTCCTCCACACGGTGGAGGGTGTCAGACGATGTCTTCAAGGAAGGGTGTCAGACGATGTCTTCAAGGAAGGGTGTCAGACGATGTCTTCAAAGGAAAAGGGTGTCAGACGATGTCTTCAGGAAGGGGGAGGTATGTGGTTATCTTAATTACCATCGAGATGAGATTAACTATTTCTCCTTCGTTAGTAAATCAAGACTCGGGTCTTCAAGACTCCCGGGTCCTCCTTAATTCTTGACCGGCAACCTTTGATTGGGCTTGTGCTTGCTGCTGGGGGGGGGGGGACAGTTATCTGGGGGTATGAGGGTGTTAGTAATAGGTAGTATTTGCAGTTATAGAAATTCCATACAGTATGTGTTTACACGTACTTCAAGGACACTGTACACTGTTGATGTTAAGCCAATACTGAGTATGCAGCACCAGTCTGGGAACCACACCTGGTCAAGCACGTCAAGAAGTTAAAGCATGTACAAATGGTTGCCAACAAGGCTTGTCCCAAGAGCTCAAGGAATGTGTAACCGGGAAGGGGGGGGGGGGGAAGGTTAAGGGAAATCGGACTGACGACATGGAGGTCAGAAGGGGTCAGGGGAGACATGATAACGACATACAAGATACAGCGGGGAATAGACAAGGTGGTTCAGATTAGGATGTTTCTATAGAGGGGACACAGGGACACAGGGGTCAAATCTGGTAAGTGAAGACTCAGGACGATGTCACAGGGACGTTAGGAAATATTTCTTCAGTCATAGAGTTGTAGCAGTGGAATAGCCTTGCAAGTGAAGTAGTGGAGGCAGGAACCGTAATACGTTTTTAGAAGAGGTATGACAAAGTAGGAAGCAGAGAGAGAGCAGGAATCCAGGTAGCGATCAGTGAAGAGGCGGGGCCTGGAGCTGAGTCTCGCCCCCTGCAACCACAATTTGGTGAGTACAATAGGTGAGTACACTCACTCACACAATACACACACACACACACCACACACAACACACACACACACAACAATACACACACACACACACAAAATACACACACACGCCACTCACACACACACACACACCACACACACACACACACACACACACACACAACACACACAACACACACAACCCCCCCCCCACACACAACAAAAACCTTAATAAACACAGAAAAACTTCACAAGGCCGTGCCCACCCAAACATCAAACACGTCACTGATTAAATTGTGTTTTGAACTGAGAGAAAGATGTTTCCGAAGCCTGTCGTGGAACTTGCTCAGAGAGAGAGGGAAGAGAAAGAGAGAGTTAGAGATTATAGAGACGAGAAAGGATGAGGAGAGAGAGCGAGAGAAGAGAGAGAGAGAGAGAGAGGAGAGAGATGAGGAGGAGAGAGATGAGAGAGATGAGAGAGGAGAAGGAGAGATGAGAGAGAGAGAGAGAGAGTGAGGGACAGACAGACAGACAGAAAGAAAGAAAGAAAGAGAGGAAAAGAGAGGGAGAAGAGGAGAGAGAGATAAGAGGAGAGAGAGATAAGGGAGAGAGAAATGAGACGGAGGAGAGGGATGAGACGAAGAGAGAGTGAGAGACAGGTGGGAGGAATGAGTCGAGGAGAGAGGAGAGGGGGTGAGGAGAGTGTGAGGAGTGTGAGGGGTGAGGGAGAGGAGAGGGGAGGGTGGGATGAGAGAGAGAGTGAGGATGAGAGGGGGGAAGGGAGGAGAGAGAGAGGGAGAGAGAGAATGGGATGACGAGAAGGAGACAGGAAGAGCGAGAGGGAGGGGAGAGAGAGAGAGGAGAGGAGAGGAGATGAAGAGAGACGAGAAGTTGAGAAGAGTATGAAGGAGGCTGGGAGAGTTGAGGAGATGAGAGAGAGAGGAGATCGAGAGAGAGGGTGAGGAGACAGAGGGAGAGAATGAGAGAGGGAGACGGAGAGAGAGGTGTGAGAGGGAGAGCATGAGGGAGACGAGAGGGAGAGAGGAGGGTGAGAGAGAATAGTGGTGAGGAGAGAGGAATGAGAGAGAGAGAGCGGAGAGGCAGAGAGTGAGGGAGAGGGGATGAGAAGGGATAGAGGTGATCTGTGAGAGAGAGAGAGAGAGCAGAGACGTGTGAGAGAGAGAGAGAGAGAGGAGAGAGAGAGAGAGAGAGAGAAGATGAGGTAGGAGAGGAGGACGAGAGGGAAGGAGAAGAGAGAGAGAGGGGAGGAGAGAGGAGAGAGGAGAGGTGACGGGAGAGAGAAGGAGAGGGAGAGGAGAGACGAGAGGTGAGAGGAGAAGGAGGAGAGAGAGAGAGAGAGAGAGGATGAGAGAGAGAGAGAGAGAGGAAAGAAAGAGAGAGAAAAGAGAGAGAGAGAGTGAGGAAGAGGGAAGTGGAAAAAGGACGAGAGAGAGAGGTGAGAGAGAGAGCGAAGAGGAGAGAGGAGAGAGTGAGAGAGAGAGGAGAGAGAGTGCGTAGGGAGAGGAGGTGAGAGAGAGGAGAGTATGAGAGGAGAAGGAGGAGAGAGTAGTGGATAGAGAATGAGGAGTTAGGAGAGAGAGAGAGAGGAGAGAGAGGGAGTGGAGAGATAGAGATTGGCGTGAGCGTGGGTGGAGAGGAGAGAGAGAAGGAGATAGGGAGAGATGAGGAGAGGGAGAGGGAGAGAGAGAGAGAGAGAGGAGAGAGAGAGGAGAGAGAGAGAGAGAGAGATGAATGGATTCGATGAGAGATGAGTGTATAACTAAAGTATACAATGTATATGTCAGGTATTGTATACCGACAGCGGGCTATGGCACATGGAAGAAATCAAAATACAACGCGTGATTGCATATATATAAAAAATATCATAGCGAAAATAAGAAAAATATCACAGTGAAAATATGATAGAAAACATGAGCGCCTTTATGTGCTTACATATCCTCGTCCTGTTCCTCTGAAGATGTGTATGTAAGCACACGAAAGCGCTCAGCTTTTATTTCCTATTTTCATTGTGGTAATTTTTTTATATGTCACAATATATGTCATTTTACTGAGAAAATGTCTCGCTCACCAGCGACTTCATCAGTTCTCCATAAAATGTCAAACTGCATATGGAATCTTGTTCATGTTAAATATACAAAAACATGACTCGCCAGTGCGTCTCCTGGGAAGTGAGAGGGTGAGACAGACGTTTGGAACGACGTAGACGTCACTCAGAACGTCGCCAGACAAGTCTAGAATCCTAAGTGACTCTTCTCTTAGTATGTGTGTCAAACCCTGCAGCTTATTAGGAAGGAGGTGGGCTATGGTGGGTTAGCTCCCCCCCACACACACACATACACACACACACACACACACACACACACACACACACACACACACACACACACACACACACACACACACACACACACACACACACACACACACACACGGAAGAGGTACGATAAAACTCTTGCAGTAGGGAGAGTGGACATAGTTACGACCAGCGAAAGGGCAGGGCCAGGAGCTACTACTTGACATACATATACACAACAACCAGAAAACCCTGACAACCTTCGGCTGGTGAGGTTAATCTCGTGAAATTTTAAGCCTGTCGACTATAGGTTTTAAACCTCATGTAACCTATTTTCACCACACAGGAATAATTTAATCCCTAAAATAGGGATCATAGTAATCTTCCAGCGTATATACACTGAGAGATATACACCTCCTAGCGTATATATGCTGTTCCTTTGGCTAACAAACACCGATGAGAAGTTAGAGACCTCTAAGTTACTTGCACCAACCTCAGACTTCCTTCACTAAACAAACACAATGTCATGATACCAGAAAATATACGTCAGTGAAAATTTACCCTCGTCACAAACTAACATTTGCTTATCATATTTATACACATGAGCAAAACAGCTACAGAATGATAGCTCTAGTCCTTTCGTGTTGCAATCAACACCTCATCAGGAGCTTGCAATGCTGCGTAACTGAATAGGAAGTTCATGTGGATTCGCTCAGGGGAACGTTTCTAGCTTAAATCTAGAAATGTTCCCGGGTACTAACACACATGCATACTGCGTTAGCTGATGTCATTATCCCAGTTCTCAGATAATGATAAAACTCGTATTATGACTCCAGCTACACACAGGAGTGTTGGACATGAGTGAGGGTGGGAAGACATTACTGGTGATGTCTGTGAGAGTTCGCAGTGTTCCGTAACAGCTGCTGTGCAGCGTCCTGCATAACAATGCTGGTGGAAGAGATGACGGTGGTGGTAATGGTTGTAGGAGTGGTGGTTGCTTTGGTGCTGGTAGTAGCAGTGGTAGTGGTGATAGTTGTAGTTACACGTCGTGTTCAAACCGTGTGGGGGGGATGGGAATAATTAATTTTAATTTTTATTTGCTTTTTTGTCTCTTTATTTGTTCCCCGTTTTTCTCTGCCACCCTCTTAACCTTTCTCTTCGTAATTCTTCTCTTCTTATTCCTCCTCTTCACCTGAAATCGCCCTCCTCCGCTTCCTGCTCCTTCTCTTCCTCCTCCAACACCTTTGCTCGTGACAGAGGTTACAAACCTTTCCCCAGGGGAATGTGATAATCTCTTTCCCTCCACATCTCTCTCTCTCTCTCTCTCTCTCTCTCTCTCTCTCTCTCTTCTTTACTACAGCAAGATGAAATACAACAAGAGGATTCAGAAAGAAAAATATACAGAGAGAGAGAGAGAGAGAGAGGATTTAGAAAGAAAAATATACAGAGAGAGAGAGAGAGAGAGAGAGAGAGAGAGAGAGAGAGAGAGAGAGAGAGAGAGAGAGAGAGAGAGAGAGAGAGAGAGAGAGAGAGAGAGAGAGAGAGAGAGAGAGAGAGAGAGAGAGAGAGAGAGAGAGAGAGAGAGAGAGAGAGAGAGAGAGAGATCATACAGAGAGACAGAATGTTACATTTCCAAATATTATGCATGATTTTCCTGTCACGAAAGCCCACCAACAGCCTGGTAGATCAGTCTCGAATGCTATTCTCTTAGCCACTCCTTGTGAGTGGCCCCCACGACGGAATCAGCCACTCAGAAATCTAACAGGCCTCAGTCTGACCTAGCCTCATCAGCCACTCAGAGAAATTCTTTTACACCAGAGTGTTGGCAGTTGTTACTGGCACCTGATTCGCCGATCAATTAGACCAGTCCCGGTCAATACCAGTCATGCGAACAATCACAAACGTTCACAATTACGTTACTAATAATGCCGCAAACAATCTAACCAGTAAGGGACAAACAAAACCACCAGCCAATCAGAGAGGCATACTCAAACAAACCAGCCAATCAAAGACGCATACTCAAACAAACCAGCCGATCAGAGAGACTTAAAAACAAACAAACCAATCACAGACATTAACCATCCAATCAAAGAGACATAAACCAGCCACTCAGAGAGACATGCACAACTCCACCAACCAATCAGAGAGACATATACAACCCCACCAGCCAAAGAGCTGCAAGGAATCCCATAAACTAATCAGAGATCGGCAGGGAATCTCATTAACCAATCAGAAAACCGCAAGAGATCTCCCACCTAGCCAATCGAAGAACAACAATGATTCCCACTAAACAATCAGTGCTTCTAACTGGTGTGGCTCCGTCATTACCTGAATAGTGCACAATACTGACAAGCAGATGAATAAGACACATGTGCAGCAATGTTACATATATGCAGCAATGAGACACATGGGCAACAATGAAACACATTTGCAGCAATGAGACACATGGGCAACAATGAAACACATGAGCAACAATGAGATACATGTGCAACAATAAGACACATGGGCAACAATAAGACACATGGGCAACAAATGTGACACATGTGCAACAATAAGACACATGGGCAACAATAAGACACATGGGCAACAAATGTGACACATGTGCAACAATAAGACACATGGGCAACAATGTGACACATGGGCAACAATGAGACACATGGGAAACAATGAGACACATGTGCAACAATGAGACACATGGACAGCAATGAGACACCGGTGCAACAATGAGACACATGGGAAACAATGAGACACATGGGAAACAATGAGACACATGGTCAACAATGAGACACATGGGAAACAATGAGACACATGGGTAACAATGAGACACATGGGAAACAATGAGACACATGGGAAACAATGAGACACATGGTCAACAATGTGACACATGGTCAACAATGTGACACATGGGCAACAATGAGACACATGGGAAACAATGAGACACATGGGCAACAATGAGACACATGGGAAACAATGAGACACATGGGCAACAATGAGACACATGGGCAACAATGAGACACATGGGAAACAATGAGACACATGGGCAACAATGAGACACATGGGCAACAATGTGACACATGGGAAACAATGAGACACATTGGAAACAATGAGACACATGTGCAACAATGAGACACATGGACAGCAATGAGACACCGGTGCAACAATGAGACACATGGGCAACAATGAGACACATGGGAAACAATGAGACACATGGGCAACAATGAGACACTTGGGCAACAATGAGACACATAGGCAACAATGAGACACATGGGCAACAATGAGACACATGGGCAACAATGAGACACATGGTCAACAATGAGACACATGGGCAACAATGAGACACATGGGCAACAATGAGACACATGAGCAACAATGAGACACATGGGCAACAATGAGACACATGGGCAACAATGAGACACATGGGCAACAATGAGACACATGAGCAACAATGAGACACATGGGCAACAATGAGACACATGGACAACAATGAGACACCGGTGCAACAATGAGACACATGGGCAACAATGAGACACATGGGAAACAATGAGACACATGGGCAACAATGAGACACTTGGGCAACAATGAGACACATAGGCAACAATGAGACACATGGGCAACAATGAGACACATGGTCAACAATGAGACACATGGGCAACAATGAGACACATGGGCAACAATGAGACACATGAGCAACAATGAGACACATGGGCAACAATGAAACACATGGGCAACAATGAGACACATGTGCAACAATGAGACGCATGGTCAACAATGAGACATATGGGCAACAATGAGACACATGGACAACAATGATACACATGGGCAACAATGAGATGCAAGGGCAACAATGAGACACATGGGCAACAATGAGACACATGGGCAACAATGAGACACATGGTCAACAATGAGACACATGGGCAACAATGAGACACATGTGCAACAATGAGACACATGAGCAACAATGAGACACATGGACAACAATGAGACACATGGGTAACAATGAGACACATGGACAACAATGAGACACATGGGCAACAATGAGACACATGCGCAACAATGAGATGCATGGGCAACAATGAGACACCGGTGCAACAATGAGACACATGGGCAACAATGAGACACATGGGAAACAATGAGACACATGGGCAACAATGAGACACTTGGGCAACAATGAGACACATAGGCAACAATGAGACACATGGGCAACAATGAGACACATGGGCAACAATGAGACGCATGGGCAACAATGAGGCACATGGGCAACAATGAGACACATGTGAAACAATGAGACGCATGGGCAACAATGAGACATGTGACATGGGCAAAAATGAGACACGTGGGCAGCAATGAGACATGTGACATGGGCAACAATGAGACACATGGTCAACAATGAGATGCATGGGCAACAATGAGACACATGGTCAACAATGAGACACATGGGCAACAATGAGACACATGGGCAACAATGAGACACATGGGCAACAATGAGACACATGAGCAACAATGAGACACATGGGCAACAATGAGACACATGTGCAACAATGAGACACATGGGCAACAATGAGACACATGAGCAACAATGAGACACGTGGGCAACAATGAGACACATGGACAACAATGAGACACCGGTGCAACAATGAGACACATGGGCAACAATGAGACACATGGGAAACAATGAGACACATGGGCAACAATGAGACACTTGGGCAACAATGAGACACATAGGCAACAATGAGACACATGGGCAACAATGAGACACATGGTCAACAATGAGACACATGGGCAACAATGAGACACATGGGGAACAATGAGACACATGAGCAACAATGAGACACATGGGCAACAATGAGACACATGGGCAACAATGAGACACATGTGCAACAATGAGACGCATGGTCAACAATGAGACATATGGGCAACAATGAGACACATGGACAACAATGAGACACACTTGCAACAATGAGATGCAAGGGCAACAATGAGACACATGGGCAACAATGAGACACATGGGCAACAATGAGACACATGGTCAACAATGAGACACATGGGCAACAATGAGACACATGTGCAACAATGAGACACATGAGCAACAATGAGACACATGGACAACAATGAGACACATGGGCAACAATGAGACACATGGACAACAATGAGACACATGGGCAACAATGAGACACATGCGCAACAATGAGATGCATGGGCAACAATGAGACACCGGTGCAACAATGAGACACATGGGCAACAATGAGACACATGGGCAACAATGAGACACATGGGCAACAATGAGACACTTGGGCAACAATGAGACACATAGGCAACAATGAGACACATGGGCAACAATGAGACACATGGGCAACAATGAGACGCATGGGCAACAATGAGGCACATGGGCAACAATGAGACACATGTGAAACAATGAGATGCATGGGCAACAATGAGACATGTGACATGGGCAACAATGAGACACATGTTCAACAATGAGACACGTGGGCAGCAATGAGACATGTGACATGGGCAACAATGAGACACATGGTCAACAATGAGATGCATGGGCAACAATGAGACACATGGTCAACAATGAGACACATGGGCAACAATGAGGCACATGGGCAACAATGAGACGCATGGGTAACAATGAGACACATGGGCAACAATGAGACACATGTGCAACAATGAGACGCATGGGCAACAATGAGACATGTGACATGGGCAACAATGAGACACATGGTCAACAATGAGACACATGGTCAACAATGAGACACATGGGCAACAATGAGACACATGGGCAACAATAAGACACATGGGCAACAATGAGACACATGGGCAACAATGAGACACATGGACAACAATGAGACACATGGTCAACAATGAGACACATGGTTAACAATGAGACACATGTGCAACAATGAGACACATGGTCAACAATGAAACACATGGTCAACAATGGGACACATGGTCAACAATGAGAAACATGGTCAACAATGAGACACATGGTCAACAATGAGACACATGGTCAACAAAAAGACACATGGGCAACAATGAGACACATGGGCAACAATGAAACACATGGGCAACAATGAGACACATGGGCAACAATTAAACACATGATCAACAATGAGACACATGGTCAACAATGAGACACATGGTCAGCAATGAGACACATGGGCAACAATGAGACACATGGTCAACAATGAGACACATGGGAAACAATGAGACACATGGTCAACAATGAGACACATGGGCAACAATGAGACACATGGTCAACAATGAGACACATGGCAACAATGAGACACATGGGCAACAATGAGACACATGGTCAACAATGAGACACATGGTCAACAATGAGACACATGGTCAACAATGAGACACATGGGCAACAATGAGACACATGGTCAACAATGAGACACATGGGCAACAATGAGACACATGGGCAACAATGAGACACATGGGCAACAATGAGACACATGGGCAACAATGAGACACATGGTCAACAAAGACACATGGGCAACAATGAGACACATGGGCAACAATGAGACAAATGAGCAACAATGAGACACATGGGAAACTATGAGACACATCGTCAACAATGAGACACATGGTCAACAATGAGACACATGGTCAACAATGAGACACATGGGCAACAATGAGACACATTTGCAACAATGAGACACATGGTCAACAATGAGACACATGGGCAACAATGAGACACATGGTCAACAATGAGACACATGGGCATCAATGAGACACATGGTCAAAAATGAGTGACATGGTCAACAATGAGACACATGGGCAACAATGAGATACATGGACAACAATGTGACACATGGTCAACAATGAGACACATGGGCAACAATGAGACACATGGGCAACAATGAGACACATGGTCAACAATGAGACACATGGTCAACAATGAGAGACATGGTCAACAATGAGACACATGGGCAACAATGAGATACATGGGCAACAATGTGACACATGGTCAACAATGAGACACATGGGCAACAATGAGACACATGGTCAACAATGAGACACATGGGCAACAATGAGATACATGGGCAACAATGTGACACATGGTCAACAATGAGACACATGGGCAACAATGAGACACATGGGCAACAATGTGACACATGGTCAATAATGAGACACATGGGCAACAATGAGACACATGGGCAACAATGTGACACATGGTCAACAATGAGACACATGAGCAACAATGAGACACATGGGCAACAATGAGACACATGGGCAACAATGTGACACATGGGCAACAATGAGACACATGGGCAACAATGAGACACATGGGCAACAATGTGACACATGGGCAACAATGAGACACATGGGCAACAATGAGACACATGGTCAACAATGAGACACATGGGCAACAATGTGACACATGGGCAACAATGAGACACATGGGCAACAATGAGATACATGGGCAACAATGTGACACATGGTCAACAATAAGACACATGGGCAACAATGAGACACATGGGCAACAATGTGACACATGGTCAACAATGAGACACATGGGCAATAATGAGACACATGGGCAACAATGAGACACATGGGCAACAATGTGACACATGGGCAACAATGAGACACATGGGCAACAATGAGACACATGGGCATCAATGTGACACATGGTCAACAATGCGACACATGGGCAACACTGAGACACATGGGCAACAATGTGACACATGGGCAACAATGAGACACATGGGCAACAATGTGACACATGGTCAGCAATGAGACACATGGGCAACAATGTGACACATGGGCAACAATGAGACACATGGTCAACAATGTGACACATGGGCAACACTGAGACACATGTGCAACAATGAGACACATGGACAACAATGAGACACATGGGCAACAATGTGACACATGGTCAACAATGAGACACATGGGCAACAATGTGACACATGGGCAACAATGAGACACATGGGCAACAATGTGACACATGGGCAACAATGAGACACATGGGCAACAATGAGACACATGGTCAACAATGAGACACATGGGCAACAATGAGACACATGGGCAACAATGTGACACATGGTCAACAATGAGACACATGGGCAACAATGAAACACATAGGCAACAATGAGACACATGTGCAACAATGAGACACATGGGCAACAATGAGACACATGGTCAACAATGAGACACATGGGCAACAATGAGACACATGGGCAACAATGAGACACATGTTCAACAATGAGACACATGGTCAACAATGAGACACATGGGCAACAATGAGACACATGGGCAACAATGTGACACATGGGCAACAATGAGACTCATGGGCAACAATGAGACACATGGTCAACAATGAGACACATGGGCAGCAATGAGACACATGGGCAACAATGAGACACATGGGCAACAATGAGACACATGGTCAACAATGAGACACATGGTCAACAATGAGACACATGGGCAACAATGAGACACATGGGCAACAATGTGACACATGGTCAACAATGAGACACATGGGCAACAATGAGACACATGGGCAACAATGAGACACATGGGCAACAATGAGACACATGGTCAACAATGAGACACATGGTCAACAATGAGACACATGGGCAACAATGAGACACATGGGCAATAATGAGACACATGGGCAACAATGAGACACATGGTCAACAATGAGACACATGGGCAACAATGAGACAGATGGGGAACAATGAGACACATGGGGAAAAATGAGACACATGGTCAACAATGAGACACATGGGCAACAATGAGACACATGGGGAACAATGAGACACATGGGGAACAATGAGACACATGGTCAACAATGAGACACATGGACAACAATCGCGTCCTTACGATTTCGAGGGTTATTATTTTTTTGTTATTTTATTCCTGTTTTTCTATCTCTTTTACCTTGCTGTTCTTCCTCTCCCTCTCTCTTCCCTCCTTATATCTCCATTTCCCATCCTCCAAACCCCCACCCACCCAACTGCTGCTTCCCTCAGCCACTCCTCTTCCTCCTTCAATCTCTATCTCCCCTCTCTTCCCTTCCCCTCCCTCCCCTACCTCAGGAAGTCTCTGTGTATTGTTTTTATTCCCAGGAGACGCAAGTGTTGTGTACGTCTCTGTTATAGTACACTCAGGCCCGATATATTATGTAACTCTGACCGTCCTAAGAAAAAGAACATCAATATGGATATAAAGCCGATGTTTCACTCACTATTTATGCACTGGACTGATTTCTCGTTCACTCTCTACACTTTGAGTGATGTTTCACTCACTGTCTGTACACTGACTGATTCTTCGATGAACATTTCTAATTATTTCAGAAAATCGAGATAAGTAAAAGAGAGTTAACCGAGACTTAAAAAATTCTGGCCCTGGATGCTCATTTTACCTCACTCATATTAGCATTCTAGTATTAATGGAATGCGCTAAACCCATAAGGTTTGCTGGTGCTCTGTGTGGTTTGGCCAAGGAACGACTATTGCTGAGGTCTTCTTGGTCATTGACCGAGGCTCTTAGTCGTTTCTCTGATAAGGAACGAGTAAATTGAGATTTGATCACTCTTATTTTGAACTGTCAAGTGGAGCGGCAACCTTCACCGGAGATCACGTTCTTCGTAATACTTTTCGCCGGCTGTTGGTGGACTATGACCACGTATGGCTCCGATTTCCTCCTCTCCCGTGGATTTTGACGCAGAGACATCTGTTGGAAGGTGATGATGTTGTTGTCAGCTCTTACTGTCTGTGATGATGATGAAGCCTCATTCGCCATTCTTCACCTCTTCTTCTCTTCCTGAAGAACCAACTTTGCAACAGTCTCTTCCGTCCTTTCTGTTTCCTTATCGAGGGATCCCACCTCGCCTTCCAGGTTCCTGATGAGCCAGCATGAAAATTCTGATCCTCTTTGGTCTTCATGATGGAAGGAGCGCTCGTATGGGCCACGACCAACAGGTACACAAGGTTGCTTCGGCATACCTCATCATCATTCTTTCTCTGCGTCTGGCTGTTCTTTTTCTTCAAGAAAATCGCCTTTGAGGAGGACGAGGACCTTGTCAGTGGTATGTTTTTTTTCCCTCTTGATGGCAATTTTGTCTTTCGTCCAAGCATATTCTGTATCACTGTAAACCGCTTCTGCTCTTGTCTTCAACCTGTTCTCCAAATCAACCTGAAGTATACAAGAGAACTAAAAGCAAGTGACCAGCACAATGCAGCTTCGAACTCAGAATCTTCTCTTCATATTTAGGCTAGGTTAGGTAAGGTTTGTCAGGAAACAGGACAAATTTTTCCTGACGTCTTAGCCATATGATGACCCGAAGCTGGAGCTTTTGGTCATCTGACCGAGGCCTTCCGTTGGCTTATCCCTCCACCTCACTTTAAAAATTGAGGTTATACATTCTTCAGACTTATCAAAGAGAGAAAATCAGTGTTTTTTCTCCACATTTCTCCAAGTACAACCTTAGACTGCTGAAGGTATTAATATCCTCTGAAGTAAAAAAGAAATATAATGCGATTGACGCATTGCAAAAATAAAATAACCCCATTAATGATATCTGTTTCGAACATTGCTAGAAGAGAAGGTTGAACATCAAGAACACTGACTGCTTTGCTAACGTAATAGGCACAGAATATGCCAAAAGGAATATCGACTTCAAGCAATTACCCCGGTTACTTTCCCTACAGATTTATATGCTCTCCAATTCATTCTACTTTGTTCCATTCTCTCTAAATGACCAAACCGTATCAACAGTCCCTCTTTAGCCCTCTGACTAATACTTTTAGTAACTCCACACCTCCTCTCAATTTTCACACTACGAATTCTGTGCATAAATATTTACACTATACATTGCAATTAGACACGACATCTCCACTGCCTCCCGCCGCCTCCTCGCTGCAGCATTTATAACCCAGGCTTCACACCCATATAAAAGTGTTGGTATCACTATACATGTACTCTCTTACATTACCTTCTTTACATCCATGGATAACTTTTTTTGTCTCCACATATACCTCAACGCACCACTCACCTTTTTTCCTTAATCAATTCGATGGTTGACCTCATCCTTCATAAACCTATCCGCTGACAAGCCAACTCCCAAATATCTGAAAGCATTCACTTCTTCAATACTCCGTCCCTTTACTGTGATATCTAATTTTTCTTTATCTAAATCGTTTGATACCCTCGTCACCTTACTCTTATCTATGTTCATTTTCAACTTCTACTTTTACACACTCTCCCAAACTCGTCCACTAACCTTTGCAACTTTTCTTTAGACTCACCCATAAGCACAGTTCATCAGCAAAATGTAACTGTGTCAACTCTCATTTTGTATTTGATTCCCCATAATTTAATCCCAGCCCTCTCCTCAACACCCTAGCATTTACTTCTTTTACAACCCCATCTATAAATATATTAAACAACCATGGTGACATTACACATCCCTATCTAAGACCTACTTTTACCGGGAAGTATTCTCCCTCTCTTCTACACACCCTAACCTGAGCCTCACTATCCTCATAAAAACTCTTTACAGCATTTAGTAACTTACTACCTATTCCATACAGTTGCAACATCTGCCACATTGCTCCCCTATCCACTCTATCATATGGCATTTCTAAATTCATAAATGCAATGAAAACTTCCCTACCTTTATCTAAATACTGTTCACATATATTCTTCAATGTGAACACCTGATCGACACATCCCCTACCAATTCTAAAGCCTCCCTGCTCATTTGCAATCCTGCTCTCTGTTTTACCTTTATTTTTTTAAATAATAGCCCTATCATACACTTCAAATGTTATAATCAGTAGGTTTATTCCCCTAGAATTTTTACATTTATTAAACAATATATATATATATATATATATATATATATATATATATATATATATATATATATATATATATATATATATATATATATATATATATATATATATATATATATATATATATATATATGAACATAAGAAAGAAGGAACACTGCAGCAGGCATACTGACCCATGCGAAGCAGGTCCATGTCCCACCCCACCCTCCCGGATTAGCCCAATGACCCACTTAGTCAGGTCACTTCCACTTAAGGAAGGAGCAAAGCATCAGACCTAGTAGCACAAGCTAGTCAGGTCCAACTCACACCCACTCACACCCACTGATGTATTTATCTAACCTATTTTTAAAACTAAACAACGTTTTAGCGTCTATAATTGTACTCGATAGTTTATTCCACTCATCCATAACTCTATTACCAAACCAGTGTTTTCCTATAGCCTTCCTGAATCTGATTTTTTCCAACTTGAAACCATTGCTGCGAGTCCTGTCTTGGCCGGAAAATTTCAGCACACTATTTACATCCCTTTAATTTATTCCTGTTGTCCATTTATACACTTCGATCACATCCCCCCTAATTCTACGCCTTTCGAGAGAGTGCAGATTCAGGGCCCTCAGTCTATCCTCATATGGAAGATTTCTGATACATAGGATCAACTTTGTCATACTCCTCTGTACGTTTTCCAGTGCATTTATATCCATTCTGTAATACGGTGACCAAAACTGTGCAGCATAATCTAAATGAGGCCTAGCCAAGGATATATAGAGTTGGAGAACAATCTGAGGACTTCTATTATTTATATTTCTAGATATGAAGCCAAGAATTCTGTTAGCTTTATTGCGAACACTAATGCATTGTTGTCTTGGTTTTAGATTACTGCTAACCAGAACTCCTAAATCCTTTTCGTAATCAGTAGTATTAAGATCTACATTATTTAGTTTATATGTGGCATGATTATTTTCTTGTCCAACATTTAGAACTTTGCATTTGTCAATATTAAACTACATCTGCCACTTCTCAGACCATTGCATCATTGTATTCAAATCATCTTGGAGTGCTCTAGTGTCCTCACCAGAATGAACTGGACGGCCTATTTTGGTGTCATCAGCAAATTTGCTTATGTCGCTATTTATTCCCTCATCTATGTCGTTTATGTAAATTGTGAACATCAACGGGCCCAACGCTGACCCCTGAGGAACACCGCTTTTGACGTGCCTCCATTCTGATTTCTCCCCATTTATGCAAACTCTCTGCTGCCTATTTGTTAGCCATGCCTCTACCCAGGAAAAAATTTCTCCTTCTATTCCGTGTGCCATAAGTTCCTCAATAGCCTCTGATGTGGGACTCTATCGAAAGCCTTACTAAAATCTATATACTCAGTATCATATTCATTACCATGATCTGCCTCCTCAAACACTTTAGTGAAAAAAATTAGTAAATTCGTAAGACGGGAACGCCCCTTTTTAAAACCGTGTTGAGATTTATTAATCAATCTGTGCCTGTCAAGATGGCTACGAATTGCTACGGCAATTATTGATTCCATAAATTTTCCCACTGTGGAGGTAAGGCTTATTGGTCTATAGTTCGAAGCCAAGGACCTGTCACCTGCCTTGTAAATAGGTATTACATTTGCCATTTTCCGCTTATCAGGCACTATGCCAGTTTGTAGTGATATGTTGAAAAGATTAGCCAAAAGTTTGCTAAGTTCCTCTTAACATTCCTTTAACACCCTTGTAAACAGTTCAT
>NC_069416.1:40114232-40144232 GCF_026875155.1 Cherax quadricarinatus | reverse complement strand
GGAACCCAGTACAGCGCTCCTTGACACCACCCTGCCCACTCCTTGACACCACCCTGCCCACTCCTTGACACCACCCTGCCCACTCCTTGACACCACCCTGCCCATCCTTGACACCACCCTGCCACTCCTTGACACCACCCTGCCCACTCCTTGACACCACCCTGCCCACTCCTTGACACCACCCTGCCCACTCCTTGACACCACCCTGCCCACTCCTTGACACCACCCTGCCCACTCCTTGACACCACCCAGCCCACTCCTTGACACCACTCAGCCCACTCCTTGACACCACTCAGCCCACTCCTTGACACCACCCTGCCCACTCTTGACACCACCCTGCCCACTCCTTGACACCACCCAGCCCACTCCTTGACACCACCCAGCCCACTCCTGACACCACTCAGCCCACTCCTTGACACCACATCAGCCCACTCCTTGACACCACCAGCCCACTCCTTGACACCACCCAGCCCACTCCTTGACACCACTCAGCCCACTCCTTGACACCACTCAGGCCCACTCCTTGACACCACTCAGCAAACTCCTTGACACCACCCAGCCCACTCCTTGACACCACTCAGCCCACTCCTTGACACCACTCAGCCCACTCCTTGACACCACTCAGCCCACTCCTTGACACCACCCAGCCCACTCCTTGACACACCACTGCCCACTCCTTGACACCACCCAGCCCACTCCTTGACACCACCCAGCCCACTCCTTGACACCACTCAGCCCACTCCTTGACACCACCCTGCCCACTCCTTGACACCACCCTGCCCACTCCTTGACACCACCCTGCCCACTCCTTGACACCACCCTGCCCACTCCTTGACACCACCCTGCCCACTCCTTGACACCACCCTGCCCACTCCTTGACACCACCCAGCCCACTCCTTGACACCACCCAGCCCACTCCTTGACACCACCCTGCCCACTCCTTGACACCACCCAGCCCACTCCTTGACACCACCCAGCCCACTCCTTGACACCACCCTGCCCACTCCTTGACACCACTCAGCCCACTCCTTGACAACCACCCTGCCCACTCCTTGACACCCACCTGCCCACGTCCTTGACACCACTCAGCCACTCCTTGACACCACCCAGCCCACTCCTTGACACCACCCACCCACTCCTTGACACCACTCAGCCCACTCCTTGACACCACCCAGCCCACTCCTTGACACCACCCTGCCCACTCCTTGACACCACTCAGCCCACTCCTTGACACCACCCAGCCCACTCCTTGACACCACCCAGCCCACTCCTTGACACCACTCAGCCCACTCCTTGACACCACCCAGCCCACTCCTTGACACCACTCAGACCCACTCCTTGACACCACCAAGCCCACTCCTTGACACCACCCTGCCCATCCTTGACACCACTCAGCCCACTCCTTGACACCACCCAGCCCACTCCTTGACACCACCCTGGCCCACTCCTTGACACCACCCAGCCCACTCCTTGACACCACCCAGCCCACTCCTTGACACCACCCTGCCCACTCCTTGACACCACCCAGCCCACTCCTTGACACCACCCGCCCACTCCTTGACACCACCCTGCCCACTCCTTGACACCACTCAGCCCACTCCTTGACACCACCCAGCCCTCTCCTTGACACCACCCAGCCCACTCCTTGACACACACCCAGCCCACTCCTTGACACCCCACCCAGCCCACTCCTTGAACACCACCCTGCCCCCCACTCCTTGACACCACTCAGCCCACTCCTTGACACCCACCCAGCCCACTCCTTGACACCACCCCAGCCCACTCCTTGACACCACTCAGCAGCCACCCACTCCTTGACACCACCCAGCCCACTCCTTGACACCACTCAGCCCACTCCTTGACACCACCCAGCCCACTCCTTGACACCACCCTGCCCACTCCTTGACACCACTCAGCCCACTCCTTGAACCACACCCCAAGCCCACTCCTTGACACCACCACTGCCCACTCCTTGACACCACCCAGCCCACTCCTTGACACCACCCAGCCCACTCCTTGACACCACCCTGCCCACTCCTTGACACCACCCAGCCCACTCCTTGACACCACCCTGCCCACTCCTTGACACCACCACTGGCCCACTCCTTGACACCACTCAGCCACTCCTTGACACCACCCAGCCCACTCCTTGACACCACCCAGCCCACTCCTTGACACCACCCAGCCCACTCCTTGACACCACCCAGCCCACTCCTTGACACCACCCTGCCCACTCCTTGACACCACCCTGCCCCACTTCCTTGACACCACCCAGCCCACTCCTTGACACCACCCAGCCCACTCCTTGACACCACCCTGCCCCACTCCTTGAACACCACCCAGCCCACTCCTTGACACCACCCAGCCCACTCCTTGACACCACCTGCCCACTCCTTGACACCACCCTGCCCACTTCTTGACACCACCCACCCACTCCTTGACACACCACCCAAGCCCAGCACTCCTTGACACCACCCTGCCCACTCCTTGACACCACCCAGCCCCCTCCTTGACACCACCCAGCCCACTCCTTGACACCACCCTGCCCACTCCTTGACACCACCCGCCCACTTCTTGACACCACCACCCCCACTCCTTGACACCACCCAGCCCACTCCTTGACACACTCAGCCCACTCCTTGACACCACCTGCCCACTCCTTGACACCACCCGCCCACTCCTTGACACCACCCATGCCCACTCCTTGACACCACCCAGCCCCACTCCTTGACACACTCAGCCCACTCCTTGACACCACCCTGCCCACTCCTGACACCACCCAGCCCACTTCTGACACCACCCAGCCCACTCCTTGACACCACCAGCCCACTCCTTGACACTACTCAGCCCACTCCTTGACATGCACCACCCCTGCCCACTCCTTGACACCACCCGCCCACTCCTTGACACCACCCAGCCCACTCCTTGACACTACTCAGCCCACTCCTTGACACCACACCTTGCCCACTCCTTGACACCACCCAGCCACTCCTTGACACCACCCAGCCCACTCCTTGCACACCCACTCAGCCCACTCCTTGACACCACCCAGCCCACTCCTTGACACCACCCCTGCCCACGATCCTTGACACACCACTCAGCCCACTCCTTGACACCACCCAGCCCACTCCTTGACACCACCCTGCCCACTCCTTGACACCACCGCCCACTCCTTGACACCACCCAGCCCACTCCTTGACACCACCCTGCCCACTCCTTGACACCACCCAGCCCACTCCTTGACACCACCCAGCCCACTCCTTGACACAACCCTGCCCACTCCTTGACACCACTCAGCCCATCCTTGACACCACCCAGCCCACTCCTTGACACCACCCAGCCCACTCCTTGACACACCCAGCCCACTCCTTGACACCACCAGCCCACTCCTTGACACCACCCTGCCCACTCCTTGACACCACCCCCTGCCCAACTCCTTTGACACCACACCAGCCCTCTCCTTGACACCACCCAGCCCACCCTTGACACCACCCTGCCCACTCCTTGACACCACCCAGCCCCACTCCTTGACACCACCCAGCCCACTCCTTGACACCACCACTGCCCACTCCTTGACACCACCCTGCCCACTCTTGACACCCCCAGCCCCACTCCTTGACACCACCCAGCCCACTCCTTGACACATCACCCACCACTCCTTGACACCACCCTGCCCACTCCTTGACACCACCCAGCCCACTCCTTGACACCACCCTGCCACTTCTTGACACCACTCAGCCACTCCTTGACACCACCCAGCCCACTCCTTGACACCACCCTGCCCACTCCTTGACACCACCAGCCCACTCCTTGAAAACCACCCTGCCCACTCCTTGACACCACCCTGCCCACTCCTTGACACCACCCAGCCACTCCTTGACACCACCCCAGCCCACTCCTTGACACCACCCTGCCACTCCTTGACACCACCCTGACCCACTCCTTGACACCACTCAGCCCCACTCCTTGACACCACCCAGCCCACTCCTTGACACCACCCTGCCCACTCCTTGACACCACCCAGCCCACTCCTTGACACCACCCTGCCCCATCCTTGACACCACCATGCCCCACTCCTTGACACCACCCAGCCCACTTCCGTGACACCACCCTGCCCACTCCTTGACACCACTCAGCCCACTCCTGTGACACCACCAGCCACTCCTTGACACCACCCGCCCACTCCTTGACACCACTTCGCCTCTCCTGACACCACCCAGCCCACTCCTGACACCACCCAGCCCACTGCCCTTGACACCACTCAGCCCCACACTCCTTGACACCACTCAGCCCACTCCTTGACACCACCAGCCCACTCCTTGACACCACCCAGCCCACTCCTTGACACCACCCTGCCCACTCCTTGACACCACCCAGCCCACTCCTTGACACCACCCTGCCCACCTCTTGACACCACCCTGCCCACTCTTTGACACCACCCAGCCCACTCCTTGACACCACCAGCCCACTCCTTGACACCACTCGCCCACTCCTTGACACCACCCAGCTCACTCCTTGACACCACCCAGCCCACTCCTTGACACCACCCTGCCCTCTCCTTGACACCAGCCTGCACCCAGCCCACTCCTTGACACCACCCAGCCCACTCCTTGACACCACCCTGCCCACTCCTTGACACCACCCAGCCCACTCCTTGACACCTCCCTTCCACTCCTTGACACCACCCAGCCCACTTCCTTGACACCAGCCAGCCCACTCCTTGACACCACCCAGCCCACCTTGAAACCACCCTAGCCCACTCCTTGACACCACCCAGCCCACTTCCTTGACACCACCCTGCCCACTCCTTGACAACACCCAGCCCACTCCTTGACACCACCCAGTCCCACTCCTTGAACCCACTCCCAGACCCACTTCCTTGACACCACCCTGCCCACTCCTTGACACCACCCAGCCCACTCCTTGAACCCACCACCTGCCACCACTCCTTGACACCACCCTGCCCACCTCCTTGACACCACTCAGCCCACTCCTTGACACCACCCAGCCCACTCCTTGACACCACCAGCCCACTCCTTGACACCACTCCAGCCCACTCCTTGACACCACCCTGCCCAATCCTTGACACCACCATGTCCACTCCTTGACACCACCCAGCCCATTCCTTGACACCACCCAGCCCACTCCTTGACACCACCAGCCCATCCTTGAAACCACCCAGCCCACTCCTTGACACCACTCAGCCCACTCCTTGACACACCCATGTACACTCCTTGACACCACCTTGTCCACTCCTTGACACCACTCAGCCCATTCCTTGACACCACCTCTCCCACTCCTTGACACCACCATGCCACTCCTTGACACCACCCAGCCCATTCCTTGACACCACCCTGCCCACTCCTTGACACCACCCAGCCCATTCCTTGAAACCACCCAGCCCACTCCTTGACACCACTCAGCCCACTCCTTGACACACCACCTCTGCCCACATCCTTGACACCACTCAGCCCACTCCTTGACACCACTCAGCCCACTCTTGACACCACCCTGCCCACTCCTTGACACCACCCTGCCCACTCCTTGACACCACCAGCCCACTCCTTGACACCACCCTGCCCACTCCTGACACCACTCAGCCCACTCCTTGACACCACCCAGCCCACTCCTTGACACCACCCTGCCCACTCCTTGACACCACTCAGCCCACTCCTTGACACCACCCAGCCCACTCCTTGACACCACCCTGCCCACACTCCTTGACACCACTCAGCCCCACTCCTTGACACCACCCTGCCCACTCCTTGACACCACCAGCCCACTCCTTGCACCACTCAGCCCACTCCTTGACACCACTTCGTCCACTCCTTGACACCACCAGCCCACTCCTTGACACCACCCAGCCCTGACTCACTTGACACCACCCTGCCCATTCCTTGACACCACCCAGCCCACTCCTTGACACCACTCAGCCCACTCCTTGACACCACTCAGCCCACTCCTTGACACCACCCAGCCCACTCCTTGACACCACCGCCCACTCCTTGACACCACCCTGCCCACTCCTTGACACCACCCTGCCCACCTTTGACACCACCCTGCCCACTCCTTGACACCACCATGCCCACTCTTTGACACCACCCAGCCCACTCCTTGACACCACCCTGCCCACTTCCTTGACAACCACTCAGCCCACTCCTTGGACACCACCAGCCCACTCCTTGACACCACCCTGTCCACTCCTTGACAACACCCAGCCCACTCCTTGACACCACCAGCCCACTCCTTGACACCACCCAGCCCACACTCCTTGACACCAACCCTGCCCACTCTTGACACACCCAGCCACTCCTTGACACCACCCGCCCACTCCTTGACACCACCCTGCCCACTCCTTGACACCACTCCAGCCCACTCCTGACACACTCATCCCACTTCTTGGACACCACCTTGTCCAACTCCTTGACACCACTATCAGCCCACTCCTTGACTACACCCTGTGCCCACTCCTGTGACACCACCTTGTCCAGTTTCCTGACACGCATCCAGCCCATTCTTGACACCACAAGCCCACTTCCTTGACACCACCCAGCCCATTCCTTTGAAACCACCCAGGCCCACTCTTGACACCATCAGCCACTCCTTGACACCACCTTGTACCACTCTTGACACCACTCAAGCCACTCCTTGAACCACCCTGCCCATCTCCTTGGACCAGTACATTGTCTCAACTCCTTTGACCCATCCAGCCCTATCTTGACACCACCCAGCCCACTCCTTGACACCACCCAGTCCCATTCCTTGAAACCACCCAAGCCCACTCCGATACACACTCAGCCCATCCTTGACACCACCGTACACTCCTTGACAACACCCGTGACCACTCCTGACATACACCCAGCCTACTTCTTGGCACACCCAGCCGATAGTCGTGACACCACCTTCTTCCCTCTTGACATCACCCATCTTACTTCTTGACTCCACCCAGCCCACCTCTTGACATCACCCAGCTCACTTCTTGACACCACCCGCCCACTCCTGACATACTCGATCCCTTCTTGACACTGTCACCTTTTTGAGTTTTTGTGTTCCATGATACTCTATACGAGACCAACTATGCTAGCACACAGCTCAAGTTAGTTACTGATATAATGTTAGCCAGTCCCTCGTGTGTTCCTGCTGCCAGGAATGTTGGGGGTTTCTTCAGTTTCACCCCACATGATTACCCTCATTAGTTTGTAAGGCTGGTCAGTCAAGTTGCTACTGCTGGAAGCCATCCCTAGGAAATGCATGGATATGAATTTGAAAAAGGGGAATATAACCAGAATCTAAATATAGGCTTGGGGGAAAGAGGCTTGAAATCTCACTCAAGGTGAGTGAGGTTAGAAGTGAATGCTACAGTGAATGCTCGTTTGGCCGGTCTCAGAGTAAATTTCAGGACTCTCAGAAGAATCATTTATAACTCCTTATACGACATATGTCAGGTTCATCTTGGAGTACGCAGCACCAGCGTGGAACCCACTCCAGATGATGCATATCCAGAGACTAGAGAAAGTAAAGAGGTTTTCGATAAAACTAGTCCCGGAGCTAAAGATAACGAGCTGTGAGGAGAGATTAGGAGAACTTAACTTGACGACTTTAGCGAAGAGGAGCAGGGGAAATACTATAAAAAATACAAAATACAAAGTGGACTTGCTATGGCGGACAAGGATAGATTATTCGAGAGGCTGGGAACGGGTTCACGAGGGCACAGTTGGGAATTAAAGATTTAGATGAGTTACGCGCTTATCAGGAAATATTACTGCAGCCTCAGGATGATCAGAATGTGAAATGATCTTCACGAGGAAGTAGTGGAAGCAGCCTCTTACATGGTTTTAAGAACAAGTATGACAATGACAATTACGCTAAGAGGGAGTTAATCCGACAAGCGGTAAGTTAAGAGGCAGGGCCAGGAGCTGAGATTCGACCACACACACATAGACCACAAACAACACACACACACACACACACAACACCACACACAAAACCACACACCACATACACACACACAAAACACACACACACACACACAGGATTAGGGCAGCATCAGTTTGGAACTCACACCTAGACATGCACGTAAGGAAAATTAGAGAAAGTGCAAATGTTTGCAACAAGCCCTACGAGAAGAGGTTAAGGGAAATAGACCTGACGACACTGGAGGACAGGAGAGTTAGGGGGATATGATAACGACTATAAAATACTGAGAGGAATCAACAAGGTGAACAAAAGACAGGATGTTCTAGAGATGGGCACAGCAACAAGGGGACACAGTTGGAAGTTGTAGGCTCAGATGTATCACAGGGATGTTAGGAAAGTACTTCTTCAGTCACAGAGTTTTTCGGGAAATTTGGGAATAGTCGGGGAAGTGATGTACTGGAGGCAGGATCCATACACAGCTTTAAGAAGAGGTATGAAAAAGCTCATGAGCAGAAGAGTGACCTAGTAGCGGCCAGTAAAGAGGCAGGGCCAGGACTTGTGACTCGATCCCTGTAACCACAACTAGGTGAGTACAACTAGTTGAGTACAACTAGGTGATTACGGGAGCCGGGAAATTACAAGGCCCATTAGGGTTAAGAGCGAGTAAACCCGGGCAAGCGGTAAGTTAAGAGGCGGGGCCAGGAGCTATGACTCGACTCCTGCAACCACAATTAGGTGAGTACACACACACACACACTCAGGGAGTTTACGTGCGTACACATCGGGACTGTGTTCATTAAGGGACTGCTTGTCAATTTGCATTAACTTACCCCGGGAGTGTTTGCGTGTGTGTGTGTGTTTTGGGTGTGGTGTGTGTGTGTGAGAGAGAGAGAGAGGAGGGGAGAGAGAAGAGAGAGAGAGGAGAGAGAGGGGAGAAAAGGGAGAGGGGAGAGAGAGAGAGAGAGAGAGAGAGAGAAAGAGAGAGAGATCTCTAAGTGTGTCCCCCAATGGAGCGGAATCAGAAAAGGCATCCTTTTGGGGGGCAAGTGTTCCACAAGGAGCGTGCTGGGTCCACTGTTATGGAATGTCTACTTAACGACCTTCTTCATCTCATCCCAGAATCACATGCACATGCGGGACGACGTACACTGACATTCACTTAATCCAAGAGAAGAAATGCCAGCTGCTCTAAGTTACATCAATCATCACTGAGAGCTATATCAGCTTGGGGAAATAGAGGCAAGTAACATTTGCACCTGAGAAAACGCAAATGATGTTCGTCTCTAGGCACCATGATGGTAATGCTGGTGCAGTAGTAAGGATGAATGGGAGGGTGTTGGCCCCTGGAGAAGAAGTGATATCCTTGGGTGAAATTTGACTCCAAACTAACCATAAAGAACCATGTTGTAAATCTTGCAAACAAGGCAGCCAGGAAGCTTACAGCACTTCGCCGTATCTCGCATTCTGCTTGACAGTAGGGGTTTTCAAGATCTGTACGAGGCACAAGTACGCTCACACCTTGGGGTATGCTCCACTTCTTGGTTTGCCTGCCCCCCCTCTCATCTGCGACTGCTTGAAAAGAGTAGAGAACAGAGCAAGACGTCTCATCTCTCGCCTGGACCCCTCCTGGATAGATCTTTTCATTTCAGCAGAGCCTTCAACTTAGAGGGATGTGGGGTGGCTTACTGTTTTGTACAAGGCCAATATTGTCAAAAACCCCACTTGGATCCACTTCGAGGGCAGCGTGAAAAAAAGCTTTTAGCCACAAGACGGGCAGAAAGCAGCAACTTCACTCTGGCTGTACCCTTCTCCAGAACATCACTCCATCTGAGATCATACATACCCAGGATGACTCGAGTAAAGGAACACATTCGTACAGCATAATGATGTCAACGAGATAAAGTCAGTTGATCAAATGAAAATGCTGGCCCACAGATGGCTCCAACTTCATCCTGTTCCGTACTTGTATGTCTCATAACAATAAAAACGCTTTCCCAAAAGAGCTGATGTAGGTAAACAGCTCTTAGCTTGCCAATAAAGTTAGGAATCCTAACCTGGGAATATAGCTGTCAATAAAGCAGGGATCCTTAACCTTGTCAAAACCTTGTGTAAAAAAAAAGAGAGAGAGGGAGAGAGAGAGAGAGAGACAGACAGACAGACAGACAGACAGGGCAGACAGAAGATAGACAGAGACAGAGACAGAGACAGAGAGAGACAGAGAGAGAGAGACAGACAGACAGACAGACAGAAAGAATGGAGAAAAGCACGCTATATTTGCCCACGTAAACTCTCGAGGGGAGACTGCAGGCGAGCAGCAAGGGTGTACATTCATTCATCTCTGTCTGCCTCTGATGAATGACTCCCCAGTGTTGACATACAGTGTGATCAGCTGACTGGGTGTAGCAGCCCCGGTCAGCTGTTTCCCAGTGTTAACGTTTAGTGTGATCAGCTGACTCGGTCAGCTGTTTAGCTGCGCCTCTTTTAACAATAAAGGAAGCTAAACGCCTTTACCACTGCAGAAAATATAAGAAAGATCCCCAGAATAAAGATAGACTTTAAAACATTCCCGAACACCAGCCCACTTATTGCCGCTCCAACCCACCCACAAGCCCACCAACCCACCCACAAGCCCACCTACCCACCCACACGCCGTCCTACAGATATTTAAATACGATATTACATATCGAATATTTATTACAAGCAATTATATTTTGAATATATTTCTTGTCAAATTTTGTGTTAGAAATTTAGCTACAATATTGTTAACAATTATATCGTAGATTTTAGATAATGACGATACTGTTAACCCCATTTAGTTATTGGTGTTTCCCTGTGGTATAAATGATGGAGGGTTTATCCCCGTGTGTGTGGACAGAGAGAGAGAGAGGAGAGAGAGAGAAGAGGAGAGGAGAGAGAGAGAGAGGGGGAGAGAAAAGAAGAGAAAAGGAGAGAGAGAGGGGGAGGAGAGAGAGAGAGAGAGAAGAGATGAGAGAGAGAGGAGGAGAGAGAGAGAAAAAGAGAGAGAGACATAAGAACATAAGAAAGAAGGAACACTGTAACGGGCCCTACTGACCATGCGAAAGCAGGTCCATGTCCCCCCCCCCCGGATTAGCCCAATGACCCACCCAGTCTGACCATCTCCACTCAAGGATGGAGCACTGACCAGACCCACAGCACAAGCTAGTCAGGTACAACTCACCCCGCCCACACCCCCTCATGTAATTTTTCTAACCTATTTTTAAAACTACACAACGTTTTAGCCTCAATAACTGTACTCGGGGTTGTTCACTCATCCACAACTCCCATTACCAAACCAGTGTTTTCCTATATCCTTCCTGAAGAATTTTTTCCAACTTTAAACCATTGCTGGCGAGTCCTGTCTTGGCTGGAAATTTTGAGCATGCTATTTACATCCCCTTTATTTATTCCTTTTCCATTTATACACCTCGATCATATCCCCCCCAATTCTACGCTTCTCGAGAGAGTGCAGATTCAGGGCCCTCATAGGAAAATTTCTGATACATGGGATCCACTTTGTCATCCTCCCCTGTACGCCCTCCAGAGCATTTATATCCATTCCGTAATCGATGACCAGAACTGAGCAGCATAGTCTAAATGAGGCCTAACCAAGAATATATAGAGTTTAAGAACAACCTGAGGACTTCTATTTATTTTACTTTAGATATGAAGCAAGATTTTTTTTGCTTTATTGCGAAACTAAGACATGTTGTCATTGTTTTAGATTACTGCTAACCAGAATCTAAATCCTTTTCGCAAACAGTAGTATTAAGATCTACATTATTTAGTTATATGTGCATGGTTATTTACCTGTTAACAACATTTAGAACTTTGCATTTGTCAATATTAAACTGCAATCTGCCACTCGACCATTGCATCGTCTATTCAAATCATTCCTGAGAGTTGCTCTAGTGTCTCATTGAAATGAACTGGACGGCCTTTTTGGTTGTCATCTAGCAAATTGCTTATGTCGCTATTTATTCCCTATCTATGTGTTTATGTAAAATTAGTGAACAACAACGGGCCAACACAGACCCTGAGGATCACCGCTTGTGACGTTGCCCCAATCTATGATTTCTCCCCATTTATGCAAACTCTCTGCTGTCTATTGTCAGCCATGCCTCTACCCAGGAAAAAAATTTTCTCCTCCTAATCCGTGTGCCTTAGTTTCCTCAAACAGTCTCTGGTGTGGGACTTCTATCGAAAGCCTTACTGATGTCCATATACGCAATATCATATTCATTACTATGATCTACCTCCTCAAACACCTTATTGAAAAAGTTAGTAAATTCGTAAGACAGGAACGCCCCTTTGTAAAACAGTGTTGAGATTTATTAGAGAGAGAGAGAGAGGAGACAGAGAGAGAGAAGAGAGAGAGAGGAGAGAGAGGAGAGAGAGAGAGAGAGAGGAGAGAGAGAGAGAAGAGAGAGAGGAGAGAGAAGAGAGAGAGAGAGAGAGAGAGAGAGAGAGAGTAGGAGAGAGAGAGAGAGAGAGAGAGAGAGAGAGACGACAGACAGAACCTCACTGAATATCTCCTTACTGACGTTTAAAATTGTCTACACACATTCTGAAGTGAGGACTGTCTACGTCTGATTGAGGTGAGACAGCATCTACCTCTGACACATGCAGACACACTCAGAAAATCATACTGCATCTGTGTATCATACATGTCATAAATGTATAGCATACATAATTATATATGAATAACTTATTTATGATTTTCACGCATCTGTGGGGGGGGGGGGGGGAGGGCTTAGCTAAGCAATTTGTTGCTAACCAGCGTGCAGTCACAGAGATGTATCAATGACAGCTGCATCAGTGACAGCAGCATCAAGGACAGGTGTGTCAACGACAGATGTGTCAACGAGAGATAAAGATACATCACAGATACTGAGCTCAAAATATACATTTGGCTTAATTTTAATATTGAACTTAGAAACTAAACACAAACGCACACACACACACACACACACACACACCTAGTCAAGCACGTCAAGAAATTAGAGAAAGTGCAAAGGTTTGCAACAAGACTAGTCCCAGAGCTACGGGGATTGTCCTATGAAGAAAGGTTGAGGGAAATCGGCCTGACGACACTGGAGGCCAGGAGGGTCAGGGGAGACATGATAACGACATATAAAATACTGCGCGGAATAGACGAGGTGGACAAAGACGGGATGTTCCAGAGATGGGACACAGACACAAGAGGTCACAATTGGAAGTTGAAGACTCAGATGAATCAAAGGGATGTTAGGAAGTATTTCTTCAGTCATAGAGTAGTCAGGCCATGGAATAGCCTAGAAAGTGATGTGGTGGAGGCAGGAACCATACATAGTTTTAAGGCGAGGTATGATAGAGCTCATGGGGCAGGGAGAGAGAGAGACCTAGTAGCAATCAGCGAAGAGGCGGGGCCAGGAGCTGTGACTCGACCCCTGCAACCACAAATAGGTGAGTACAAATAGGTGAGTACACACACACACACACACACACACACACACACACACACACACACACACCACACACACACACACACACACACACATACACACACACACACCACCACACACACACACACACACACACACACACACACACACACACACACACACTACACACTCACACACACACCACACACACACACACACACACACACACACACACACACACACACACACACACATACACACACACACACACACACACACACACACACACACACCACACCACACACACACACACACACACACACACACACACACACACACACACACACACACACCACACACACACACACACACACACACACACACACACACACACACACACACACACACACACACACACACTGTGGAGGATTAGTTTAGTGTGAAACAAAACACCGACCGAGGGAAGGGGAACAAAAGGCTCCAAAGGATGCGTAAATAAAAAAAAAAGTAGGAAGAATGGGAATGAAAGATAATTGTGAAAGAACAAAAGCCTCAGAGAATGGAAGAGGAAGTGGCAAAATTGTGAGAGAATGGCGAGCGAATGAGGTCAATAACAGAGGGGAGGAGAGAACAGAGGAAAGTGAGAAAAAGGATAAAAAAAAGAAAAACAGATCAGACAAGTGAACTGGGAATGGCTAACAAGGAAATTTGGAAAGGCAGATAAGGAAAGATAAGATAAGATAAGATTAGAGAAGAAAAGAGAAGAGAAGAGAATTTGGAAAACTCGCAGCTTGCCACCCCTGACTGGAACACTTTTCTCCTTAGATGATGTTGATAATCACGGGAACACCTTCGTTGAAGTTATCCTCAATCTGCAACAAAGGCAGTATGTGACGAAGCCCTCAAGGCAGCCTTGGCTTGGCTTTCATTGTCGAGAGTCCGCTACTCCCAAGTACAAGGCTTGGAGAAGGTACAAGAGACGTCTCCCTATCTATAACAGGAACCTGCTCAGGCAAGCCTGTTGGCAAATGGAAGAAGTCCAGAACTGAGCCATCTCTAGATGGGAGACTGACATAAAATGAAAACTGGCATCAGGAATGGTGGACTCTAAAACCTATTGGTTCTTGGTCAAGGGCCATTAGGTTATCCACCTGATGAAATCATTCCATCTTTAAATACACAGGTTGAAACTGTCTCGACCAGCAGTCAAGAAAACGCTTATATTTTTGCTGAACACTTTGTTACGAAGATACAAGTTCCTGATCCACTTAAGAAACTTCCTTTACTAAGTAAAAAATAAAAGGTGTATCTCCTTAAATTTCTGGACCAGGAAAAGGTTGTGGCCCCAGATAAGTTGAGCCCAAGATTGCAGAGTAGATGTGCAGACCAGCTAGCATAGCTTCTAACTCGCATCTATCAGCACTACCTAGCACAGTGCAAATGGGCTTCTCCGTGGAAAGAGGCAAATTTAGTCTCTTTTCACAAAATGAAAGCAAAGTGGAAAGCAGCAACTACAGACCAGCGTAACTCTTACCAATAACTGGGTAAAATTCTTGAGACCATAATCTCACGGCAAATGACAATATTTTTGACTAGCTCTCACTTCTCTCTGACCTTCAGTATGGTTTCAGTAACGATGATGGCCCTATTGCTGATCTCATGTTCAGCCTCTCCACCATGCGGCATCAGTCACTAGATGAATACAAAATCAGCTATGTAGTTGCACTGGACATTGCTGATGTTTTCGACTGAATATAGCACCAGGAACTCTTGGCAAGCACTGGGAATCCCCAGCTCTGGTAGATCTCAAAGGGAGTAGTTCTTAACGAAGAGTCAACAAGATACTGTGTATATGCAGGTGTTCCGTAGGGAAGTGTGTTTGGGCCACTGTCATGGAATATCTACTGCAATGACCTTCTTCAACTCATCCTAGAATTCCAAGCCTATGCAGACGATTGTACCCTGATATGTACTTATCCAAGAGAGGAAATGCCATCTGCTCTAAGTTACATCAATCACCAGCTTACGGCTATATCAGCCGTGGGAAAACGATGGCAGGTTACACTAACTTCTGAGAAAGTACGAAGGATGACGGTCTCTAGGCAGCATGAAGTTAATGCTGGAGCAGTGGTAAGAATGAATGAAAGAGAGTTAGATTTTGGGGATGAGGTGGATATCCTGTGGGTGAAATTTGACTAAAAAATGTCTATGAAGAATCATTATGGACAGAATAAGAGAACCGAGCTAGACGACTCATCTCTCGCCTGGACCCAGCCTAGACAGACCTGTCATTTCAGTAGAGTCTTAACGCTGGAGGGATGCGACAAGTTATGTAATAGGCCAATATTGTCAAGGTACCACACTTGGCTCCACTCCGAGGACAGCGAGAAGACAGCATCTGTACCACAAGACGGGCAGTAAACAGCAACTACACTCTGAGATCATTTATTCATAGGATAACTCGAGTCTGGAACACGTTCATACAGCGTGTACAGCCCAGTTGAGGCTGTGTTGTATGTACAGTACAGCTGGTAGAGCTTGGAGATTAAATGTCGAACGGGGCAGCCTAAGACAAATGTTTAAAAACTGGAAGTGTTTCATCACGCAGTCTCTCTCTCTCTCTTTCTCTCTCTCTCTCTCTCTCTCTCTCTCTCTCTCTCTCTCTCTCTCTCTCTCTCTCTCTCTCTCTCTCTCTCTCTCTCTCTCTCTCTCTCTCTCTCTCTCTCTTCTCCTCTCTCTCTCTCTCTCTCTCTCTCTCGCTCTCTCTCTCCTCTCTCCCTTCCTCTCATTCCTTCCTTTCTTTATTTCTTTCTTCCCTCTCTCTCGTCTCCCTCCGTCCATCAGTAGTGATGGTGAACAATTAGTGTGATGTTGTTCACCAGACTGGTGCTGAGGTTAACTGATCCACCAATATAGCTTCCAATGACCGCCATTACTCTGACTGTGATGGCATCAGTGGCTGCCCATCAGATCATTCTGATGGAAATTTTAGAGTTTGGAAGAAATTGCCGGAAAGAGTGCAGAGGACTGAATATATATATATATATATTATATATATTATATATATTTTTATTTATATAAATATATATATATATATATATTATATATATATTATATATATATATATATAATATATATATTTTATATATGTGGGCATTTAAATTGATAATGGAAAAATGAAGTACGAAATTACATCTCTTTGATGGCATAAACCCCCAGGTACCATTTTGAAAAATACAAATGTTATTGCATAAAGTTATTCTGTACATACGAGGTTATAAATACAGTTATGAATATACATCTGTGGATATAAGTAAATATTCACACTCACTTAACACTCCGCTTTTGTAGTGAAGTGAATATGTGTTGCTTGTACTACTATGCATTACATACATATGGATACCCATGTGGGGTGTACGAGAGGGCAAAACGTGTAAGGGTAACCAGAGATAATGTGGGAAAAACAGTGAGTAAGGTTAGGCCCCACAGTGTCTGTATCGTACCCAGACGGGTGACCTCCAGTGATCAGATATATAATGTACCTGTGAGAAGAGGGGGGGAAGGAGGTGCGGGAGACCGAAAAAACCACAGGCTTACTGTCTCCCCATGACGGGGATCCTCCCAACCATTACGCCAAACCCAGAGGTTTACTGTTTCCCGGGTGGTCGCAAGGAAAGGGGGTCGTCTCTCTCTCTCTCTCTCTCTCTCTCCTCTCTCTCCCCTCTCTGCATTGTTCCCAAAAGGATAATGATTTTGTTTGCAAAATGAAGCCTAGAGCTATGATTAAAACTCCCCCGTGGGGGGAGTTGAATGTATATATATATGTATATATATTATATTTTATATATATAATATTATATATTTATTTTATAATATATATATTATATTTTATATTTCCAATACACATGAAGACTTTTACACTACTAAAGCTTTGCCTAAAATCCATAAAAAGAAGAAATAACACCCAAATTATAAAAAAAACACCATAATGTCTGCCATTTGAGAGGCAATAAATCGAAGGCACAAACCTGGCCAAACAATTCACGAAACAACAATAAAGTGAAATAAAGCGAATACAATTTTCCGAGTGATGGATCGAACGATGCTTCAATTGTTTCAGCCAAATATTAACAATATAAATTTTTAGTTAAAATTCGTTTAATAAATTCTGAAACGATATCTTATAGACAGCTCCAGGCATTGTTTTATATATATATATATATATATATATTATATATATTTTATATATATATATATATATATATATTTATATATAATATAATTAAGTACGTCTTGCTACTTCTACTTACACGTACAAAGTATTAGTTGTTGTTTTTTATTTATTTCCTTTATCTCGATGGGGAAGTGGAACAGAATTTTCCTCCGTAAGCCATGAGTGGGTCATGATAGTCTCTCATCACCTGACGTTTATGATAGTCTGTCATCACCTGACGTCATGATAGTTTCATCACCTGACGTCATGACAGTCTGTCATCACCTGACGTCATGTTGTCTCTCATCACCTGACGTCATGATAGTCTCTCATCACCTGACGTCTTTATGTTCTCTCATCACCTGACGTCATGATAGTCTCTCATCACCTGACGTCAGATAGTCTCTCATCCTTGACGTCATGATAGTCTTCATCACCTGACGTCATTTATAGTCTCTCATCACCGACGTCATGATAGTCTCTCATCACCTGACGTCATGATAGTCACTCATCACCCGACGTCATGATAGTCTTCATCACCTGACGTCATGATAGTCTTCATCACCTGACGTCATGATAATTTTTCATCACCTGACGTCATGATAGTCTCTCATACCTGGGCGTCATGATAATTTCTCATCACCTGACGTCATGATAGTCTCTCATCACCTGACGTCATGATAGTCTCTCATCACCTGACGTCATGATAGTCTCTCATCACCTGACGTCATGATAGTCTCTCATCACCTGACGTCATGATAATTTCTCATCACCTGACGTCATGAGAGTCTCTCATCACCTGACGTCATGATAGTCTCTCATCACCTGACGTCATGATAATTTCTCATCACCTGACGTCATGATAATTTCTCATCACCAGACGTCATGATAGTCTCTCATACCTGACGTCATGATAATTTCTCATCACCTGACGTCATGATAGACTTCATCACCTGCGTCATGATAGCTCTCATCACCTGACGTCATGATAATTTCTCATCACCTGACGTCTGATGTCTCTCATCACCTGACGTCATGATTTGTCTCTCATCACCTGACGTCATGATAGTCTCTCATAAACCCGACGTCATGATAGTCTCTCATCACTGACGTCATGATAGTCTCTCATCACCTGACGTCATGATAATTTTTTCATCACCTGACGTCATTTATAGTCTCTCATCACCTGACGTCATGAAATTTCTCATCACCTGACGTCATGATAGTCTTCTTAAACACCTGACGTCATGATAGTCTTTATCCACCTGACGTCTGATAGTCTCTCATCACCTGACGTCATGATAGTCTCTCATCACCTGACGTCATGAGAGTCTCTCATCACCCGACGTCATGATGTCTCTCATCAACCTGACGTCATGATAGTCTCTTATCACCTGACGTTATGATAGTCTCTTATCACCTGACGTCATGATAGTCTCTCATCACCTGAGTCATGATAGTCTCTCATACCTGACGTCATGATTGTCTTTATCACCTGACGTCATGATAGTCTCTCATCACCTGACGTCATGATAATTTCTCATCACCTGACGTCATGATAGTCTCTTATCACCTGACGTCATGATAGTCTCTTATCACCTGACGTCATGATAGTCTCTCCATCACCTGACGTCGTGATTAAATTTTTCATCAAACCCGACGTCATGATAGTCCTCATCACCTGACGTCATGATAATTTCTCATCACTGACGTTCATTTATAGTCTCTCATCACCTGACGTCATGATAATTTCTCATCACTGACGTCATGTTTGTCTCTCAAACACCTGACGTCATGATAATTTCTCATCACCCGACGTCATGATAATTTCTCATCACCTGACGTCATGATAGTCTTTACACCTGGGCGTCATGATAGTCTCTTATCACCTGACGTCATGTAGTCTCTCATTCACTGACGTCTTTATAGTCTCTCATCACCTGACGTCAAAGAGAGTCAAATCATCACCTGACGTATGATAGTCTTCATCACCTGACGTCATGATAGTCTCTTATCACCTGACGTCATGATTGTCTCTTATCACCTGACGTCATGATAGTCTCTCATCACCTGACGTCATGATAGTCTCTCATCACCTGACGTCATGATAGTCTCTTATCACCTGACGTCATGATAGTCTCTCATCACCTGACGTCATGATAGTCTCTCATCACCTGACGTCATGATAGTCTCTCATCACCTGACGTCATGATAGTCTGTCATCACCTGACGTCATGATAGTCTCTCATCACCTGACGTCATGATAGTCTCTTATCACCTGACGTCATGATAGTCTCTCATCACCTGACGTCATGATAATTTCTCATCACCTGACGTCATGATAGTCTCTTATCACCTGACGTCATGATAGTCTCTTATCCTGACGTCATGATAGTCTCTCATCACCTGACGTCTGATAATTTCTCATCACCTGACGTCATGATAGTCTCTCATCACCTGACGTCATGATTTAAATTTTTATCACCCGACGTCATTAGTTCTCATCCCTGACGTCATGATAATTTCTCATCACCTGACGTCATGATAGTCTCTCATCACCTGACGTCATGATAATTTCTCATCACCTGACGTCATGATAGTCTCTCATCACCTGACGTCATGATAATTTCTCATCACCTGACGTCATGATAGTCTCTTATCACCTGACGTCATGATAGTCTCTTATCACCTGACGTCATGATAGTCTCTCATCACCTGACGTCATGATTTAAATTTTTCATCAACCTGACGTCATGATAGTCTCTCATCACCTGACGTCATGATAATTTCTCATCACCTGACGTCATGATAGTCTCTCATCACCTGACGTCATGATAATTTCTCATCACCTGACGTCATGATAGTCTCTCATCACCTGACGTCATGAGAGTCTCTCATCACCTGACGTCATGATAGTCTCTCATCACCTGACGTCATGATAGTCTCTTATCACCTGACGTCATGATAGTCTCTTATCACCTGACGTCATGATAGTCTCTCATCACCCGACGTCATGTAGGGCTCTCATCACCTGACGTCATGATAGTCTCTTATCACCTGACGTCATGATAGTCTCTCATCACCTGACGTCATGATTTAAATTTTTCATCACCTGACGTCATGATAGTCTCTTATCACCTGACGTCATGATAGTCTCTTATCACCTGACGTCATGATAGTCTCTCATCACCTGACGTCGTGATAATTTCTCATCACCTGACGTCATGATAGTCTCTCATCACCTGAGTCATTTATAATTTCTCATCACCTGACGTCATGATAGTCTCTCATCACCTGACGTCATGATAATTTCTCATCACCTGACGTCATGATAGTCTCTCATCACCTGACGTCATGATAATTTCTCATCACCTGACGTCATGATAATTTCTCATCACCTGACGTCATGATAGTCTCTTATCACCTGACGTCATGATAGTCTCTTATCACCTGACGTCATGATAGTCTCTCATCACCTGACGTCATGATAGTCTCTCATCACCTGACGTCATGAGAGTCACTCATCACCTGACGTCATGATAGTCTCTCATCACCTGACGTCATGATAGTCTCTTATCACCTGACGTCATGATTGTCTCTTATCACCTGACGTCATGATAGTCTTCATCACCTACGTCATGATAGTCTCTTTATCACCTGACGTCATGATAGTCTCTTATCACCTGACGTCATGATAGTCTCTCATCACCTGACGTCATGATAGTCTCTCATCACCTGACGTCATGATAGTCTCTCATCACCTGACGTCATGATAGTCTGTCATCACCTGACGTCATGATAGTCTTCTTCATCACCTGACGTCATGATAGTCTCTTATCACCTGACGTCATGATAGTCTCTCATCACCTGACGTCATGATAATTCTCATTTACCCGACGTCATGATAGTTTTATCACCTGACGTCATGATAGTTTTCTTATCACCTGACGTCTGATAGTCTCTATCACCTGACGTCATGATAATTTTCATCACTGACGTCATGATAGTCTTCATCACCTGACGTCATGATAATTTCTCATCACCTGACGTTTATGATAGTCTCTCATCACCTGACTCATGATAAATTTTCTCACCCTGACGTCATGATAGTCTCTCATCACCTGACGTCATGATAATTTCTCACACCTGACGTCATGATAGTCCCCTCATCACTTGACGTCATGATAATTTCTCATCACCTGACGTCATGATAGTTCTTATCACCTGACGTCATGATAGTCTCTTATCACCTGACGTCATGATAGTCTTCATCACCTGACGTCATGATAATTTTCATCCCCCTGACGTCATGATAGTCTCTCAAACACCTGACGTCATGATAATTTCCCATCACCTGACGTCATGATAGTCTCTCATCACCTGACGTCATGATAATTTCTCATCACCTGACGTCATGATAGTCTCTCATCACCTGACGTCATGATAATTTCATCACCTGACGTCTTTATAGTCTCTCACACCTGACTCATGATAGTCTGTCATCACCTGACGTCATGATAGTCTCTCATCACCTGACGTCTTTAGACGTCAGGTGACGCCGGGAGTAAGAGGCTAGTAACCTCTCCTCCTGTATACATTAGTAAAGTTAAAAGAGAAACTTTTGTTTTTCTTTTTTCTGCCAACCTGCCTTGGTGTGTGTGTGTGTGTGTGTGTGTGTGTGTGTGTGTTGTGTGTGTGTGTGTGTGTGTGTGTGTGTGTGTGTGTGTGTGTGTGGGGTGTGTGTGTATGTGTGTGTGGTGTGTGTGTGTGTGCGTGTGTGTGTGTTGTGTGTGTGTGTGTGTGTGTGTGTGTGGGGTGTGTGTGTGTGTGTGTGTGTATGTATGTATGTATGTGTGTGTATAATAAATTGGAAGGAGGAATGATAGGAAAATAATCGAAAGTTTGTGAGAAGGAGAGGGCATGAAGAAAGGTTAATGAGAAAGAAGAAATAGAGGAACTAAATGGATTAAGAAGGAAGAGAAATGGATATGGGAGAACAAAAAAAAGTGGTAATAAGGTGGGTAGAGATAGACAAGTGTTTGTGGGTAGTTAGAGGTGGGGAGAGAAGGAGGAGGAGGAGGAGGAGGAGGAGGAGGAGGAGGAGGAGGGGAGGAGGAGGAGGATGAGGAGGTGGAAAGGTGAAGAAGTAGATGGTTGAAACAAAAATGGGAGGAAGGCGGGGGAAGGAAAAAGAAGTGTAAAGAGGAAGGAAGTGAATAAAGAGGAAGTAAAAGAAGAAGGAAGGAAATATAGAAGGATAGTAGTAAGAATGAAAAAAAAATGAAGGACAGAAGGAAGAAAAAAAAGGAAGGAAGGAAGGAAGGAAGGAAGTAAAGAAGGAAGGAAGAAAGGAAGGAAGGAAGTAAGGAGGAAGGAAGAAGGAAGAAGGAGGAAGTAAGAAGGTGGGAAAGGGAAATGGAAGGAAGGAAGGTAGGAAGTAAAGAAGGAAGGAAGAAAGGAAGGAAGGAAGAAAGGGAAAAGAAGTAAGGAAGGAAGGAAGAAGGAAGAAAGGAGGTAGGAAGGAAGGAAGGGAAGGAAGGAGGAAGGAAGGAAGGAAGGGAAGGAAGGAAGGAAGGAAGGAAGGAATGAAGGGAAAGGGAAAAGGAAGTAAAGAGAAGGAAGAAAGGAAGGAAGGAAGTGAGGAAGGAAATAAGGAAGGAAAGGAAGGAAGGTAGGAAGGAAGGAAGGAGGAAGGAGGAAAAAAAGGAAGGAAGGAAGGAAAGGGAAAGGGAAGAAAGGAGGTAGGAAGTAAAAAAAGAAGGAAAAAAGGGAAAGGAAGGAAGAAAGGAAAAAGGAAGGAAGTAAGGGAAGGAAGGGAAAGGGAAAGGGAAAGGAAGGAAGAAGGAAGGAAGGAAGGAAGGAAGGAAGAAGATGGATTAAGTCATAAATTACACAAGGAATTACTTCCTCTCTGCTCTTATGGCCGAATAATGCACATTAAAATACTGAAAAAGACACTTAAGGGAGTGACACTTGAGGGAGTGGCATTGAGGGAGTGACACTTAAGGGAGTTGCACTTGAGGGAGGGGACACTTGAGGGAGGGGAAAACTTGAGGGAGTGACACTTGAGGGAGTGACACTTAAGGGAGTGGCACTTGAGGGAGTGACACTTAAGGGAGTGGCACTTGAGGGAGTGACACTTGAGGGAGTGAAACTTGAGGGAGTGAAACTTGAGGGAGTGACACTTGAGGGAGTGACACTTAAGGGAGTGGCACTTGAGGGGAGTGACACTTAAGGGAGTGGCACCTTGAGGGATTGAACTTGAGGGAGTAAAACTTGAGGGAGTGAAAATTGAGGGAGTGCAACTTAAGGGAGTGGCACTTGAGGGAGTGACACTTGAGGGAGTGAAACTTGAGGGAGTGACACTTGAGGGAGTGACACTTGAGGGAGTGAAACTTGAGGGAGTGACACTTGAGGGAGTGACACTTGAGGGAGTGAAACTTGAGGGAGTGACACTTGAGGGAGTGACACTTGAGGGAGTGACACTTAAAGGAGTGACACTTGAGGGAGTGACACTTGAGGGAGTGACACTTAATTGAGTGACACTTGAGGGAGTGAAACTTGAGGGAGTGACACTTGAGGGAGTGACACTTAACGGAGTGGCACTTGAGGGAGTGACACTTGAGGGAGTGAAACTTGAGGGAGTGACACTTGAGGGAGTGACACTTAAGGGAGTGATACTTGAAGGAGTAACACTTGAGGGAGTGACACTTGAGGGAGTGACACTTGAGGGAGTGAAACTTGAGGGAGTGACACTTGAGGGAGTGACACTTGAATGAGTGACACTTGAGGGAGTGACACTTGAGGGAGTGACACTTAAGGGAGTGACGCTTGAGGGAGTAGCACTTGAGGGAGTGACACTTGAGGGAGTGACATTTGAGGGAGTGAAACTTGAGGGAGTGACACTTGAGGGAGTGACACTTGAAGTAGTGACACTTGAGGGAGTGACACTTGAGGGAGTGACACTTAAGGGAGTGACACTTGAAAGAGTGACGCTTGAGGGAGTGACACTTGAGGGAGTGACACTTGAAGGAGTGACACTTGAGGGAATGACACTTGAGGGACTGACACTTGAGGGAGTGACACTTGAGGGAGTGAAACTTGAGGGAGTGACACTTGAGGGAGTGACACTTGAACGAGTGACACTTGAGGGAGTGACACTTGAGGGAGTGACACTTAAGGGAGTGACGCTTGAGGGAGTAGCACTTGAGGGAGTGACACTTGAGGGAGTGACATTTGAGGGAGTGAAACTTGAGGGAGTGACACTTGAGGGAGTGACACTTGAAGTAGTGACACTTGAGGGAGTGACACTTGAGGGAGTGACATTTAAAGGGGAGTGACACTTGAAAGAGTGACGCTTGAGGGAGTGACACTTGAGGGAGGGGCACTTGATGGGTAAACATTTGAGGAAGCGACAATTGGGGAGTGACTTTAAACAGGGAGTGACACTTGGGGGAAAGTGGCACTTAAAGGAGTGACACTTGGAAGAGTGGCACTTGAGGGAATGGCACTTGAGGGAGTGACACTTGGGGGAGTGGCACTTGAGGGAGTGACACTTGAGGGAGTGACACTTGAGGGAGTGACACTTGAGGGATTGCACTTGGGAGGGGACACTTGAAGGAGTGACCTTGAGGAGTGACACTTGAGGGAGTGACACTCGAGGGAGTGACACTTGAGAGAGTGGCACTTGGTGAGTGACACTTGAAGGAGCGGTAATTGAGAGAGAGGCACTTGAAGGAGTGACACTTGAAGGAGTGGCACTTGAGGGAGTGACACTTGAGGGTGTGATCTCGAGGGAGTGAAAACTTGAGGGATTTGGCACTTGGTGAGTGACACTTGAAGGAGCGGTAATTGAGGGAGAGACACTTGAAGGAGTGACACTTGAAGGAGGACACTTGAGGAGTGACATTGGGGGAATGACACTCGAGGGAGTGAACTTGGGGAGTGGCATTTTGGGGGAGTGACATTTAAAAAGGAGCGGTAATTGAGGGGAGGCACTTGAAGGAGTGACACTTAAAGGGAAGTGGCATTGAGGGAGTGACACTTGAAGAAGGGGACATTTTGAAAAAAGTGACAGTTGAATGAGTGGCACTTGTTATCCCTTTTAAAATTTCAGTGAGCTTTTCCCTCTCTTGAATATCATCCTTGGTAAAACATACTAGGTATACATAGTATACATGACATACATATTTGGGGTATTCATACTTGGAAATTTATACTTGTTATGCATACTTGATAAACATAGTTGGCAAACACACGGGGTGTGCATAGTAGTTATACATATATATACTGAAAATACGTCCTGAGTATACATACAGAAAAATACATACAGTGGAGGTCCCAAATATATTCCTACTTTGATGAAAATACTGATGTTTATTGTAATGAATAATAATAATATAATAATAATAATAATAATAATTTAAAATAAATATAATAATTTTAAAAATAATAATATTTTATTTTATAGCAATAATAATAATGGTAACAATATATAATAATAATGATAATAACATTAATAATAATGATTAACCCAAAGAAAGACAGTATTTACTTCTGATCGCATCCGTGACTGTTTTCCCAATCATTTTTCTGATAGTCCCCTGATAGTAGTCTCCATTACCCTCATGATGGTATTCCTGATGGTCTTTCAACCATCTTGTTTCTCTCCTGATCGCGTATTCCTGATAGTCTCTCAACCTTACTCCTGATTGTCTGGTGATCGTCTCTTCCTGATTGGTTCCTGATCTTCCTGATCGTCTCACGATGCTGTCTCCGTAAAGATTCCTATCGTCGTCCCTGAGACGCAAATTAATTGCCAGCACCCGCGATAGTCTAGGTAGTCTATGTTGCTATAATCTCTGTTAAATGCAGTGAGCCGTCTGCGATAGGTTGCAATAGTGTGTGCTATAAGGTTTGAAAATTTCTACTATAGGCTACGAAGTTCCTGTGTAGGCAGCGATAGCCCCTTCTGTATATTACAAGTTCTCTGCCATAGGCTGTACTGCCTTTGAATTACTTTTTTAGAAAATTTGGATTATTATATTCACGGGGAAGCGCTCGACCCGCAAGAGCCATAAAGGCTGGAAATGGAAAGCATCATGTTTGATCGACGAAGGCAGGGATGGGGTTCAAGTCTCGGATTCAAGTTCCCTTCACAAGCCTCGAGGCGTCTGTCTGAAGGAACGGGGAAGGGAAGCGGAGCTTCATTTCATGACTGAAGATCCCTTCCTCCCGCAATGGGCTCTTTTTGGTTTTGGAAATAAAGAGTTTCCCCAAATTTCCCAGAGTGAGGTGCTTTTTCTCTCTCCCCCTCTCTTTACTCCATCTTTGTCTCCGCTTCCCCCTCGCCTCGCAATTCATTTCCTCACGCCCTCGTCTTCCTTCACCTTTCCTCCCTCCCGCCATTATTTCAGACTGGTAAACAGCAGTCATATGTTCTTTGCGGGTTTTTAAGGCTGGGATTGAGAATTTGCGGCCCAAAAACTTCTTGATTCGCGCCAGATCTTTTAGGCTGGCGGGGGAGACGGCCCAGATATTCCGGGGGGAAAGGAGAGAGACAGGCTGTTAGGTATCCAGGAAAAATAGAGGGCGAAGGCATCCTGGGAAGAGACACAGGGTGATATCCTGGAGAGAGAGAGAAAAAGAGAGTGGGGGGAAGGAGGAGGTTGCAAGATTCTGTACGAGGCACAAGTACTCTCATACCTTGAGTATTTTCCACTTTTCCTGGACTGCTTTTCCTCCGTCTCATCTGCGAATTCTTGACAGAAAAGAGAACAGAGCAAGACGCCTTATCTCTTGCTGGACCAGCCTGGACAGATCTGTCATTTCAGCAGTCTCCAACACCGGAGGGATGTGGGAGACCTTAATATTATGTACAAGTCCAATATTATCAAAGTACCACACTTGACTCCACTCCGAGGACAGCGAGAAGTGAGCTTCTACACCACAAGACGGGCAGCAAAGCAGCAGCTTCACTCTTACTGTAACCTTCTCCAGAACATCACTACCTCTGAGGTCATGTACTCCCAGGATGACTCAAGTTTGGAACATGATCGTAAGCATATTGATGTCAACGAGATAAAGTCAGTTGATCAAATGAAATCGCTGGCCCACACATGGCCTGGTCTCAGACGAGCCACGGGGGCGTTGACCCGAAACCTTCTCCAGGTAAACTCCAGGTTGAACTTCATTCTGTTCCTATTTGTATATCTCTTAATAATAAAAGGCTTTTAAATGAGCAGATGTAGGTAACAACTCTTAGCGGTAAATGAAGTTAGGACCTTAACCTAACCTTCTTAAACCCTATGTAAAAGGAGAGAGAGAGAGAGGAGAGAGAGAGAGAGAGAGAGAGAGAGAGAGAGAGAGAGAGAGAGAGAGAGAGAGAGAGAGAGAGAGAGAGAGAGAGAGAGAGAGAGAGAGAGAGAGAGAGAGACATTGCTGGCGCTTTCGACCGGGTGTGGCACCAGGGCCTCTTAGCAAAACTTCAAGCACTGGGAATTGCAGGCTGTATTACTACGTCTCCTCAGTGATTACTTCATGATAGATCTCTAAGTGTAGTTCTCATGGAACGGAATCAGCAAGACATCCTAACTGAGGCAAGTGTTCCACAAGGAAGCGTCTGGGATCATTGTTATGGAATGTCTACTTCAATGACTTCTTCATCTCATCCCAAAATCACATGCATATGCAGACGACTGTACACTGACATTCACTTATCCAAGAGAAGAAATGCCAGCTGCTCTAAGCTACATCAATCACCAGCTGAGAGCTATATAAGCTTGATGAAATAGATGACAAGTAACATTTGCACCTGAGAAAACGCAAATGATGATCGTCTCTAGGCACCATGATGGTAATGCTGGTGCAGTAATAAGGATGAATGGGAGGGTGTTGGCACCTGGAGAAGAAGTTGATATCCTTGGGGTGAAATTTGACCCCAAACTAACAATGAAGAACCATTGTGTAAATCTTGCAAACAAGGCAGCAGGAAGCTACAGCACTTCGCCGTATCTCGCATCTGCTTGACAGTAGGGGTTGCAAGATTCTGTGCGAGGCACAAGTACGCTACACCTTGAGTATGCTCCACTTTCTTGGTCTGCTGCCCCCCCTCTCATCTGCGACTGCTTGACAGAGTAGAGAACAGAGCAAGAAGTCTCATCTCTCGCCTGGACCCATCTGGATAGATCTGTCATTTCAGCAGAGCCTTCAACATAGAAGGGATGTGGGTGGTCTTACTGTTATGTATAAGGCCAATATTGTCAAGTGCCACACTTGGATTCACTTCGAGGACAGCGAGAAACAACTTTTATGCCACAAGACGGGCAGAAAGCAGCAACTTCACTCTGGCTGTACCCTTCTCCAGAACATCACTCCATCTGAGATCATATATACCCAGGATGACTCGAGTATGGAACACATTCGTACAGCATAATGATGTCAACGAGATAAAGCAGTTGATCAAATGAAATGCTGGCCCACAGATGGCTCCAACTTCATCCTGTTCCCTACTTGTATGTCTCATAACAATAAAAAATGCTTTCAAATGAGCTGATGTAGGTAACAGTTCTTAGCTTGCCAATAAAGTTAGGAATCCTTAACCTGTAAAAATTTTGTCAATAAAGCTAGGGATCCTAGCGTATAGTGGTGCGGGTGAATATTAGATACGATCCTCGTGAATGCCAGAGAGAGTTGACGAGAATCTCAGCACTGGTTAATATCGGGAAGGGCACTGATAATCCCTTGGTTAATGTTGAGAAGGACATTGATCTCCCACCGTGGTTAATATCTGAGACAACACTGACCATAACTGCTTGATAAAGCTCCCGGAGAGCGAAACGTTGCCACAATAAAATGTCGCATTAGTTGCATTTGTGTCCTTTTACTTAACACATTGTCGGTAATTCTACCAGTATTATCATAGCGGAGGTGGCCACCGCAACAAGAGCTGATGTATAATCTCACATCATTGGGCAGTGATATAAATAAATGTAACAGTGGAGTGAGTGAGGTTACCACCAATTACCCACAATGTGTTAGGTAGAAGGACACAAGCGCAACTAATGAGACATTTTACTGTGGCAACGTTTCGCTCTCCAGGAGCTTTATCAAGCAGTTATGGTCAGTGTTGTCTCAGATATTAACCACGGTGGGAGATCAATGTCCTTCTCAACATTAACCAAGGGATTATCAATGCCCTTCCCGATATTAACCAGTGCTGAGATTCTCGTCAACTCTCTCTGGCATTCACGGAGGTCGTATCTAATATTCACCCGCAGCCACTATACTCTATCTGGCATTTCAAATCGGGCTGCTGTTGGCGGACGGTGGATCGAATCTCGACCACTCCTGAGTGACCCACATGGGGTTTAGCGCTTTAAGAATTATGAAACGATCTAAGTTGCAGTTAGAGAACCCCGAACAAAACCC
>NC_069416.1:40097205-40113732 GCF_026875155.1 Cherax quadricarinatus | reverse complement strand
GGGCACAATGAACAATGGTCAACAATGAGACACATGGGCAACAATGAGATACATGGGCAAACAATGTGACACATGGTCAACAATGAGACAAAAGGGCAACAATGAGACACATTGGGCAACAATGTGACACATGGTCAATAATGAGACACATGGGCAACAAATGAGACACATGGGCAAACAATGTGAACCAAATGGTCACAATGAGACACATGAGCAACAATGAGACACATGGGCAAAAATGAGACACATGGGGCAACAATGTGACCACATGGGCAACAATGAGACACCATGGGCAACAATGAGACACTTTGGGCAACAATGTGACACATGGGCAACAATGAGACACATGGGGCAACAATGGGGACACATGGTCAACAATGAGACACATGGGCAACAATGTGACACCATGGGCAACAATGAGACACATGGGCAAACAATGAGACACATGGGAAACAATGATACATGACAACAAGTGACACATGGTCAACAATGAGACACATGGGCAACAATGAGACACATGGGACCAATGTGACACATGGTCAACAATGAGACACATGGGGCAATAATGAGACACATGGGCACCAATGAGACACATGGGCAAACATGTGACACATGGGCAACAATGAGACCCCATGGGCAACAATGAGACCATGGGCATCAATGTGACACTTTGTCAACAATGCGACACATGGGCAACACTGAGACACATGGGCAACAATGTGACACATGGGCAACAATGAGACACATGGGCAACAATGTGACACATGGTCAGCAAAATGAGACACATGGGCAACAATGTGACACATGGGCAACAATGAGACACATGGTCAACAATGTGACACATGGGCAACACTGAGACACATGGGGCAACAATGAGACACAATGGACAACAATGAGACACCATGGGCAACAATGTGACACATGGTCAACAAAGAGACACATGGGCAACAATGTGACACATGGGCAAAATGAGAAAAAAGGGGCAAAAAAATGTGACACATGGGCAACAATGAGACACATGGGCAACATGAGACACATGGTCAACAATGAGGACCATGGGCAACAATGAGACCAATGGGCAACAATGTACACATGGTCACAATGAGACACATGGGCAACAAGGAGACACAAGGCCCCAAACAATGAGACACATGTGCAACAATGAGAACATGGGCAACAATGAGACACATGGTCAACAATGAGACACATGGGCAACAATGAGACACATGGGCAACAATGAGACACATGGGCAACAATGAGACAAAATGGTCAACATGAGACACATGGGCAACAATGAGACACATGGGCAAAATGTGCACATGGGCAAAAATGAGACTCAGGGAAAATGGAAACATGGTCAAAAATTGAGACCATGGGCAGCAATGGACACTGGGCAACAATGAAACACGGGGCAACAATGAACACATGGTCAACAATGAGACACATGGTCACAATGAGCCCAAAAAGGGGCAACAATAAACACATGGGGCAAAAATGGACACTTGGTCAAAATGAGACACTGGGCAAAAGGGGAACACATGGGCAACAATGAGCCATGGGCAACAATGAGACACATGGGCAAAAAGGGAACACATGGGCCAATGAAAATGAACTCCAGGGGAAAAATGAGACACAGGGCAAAAATGAGACACATGGGCAACAATAGACCAGGGTCAACAATGAGCACATGGGCAACAATGGACAGAGGGGGAAAAAGAGACACAGGGGGAAAAAATGAGACACATGGTCAACTGGGGGAACCACATGGGGAAAAATGAGAACATGGGGAACAATGGACACGGCCATGGGGGAACAATGAGCACATGGTCAACAATGAGACCAGGGCAACAATCGCGTCCTTACGATTTCGAGGGTTATTATTTTTTTGTTTTTTTTTCCCTTTTTTTTTTCTACTCTTTTCCCTTTGGGTTTTCCCTTTCCTCTCCCTCTCTCTTCCCTCCTTATATCTCCTTTTTCCCATCCCCCAAAACCCCCACCCACCCAACGCTGCTTCCCCGCCACCCCTCTTCCTCCTTCAATCTCTATCCCCCCTCTCTTCCCTTTCCCCTCCCCCCCCTACCTCAGGAAGTCTCTGTGTTTTTTTTTATTCCCAGGGGCGAAAGGGTTGTGAAAGTCTCTGTTATACTACCTGGGCCCCGAAATTTTATGTAATTTCTAAACCGTTGGGAAAAAAACATAAATATGGATATAAAACCCGACGTTTCTTTTCACTTTTTTATGAATGGCCCTGTTTTTCTCGTTAAACTCTCAAACACTTTGAGGGGGATGTTTCACTCACTGTCTGTACACGGGGAACTATTCTTCGATGAACTTTTTCAAATTTTATTTCAAAAAAATCGAATAAGTAAAAGAGAGTTAAACGAGATTTAAAAAAAAAATTCGGGGGCCCGGGATGCTCGTTTTACCTCACTATATTAGCACAAGTATTAAGGGAATTCGCAAACCCCCATAAGGTTTGTGGTGCTCTTTTGGGGTTTTGGGCCCAAGGAAGACTATTGCTGAGGTCTTTTTGGGTCTTTGGGCCCGAGGCCCCTTAGTCGTTTCTCTGATAAAAAAAAAGAAAAAGGGAGTTTTAAATCACTCTCTTTTTTAAAACGGTAAAGTGGAGCGGCAACCCTTCACCCGGAGATCAGGGTTCTTCTTTAAAAATTTTTCGCAGGCGTTGGTGGCCCTATGGCCCGTATGGCCCCATTTCCTCCTCTCCCGGGGTTTCCCTGACGCAGGACATCTTTTGGAAAGGGGGATTTTTTGGGTCACCTTACTTTTTTTTTTTGTGTTTGATGATGAAGCCTCATTCCCATTCTTCACCTCTTCTTCTCTTCCTGAAAAAAACCAATTTTGCAACATTTCTCTTCCGCCCTTTCTGTTTCCTTATCGGGGGAACCCCACCCTGGGCCTTTCCGGGTTTCCCCCTGATGAGCCGAAATGAAAATTCTGACCCTCTTTGGTCTTCATGAGGGAAAGGAGCGTTTCCGGTATGGGCCACGACCAACAGGTACACAAGGTTGTTCGGCTACCTCACCCATCTTTCTTTTCTGCCCCCCGGCTGTTTTTTTTTCTTCAAAAAATCCCCTTTGGGGGAGGACGGGCCCTTGTCGTGGTTTTGGTTTTTTTCCCCTTTTGACAATTTTGTTTTTCGCCCAAGCATATTCGGTATCCTGAAACCGCTTCTGTTTTCTTGTTTTCAACCTGTTCTCCAAACCCAACCTGAAGTATACAAAAAGAAAAAAAGAAAAGTACCAGCAAAATTTGCGGGCTTCGAACTCAAATCTTCTCTTCATATTTGGGTTTAGGTTGGGTAAGGTTTTTTCGGGAAACAGGACAAATTTTTCCTGACGTTTTAGCCATATGAGCCCAAAGCTGGGCTTTTGGTCATCTGACCGGGGTTTCCTTTGGCTTACCCCTCCACCTCATTTTAAAAAATTTGAGGTTATACATTCTTCAGACTTATCAAAGAGAGAAAATCAGTTTTTTTTCCCTCCACATTTCTCAAGTAAAAAACCTTGGGCCCTTGCTGAAGGTATTAATATCCTCTGAAGTAAAAAAGAAATATAATGGATTGACGCATTGCAAAAAAAAAAAAAACCCCTTTAAATGATATCTTTTTTCAAACATTGCTAAAAAAGAGGGGGTTGAACATCAAGAAACTAAACTGCTTTGCTAACAAAATGGGCCCAAAGAATATCCCAAAAAGGAAAAATTCAAATTAAAAGCAATTCCCCCGGGTTAAACTTTCCCACAGTTTTTATAGCCCCTCCCAATTCATTCTACTTTTTTCCCATTCCCCTCTAAATAAAAAAAACCCGAAATTCAACATTCCCTCTTTAGCCCTCTGACTAAAAATTTTTTAGTAATTTTCCACACCCCCTCTCAATTTTCACAAAAGGGAATTTCCCTGTGCATAAATTTTTACATATACTTTGGGCCCTTTTGACACGCCATCTCCACGCCTCCCCCCCGCCTCCTCGCTGCGCATTTATAACCCGGGCTTCAAAAACCCATATAAAAGTGTTGGTACCACTATACTTTGTACTCTTTACATTACCTTCTTTACATCCATGGATAACTTTTTTTGTTCCAATATACCTAAAACCGCACCACTCACCTTTTTTCCTTAATCAATTCGAAGGTTAAACCTCACCCTTCAAAAAACCTATCCGTAAAAGCCAACTCCCAAATACGGGAAAGCTTCACTTTTCCCAATACTCCGCCCCTTTTACTTTTGATATCTAATTTTTCTTTATCAAAAATCTTTTGGGTTTACCCTCGTCCCCTTTTAACTCTTATCTATTTTCATTTTAACTTCAAATTTTTTACACACCCCCCAAAAATCGTCCACTAACCTTTGCAACTTTTCTTTAGACTCCCCCTTTAAACACAGTTCCCCGCAAAATGAAAACTGTGTCAACTCTCTTTTTTGTATTTGATTCCCCATAATTTAATCCCACCCATCTCCTCAACACCCTAGATTTACTTTTTTTTACAACCCCTTCTATAAATATTTTTAAAAAAACCCAGGGGTGACATTACACACCCCCTATCTAAAAACCTATTTTTAAAGGGGAAGTATTCTCCCTCTTTTTCTACACACCCCTAACCGAGCCCTCACAAATCCTCAAAAAAAATCTTTACGCTTTTAGAAAATTTTACTACCTATTCCTTACAGTTGAAAATTTGGGCCCGGGGGGGGCCCCAATCCTCTCTATCAAATATTTCCTTTTTTTAAAATTATAAATGAAATAAAAATTTCCCCTACCTTTATCAAAATTTACTTTTCACATATATTCTTCAATGTGAACACCTTATCGACCCCATCCCCTCCCAAATTCAAAAGCCTCCCTGTTTCTTTTGCAACCCTGCTCTCGGGTTTTTACCTTTTTTTTTTTTAAATAATACCCCCTATCATTACACTTAAAAATTTTTATAATCAGTGGGTTTTTATTCCCCAGAATTTTTACATTTTTTTAAAAACAATATAATATATATATAATATATATATATATATATATATATATTTATATATAATATATATTTAAAATATATAAAATATATTTATTATATATTTTATAAATATATATATAAACAAAAAGAAAAAAGGGAAACACGCAGCAGGCTTTACTGCCCCCATGGGGAAGCAGGTCCTTTGCCCCACCCCACCCCCCCGGATTAGCCCAATGACCCACTTAGTCAGGTCACTTCCATTTAAAGGGAAGGGGGCCAAAGCATCAACCTAGTAGCACAAGCTAGTCGGGCCCAACCAAAAACCCACCCCACCCCCACTGATGTTTTTATTAACCTTTTTTTAAAAACAAAACAACGTTTTAGCGTCTATAATTGTACTCGATATTTTAAATTCCACTCATCCAAAACTCTTTTTCCCAAAACCCAGTTTTTTCCTATACCTTCCGAACCCTGATTTTTTCCAACTTAAAAAACCATTGCTGCGAGCCCTTGTCTTGGCCGGAAAATTTCAGACACAAATTTCCCACCCCTTTTAAAATTTTTCCCTGTTGTTTTTAAATACACTTGATAAACCCCCCCCTAATTTTTTACGCCTTTCGAGAGAGTGCAGATTCAGGGCCCTCATTTCCTATCCTCTTTTGGGAAGTTTTCTGATACTAGGATAAACCCCCTTTGTCATACCCCTCTGTACTTTTCCCAGTGCTTTTAAATTATCCCATTCTGTAATACGGTGAAAAAAACGGGTGCACAAAATCTAAAATGAGGCCCTAGAAAAAGGGAATATATAGAGTTGGAGAAAATCTGGGGACTTCAAATTTATTTATATTTCTAGATATAAAGGGCCAAAGAATTCTGTTAGCTTTATTGCGAACACAAATGCATTGTTGCCCCTTGGGGTTTTGTTTTACGGCTAACCGAACTCCTAAACCCTTTTTCGTAACAGTATATTAAGATCACATTATTTAGTTTAAAAATGGGGCATGATTTTTTCTTGTCCAACATTTAGAATTTTGGGCATTTGTCAATATTAAATACATCTGCCACTTCTCAAAACCATTGCATCATTGTATTCAAATAATCTTGGAGTGCTCTATGTCCCCCACCAGAATGACTGGCCCGGCCCATTTTGGTGTCATCAGCAAATTTGTTAAAGGCCCGTTTATTTTTTTTCCCCCCTCTATGTCTTTTATGAAAATTTGTGAACAAAAAGGGGCCCCAAACGCGGGACCCCTGAGGAACACCGCTTTTGACGTGCCCTCCATTCTGATTTCTCCCCTTTTAATCCCAAACTCTCTGCTGCCATTTGTTAGCCATGCCTCTACCCAGGAAAAAAATTTCTTTTTTCTATCCGTGTGCCATAATTCCTCAAAGCCTCTGAGTGGGACTCAAATCAAAAGCCTTACTAAAATCTATATACCCCGTACCATATTCTTTAAACCATGATCGCCCCCCAAAAAACATTTTAGTGAAAAAAATTGGGAAAATTCTTTAAAAAGGGAAACGCCCCTTTTTAAAAAACCTTTTTGAATTCATTAATCAATCTTTGCCGTCAAGAGGGCCCTACAAATTTGCTACGGAAAATTATTGTTTCCCTTTAAATTTTCCCACTTTGGAGGAAAGGGCTTTTTGGTCTATAGTTCGAACCCCAAGGACCTGTCACCTGCCTTGTAAATTGGTATTAAAATTTGCCCTTTTCCCCCTTATTTAGGCACTATGCCAGTTTGTAGTGATTTTGTTTAAAAGATTAGCCAAAAAATTTGCTAAGTTCCTCTTAACTTTTCCCTTTTAAAACCCCTTTTAAAAAAGTTCACAGGGCCTGGGGTTTTTTTAGGTTTTAATTTCTCTATTTGTCTGGGGCCCTTGGGCCCCTAGTTACCCCAGTTTTGCATAGTTTATTTTCGTTCCTGTTTACATAAACTATTATTTCAGGAATTTTTCTAGGGATTTTCCTGGGGAAAAGAGAGGGAAATAAAGGGATTGGGAAAAATTTTCCCCATATCCCTATCACTGTCAGTGATCTGCCAGAGTTACTCTTAAGTGGGCCTATCTTTTCCCCCAATCTTACTTCTGTATACCTTTAAAGAACCCCTTTTGGGTTGGGGCTTCGAATCCCTTGCACCTTTGCCCATAAAACCCCCCTTTTCTTTTCTTTTTCCCTTTTTTTTTTTCTCTCTTTTTATGAATATATTGATTTTTTTAAAATGCCCATCCCTCTTTTTAAAACGCCCATATATTTCCTCTCTTTTGACCCAAAAGATTTTTAAACTTTGGGTTCCTTTCCCTTTGGGGTAATTTTTGTTAGATCTAATTTCCCCACTCGGAGCAGAAGTTGTCTGGGAAGCTTTGAAAATATGCTCTGAAAAACGTCATTTGGGAACCAAGATCACCTACCTGGGCCCTAGTCAGGTCATCCCCAAAATTTGCCCCCCAGGTAATTTTTCAGTCCCCTTAAATCGGCCCAAACGAAAGTCTGGGAAAAAGAAAATTTTTATTGCAGTTATAAGAAGAACGAACGAAGGGGAAACCCGGGAGAAGGCCTATGGCCCAAATTTTCTGGGTATTTCCAAGATATATTGAAACTAATGATTTTTTGATCACTTTCCCCCCAAACTCATCAAAAACCTCAAAATTATTTAAATTTTTGATTCTTTGGGTTTGGGAAGAACTTTAAATCAAGCAGATTGTTTCCTCTAATTGGTTCTTCAACCCAAAAAGTTCTTAAAAAACAAATCCTGACCGCATCAAGAAAGTCACTAGACTCAAAAATTTTCCCGGCCCTATTTTTTCCCAAACAATTGTTAAAGTTAAAATCTCCCCTTAAAACAACATTTTCATATCTAGATGCCTTATGAATTTTGTCCCATAAAAGCTTATGAATTCCCTTTTCAAGGTTTTTGGGGGCCCCCATAAATCACACCCCAAAAATTAAATTTTTTCACGCCCCCGAGAAACGTACCAAACAGATTTGTTTCGTGTTTTTTACTCTTATATAAGTCCCAAGACAACAATTTTAAAATTTCCTTGACAAAACATCGCCCCTCCCCCCCACCCTTCCCCCGTGACCCAAACAGTGGGGAAAGTTTTTAAAACCCCGTTTGTTTCATTCAGAAAGGGATTTTCTATTTTCAGGGGTGAAAAAAAGGGTTTAGTTACAGCAATAATATCCATATTTACTTCGTTGCAAGTAAACTTACTCATCTACTTTTTTCTTAGGCTCGTACTATTTTTAAAAGTAAAACCTTAAAGGGGGGGGGGCCCCAGTCAATCGTTTCCCCTACTATTCTCTTTTCTTGTTGATCAATTGATTTGCCTTTTTCTAGCAACATTATTTTGGGAAAATTGGGCTTTTTAAAAAATATCCCTGAGGTTTTCCCCCGGGAATAACTGCTGTTTTTAAAACCCCAAACGCAGCCCCGATTGTTTCCCCCAAAACCTATTCCTCTATTTAAACTATCAGTTTAAAAAAAGTCCTAAACAATTTATCAATTACCTCTCCCCAAACGAATTTGGGTAATTTCCAAACCCCTCCCCCCAAACCCCCGAGAGAAGAGCCCCATCCCTTTCATGGGAAATCTGTTTGCCATAAATTTGTCGCAGTTATCAATGAATAGGATTTCAATTCCTTTCAAACCTTGAAACCTTTTTTTCCCCTTCGAGGGTCTGGGTTTCCCCCAATTTTCCCCCCAAAAGGGGGGACCCCCTAAAATATGGGATAAAATATTATATATATATATATATTTTATATATATATATATAAATAATTTTAATTTTATATATATATTTTATTTTATATATATTTATTAATATATATTTTAAAATATATATATAAAATTTTAATATATAAATTTTAAAATATATTTTTTTTTATTTATATATATAAAATATATATATATATTTTTTATATATATTATATTATATATATATATATATATAATTTTATATATATATATATATAAATATATATTTTGCAAAAAAATCCCCTTTAAAGAATAGAGAAATTTCCAACCCCTTTCGTGACTACTACATTATCCTTGATAAAAATGAGTAGTCACGAAAACGCTTGGGAAATTTTTTCCCATTTCCTTTTAGAGTGGGGGGTTTTTTTTGCATATTCTAAATCACCCGTTTTTCTGGATCTTATTGCAAAAATAATATATATATTTTAATATAAAATTATATAAAATATATATATAAAATATATATAAAAATATATTATATAAATATTATATAAATATATATATATTAAATATATATAAAAAATATATAAAAATATATATATATAAAATATATATATATAAATTTTTTTTTATAAAAATATATTAAAATATGTCGTGCCCAAAAATGTTTAAAAATGGTCAATTAGCAAAAAACTCATTTTAAAATTAAGTCCCCTTTTCCCAAAAATTTTTTCTTATGAATTTAAAGATATAATTTTTTTATTAATGTTAAAAAAAAAATTTATAATTTTTCACCAAAAGAAACTTTGAAAAAAATTACCTAACCTTATTACAAAAAGAGCAATTTATTTTAGCCCAACCCAAAAAATATATTTTAAATACGTTACAATAATTTAGTACTAAAGCAAAACAAACAAATAATTTTTTTTGTTTTGGTTTAGAATGATTTTGGGGAAATTATTTTTTTTTGGGGGGATTTTTCACAAATTTTCACTTGTCCTTATGGGAAGATGAGCGTTGCTATTTAAGCCCAAAATTGGCCCTATCTGCCTATTTTTGGCAACGAATTAAAATATTATATTTTAAATATATTTTATATATATTTTATATTTTATATATAAATATATATGTCAAAGGGGAGGGTTGCATAAAGGAGGGGAATGGCAGTAGCAGTATTGCACACTTATTTCGTTCCCTCCCTTTAAACCCCTTTCCCTTTTTCCCCTTCCCCTTCTCCCCCCCTCTTCCTTCCCCTTTGCCACAGTTTTGAGAGAGCAATAACCCGGGGAAACGGTCCCTTCCAGGGTCTGCCGCACCGGGATTTTTGGCCACTTTTTGACGCTCAAGAAGAATCGGAAAAAGTCCTCCCCGAGTTATTATTTGCCTTCACTATTTTTCCCTCTTTTTACACACACAAACACACACACACACAACCCCACACACACACACACCACACCCCCACTTGATAAAGACCCTTTAAGAAAAACAGAGAAAAAACAAAGGTTTGCAACAAGGTTAGTTTCCCGAGCCAAGGGGAAGGCCTATGAAAAAAGATTTAAAGGGAAAAACGGCCTGAAGACACTGGAGGACGGAGGGTCAGGGGGGGGACATGAAAACGAATAAAAAATTACTGCGTGGGAAAAGACAAATTTGGGCAAGGGCAGGTGTTCCAGGGGGGGGACACAGAAACAAGAGGCCACAATTGGAAATTTAAGGGCACAAATGAGTAGAGAGATAGTAGGGAATATTTTTTTTCATCATAAGTTTAAGGCATTGGGAAAAGCCAGAAAAAGGGGCGTAGTGGGGGCAGGGAAAACCCAAAACATTTTTTAAAAAACGAGGGTTTTATAAAAACTCATGGGGCCGGGGGGAGAGAGGGTCTAGTAGCAACCGGGGAAGAGGGGGGCCAGGAGCTAAGGGCTCGACCCCCGCAACCCCCAAATAGGGAGTACAAATAGGGGAGTACACACAACCCCCACACACACACACACACACACACACCCAAAAACACACACACCCACCACACAACACACACACACACCCCCCCCACACACACACGGGGGAAAGGGCCCGAAGACATAGTATAAAGGGTAGGGGCCCAAAAACTGCAAAACTCACTCAAGGGAAAAAGGGTTTTTTGGGGTTTTTTCCTGGAGTTTACCTGGAGAAAAAGTTCCGGGGGCAACGCCCCCGCGGCCGGTCTGGGGGCCCGGCCTCCTGGTGAGGCCTTTAGGTTGAGTAAAAATACCGAGCCACTTTCCCGAGGCACAGTCAACCAAATAACTGCTGCAGCATATGGGCGCCTGGCAAACCTTTAGGGAATTTTCGTTCCGATACCTTTAGCAAGGGAATTGTTCAAGACTCTGTACACCGTGTACGTCACCCCAAACTGGATTATGCAGCCCCTTTTGGAACCCACAAAAGCCCCGCCCCAAGAAATTAGAGAAAATGCAAAAAGGGTTTTCAACAAAACTAGTTTCAGAGCTAAAGGGGAAAGTCCCACAAAAGAGGTTGAGGGGAAAACGGCCCGAAACACTTTAGGACAGTAGGGTTAGGCCCAGACATGATTCGACATACAAAATACCCCGCGGAAATTGGTAAGGGGGACAGAGACGGGTGTTGCAAAAAAAGGGGCCCCAGAATAAGGGGTTTACAATTTGGGGGGTTTAAGACTTTAGAGAATCCCTGGGGTGTTAGGAAGTATTTCTTCAAAATCACAGAGTTTTTCAGGAAGCAGAATAGTCTGGGGGGTAAAAAAGTAGTGGAAAGGGGAACCATAATACTTTTTTAAAATGAGGGTTTTTTGGGAAACTCATGGAGCAGGGGGGGGGAGAGGACCTAGTAAATACCGTGAAAAGGCGAGGCCCAAAACTCTGATTTGAAACCCCCCCCCAAACCCCAATTAGGTGCAATTACGTGAAACACGTACAGGTAAAAACTCGAAATTTTCGTCAGGGGTCTACTTGAAATTCAGAAATATATTCTTACTGAAAAATGGTTCCCGGGTTACTCTAACAAAAAAAAAAAAAACATTCTGATAATGCCCTGTAAAATATTTGTTTTAGGGAAAGATGAATAAATTTTCCCTGCCAGCTAAAGGGGAGGGAACAAAAAAGGTACAGGTCGTGGGGGGAAAAAAGTATTAATCTTTTAAAATTTTTTTAGTAGATATGGGAAATAGAGAGGAACCCAGTACAGCGCTCCTTGACACCACCCAGCCCACTCCTTGACACCACCCAGCCCACTCCTTGACACCACCCAGCCCACTCCTTGACACCGCCCAGTCCATTCCTTGACACCACCCAGCCCACTCCTTGACACCACCCAACCCACTCCTTGACACCACCCAGCCCACATCCTTGACACCACCCTGCCCACTCCTTGACACCACCCAGCCCACTCCTTGACACCACCCTGCCCACTCCTTGACACCACCCAGCCCACTCCTTGACACCACTCAGCCCACTCCTTGACACCACTCAGCCCACTCCTTGACACCACCCAGCCCACTCCTTGACACCACCCTGTCCACTCCTTGACACCACTCAGCCCACTCCTTGACACCACCCAGCCCACTCCTTGACACCACTCAGCCCACTCCTTGACACCACTCAGCCCACTCCTTGACACCACCCAGCCCACTCCTTGACACCACCCAGCCCACTCCTTGACACCACCCTGCCCACTCCTTGACACCACCCAGCCCACTCCTTGACACCACCCTGCCAACTCCTTGACACCACCCTGCCCACTCTTTGACACCACCCAGCCCACTCCTTGACACCACTCAGCCCACTCCTTGACACCACTCAGCCCACTCCTTGACACCACCCAGCCCACTCCTTGACACCATCCAGCCCACTCCTTGACACCACCTGCCCACTCCTTGACACCACCCAGCCCACCTCCTTGACACCACCCTGCCCACTCCTTTGGGACACCACCCTGCCCACTCTTTGACACCACCCAGCCACTCCTTGACACCACTCAGCCCACTCCTTGACACCACCCAGCCCACTCCTTGACACCACCCAGCCCACTCCTTGACACCACCCTGTCCACTCCTTGACACCACCCAGCCCACTCCTTGACACCACCCAGCCCACTCCTTGACACCACCCAGCCCACTCCTTGACACCACCCTGCCCACTCCTTGACACCACCCTGCCCACTCCTTGACACCACTCAGCCCACTCCTTGACACCACTCAACCCACTCCTTGACACCACCTTGTCCACTCCTTGACACCACTCAGCCCACTCCTTGACACCACCCTGCCCACTCCTGACATACCTCGATCCCTTCTTGACACTGTCACACTTATGTGAGTTTGAGTGTTCCATGATACTCTATACGAGACCAACTATGCTAGCACACAGCTCAAGTTAGTTACTGATATAATGTTAGCCAGTCCCTCGTGTGTTCCTGCTGCCAGGAATGTTGGGGTTTCTTCAGTTTCACCCCACATGATAACCCTCATTAGTTTGTAAGGCTGGTCAGTCAAGTTGCTACTGCTGGAAGCCATCCCTAGGAAATGCATGGATATGAATTTGAAAAAGGGGAATATAACCAGAATCTAAATATAGGCTTGGGGGAAAGAGGCTTGAAATCTCACTCAAGGTGAGTGAGGTTAGAAGTGAATGCTACAGTGAATGCTCGTTTGGCCGGTCTCAGAGTAAATTTCAGGACTCTCAGAAGAATCATTCATAACTCCTTATACGACATATGTCAGGTTCATCTTGGAGTACGCAGCACCAGCATGGAACCCACTCCAGATGATGCATATCCAGAGACTAGAGAAAGTAAAGAGGTTTTCGATAAAACTAGTCCCGGAGCTAAAGATAACGAGCTGTGAGGAGAGATTAGGAGAACTTAACTTGACGACTTTAGCGAAGAGGAGCAGGGGAAATACTATAAAAAATACAAAATACAAAGTGGACTTGAACATTAAAATGGTATAAAATACCGACAGATTGTTAGGTAAGACACATATGCAAAACTTTAAGGGTGATGGACTGATTACATCGTCTTCAAGTATCTTCTGCTTCTATCAACTTTTCTGTACTCGACTGAAGAAGCCTACTGTGTAGGCGAAACGTTTCAAAATAAAGATACCTAACTGTTGCATATGTGTCTTACCTAACAAAGTGGACTTGCTATGGCGGACAAGGATAGATTATTCGAGAGGCTGGGAACGGGTTCACGAGGGCACAGTTGGGAATTAAAGATTTAGATGAGTTACGCGCTTATCAGGAAATATTACTGCAGCCTCAGGATGATCAGAATGTGAAATGATCTTCACGAGGAAGTAGTGGAAGCAGCCTCTTACATGGTTTTAAGAACAAGTATGACAATGACAATTACGCTAAGAGGGAGTTAATCCGACAAGCGGTAAGTTAAGAGGCAGGGCCAGGAGCTGAGATTCGACCACACACACATAGACACACACACACACACACACACACACACACACACACACACACACACACACACACACACACAACACACACACACACACACACACACACACAGGATTATGCAGCATCAGTTTGGAACTCACACCTAGCAATGCACGTAAGGAAATTAGAGAAAGTGCAAATGTTTGCAACAAGTCCTACGAGAAGAGGTTAAGGGAAATAGACCTGACGACACTGGAGGACAGGAGAGTTAGGGGGATATGATAACGACATATAAAATACTGAGAGGAATCAACAAGGTGAACAAAGACAGGATGTTCTAGAGATGGGACACAGCAACAAGGGGACACAGTTGGAAGTTGTAGGCTCAGATGTATCACAGGGATGTTAGGAAGTACTTCTTCAGTCACAGAGTTGTCAGGAAATTGAATAGTCTGGGAAGTGATGTACTGGAGGCAGGATCCATACACAGCTTTAAGAAGAGGTATGATAAAGCTCATGGAGCAGGAAGAGTGACCTAGTAGCGGCCAGTGAAGAGGCAGGGCCAGGACTTGTGACTCGATCCCTGTAACCACAACTAGGTGAGTACAACTAGGTGAGTACAACTAGGTGAGTACTGGAGCCAGGTATTACAAGGACCATTATGTTAAGAGCGAGTAAATCCGGCAAGCGGTAAGTTAAGAGGCAGGGCCAGGAGCTATGACTCGACTCCTGCAACCACAATTAGGTGAGTACACACACACACTCACACTCAGGGAGATACGTGCGTACACACTCTGGACTGTGTTCATTAATGGACTGCTTGTCAATTTGCATTACTTACTCCGAGTGTTTGCGTGTGTGTGTGTGTGTGTGTGTGTGTGTGAGAGGAGAGAGAGAGAGTGAGAGAGGAGAGAGAGAGAGAGAGAGAGAGAGAGAGAGAGAGAGAGAGAGAGAGAGAGAGAGAGAGAGAGAGAGAGAGAGAGAGAGAGAGAGAGAGAGAAAGAGAGAGAGATCTCTAAGTGTAGTCCTCAATGGAGCGGAATCAGCAAGGCATCCTATTGGGGCAAGTGTTCCACAAGGAAGCGTGCTGGGTCCACTGTTATGGAATGTCTACTTCAACGACCTTCTTCATCTCATCCCAGAATCACATGCACATGCAGACGACTGTACACTGACATTCACTTATCCAAGAGAAGAAATGCCCGCTGCTCTAAGTTACATCAATCATCAGCTGAGAGCTATATCAGCTTGGGGAAATAGATGGCAAGTAACATTTGCACCTGAGAAAACGCAAATGATGATCGTCTCTAGGCACCATGATGGTAATGCTGGTGCAGTAGTAAGGATGAATGGGAGGGTGTTGGCACCTGGAGAAGAAGTTGATATCCTTGGGGTGAAATTTGACTCCAAACTAACCATGAAGAACCATGTTGTAAATCTTGCAAACAAGGCAGCCAGGAAGCTTACAGCACTTCGCCGTATCTCGCATCTGCTTGACAGTAGGGGTTGCAAGATCCTGTACGAGGCACAAGTACGCTCACACCTTGAGTATGCTCCACTTTCTTGGTTTGCCTGCCCCCCTCTCATCTGCGACTGCTTGACAGAGTAGAGAACAGAGCAAGACGTCTCATCTCTCGCCTGGACCCATCCTGGATAGATCTGTCATTTCAGCAGAGCCTTCAACATAGGAGGGATGTGGGTGGCCTTACTGTTATGTACAAGGCCATATTGTCAAATACCACACTTGGATCCACTTCGAGGACAGCGTGAAACAAGCTTTTATGCCACAAGACGGGCAGAAAGCAGCAACTTCACTCTGGCTGTACCCTTCTCCAGAACATCACTCCATCTGAGATCATACATACCCAGGATGACTCGAGTATGGAACACATTCGTACAGCATAATGATGTCAACGAGATAAAGTCAGTTGATCAAATGAAAATGCTGGCCCACAGATGGCTCCAACTTCATCCTGTTCCGTACTTGTATGTCTCATAACAATAAAAATGCTTTCAAATGAGCTGATGTAGGTAACAGCTCTTAGCTTGCCAATAAAGTTAGGAATCCTTAACCTGTAATATAGCTGTCAATAAAGCTAGGGATCCTTAACCTTGTCAAACCTTGTGTAAAAAAAAGAGAGAGAGAGGAGAGGAGAGAGAGAGAGAGGAGGAGAGAGAGAGAGAGAGAAGAAGAGAGACGAGAGAGAGAGAGAGAGAGAGAGAGAGAGAGAAGAGAGAGAGGAGAGAGACAGACAGACAGACAGACAGACAGACAGACAGATAGACAGAGACAGAGACAGAGACAGAGAGAGACAGAGAGAGAGAGAGAGACAGACAGACAGACAGAAAGAATGGAGAAAAGCACGCTATATTTGCCCACGTAAACTCTCGAGGGGAGACAGCAGGCGAGCAGCAAGGGTGTACATTCATTCATCTCTGTCTGCCTCTGATGAATGACTCCCCAGTGT
>NC_069416.1:40072205-40084705 GCF_026875155.1 Cherax quadricarinatus | reverse complement strand
GTGGCAGTTGAGGGAGTGACACTTGAGGGAGTGAAACTTGAGGGAGTGACACTTGAGGGAGTGACACTTAAGGGAGTGACGCTTGAAGGAGTAGCACTTGAGGGAGTGACACTTGAGGGAGTGACACTTGAGGGAGTGAAACTTGAGGGAGTGACACTTGAGGGAGTGACACTTGAACGAGTGACACTTGAGGGAGTGACTCTTGAGGGAGTGACACTTAAGGGAGTGACGCTTGAGGGAGTAGCACTTGAGGGAGTGACACTTGAGGGAGTGACATTTGAGGGAGTGAAACTTGAGGGAGTGACACTTGAGGGAGTGATACTTGAAGTAGTGACACTTGAGGGAGTGACACTTGAGGGAGTGACACTTAAGGGAGTGACACTTGAAAGGAGTGACACTTGAGGGAGTGACACTTGAGGGAGTGGCACTTGATGGAGTAACATTTGAGGGAGCGGCAATTGAGGGAGTGACATTACAGGGAGTGACACTTGAGGGAGTGGCACTTAAAGGAGTGACACTTGGAAGAGTGGCACTTGAGCGAATATCACTTGAGGGAGTGACACTTGGGGAGTGGCACTTGAGGGAGTGACACTTGAGGGAGTGACACTTGAGGGAGAGACACTTGAGGGAGTGACACTTGAGGGAGTGACACTTGAAGGAGTGACACTTGAGGGAGTGACACTTGAGGGAGTGACACTCGAGGGAGTGACACTTGAGGGAGTGGCACTTGGTGAGTGACACTTGAAGGAGCGGTAATTGAGGGAGAGGCACTTGAAGGAGTGACACTTGAAGGAGTGGCACTTGAGGGAGTGACACTTGAAGAAGTGACACTTGAAGAAGTGACAGTTGAATGAGTGGCACTTGTTATACCTTTAAATCAGTGAGCTCTTCCCTCTCTTGAATATACATCCTTGGTATACATACTAGGTATACATAGTATACATGACATATATACTTGGTATTCATACTTGGTATTTATACTTGTTATGCATACTTGATAAACATAGTTGGCAAACACACTGGGTGTGCATAGTAGTTATACACTATATATACTGAATATACGTCCTGAGTATACATACAGAATATACATACTAGTGGAGGTCCTAAATATATTCCATACTTTGATGAAAATGCTGATGTTTATTGTAATGATAATAATAATAATAATAAAAATAATAATAATAATAATAATATAATAATAATAATAATAATAATAATAATAATAATAATAATAATAATAATAATTATTATTATTATTATTATAGCAATAATAATGGTAACAATATATAATAATAATGATAATAACATTAATAATAATGATTAACCCAAAGAAAGACAGTATTTACTTCTGATCGCATCCGTGACTGTTTTCCCAATCATTTTTCTGATAGTCCCCTGATAGTAGTCTCCATTACCCTCATGATGGTATTCCTGATGGTCTTTCAACCATCTTGTTTCTCTCCTGATCGCGTATTCCTGATAGTCTCTCAACCTTACTCCTGATTGTCTGGTGATCGTCTCTTCCTGATTGGTTCCTGATCTTCCTGATCGTCTCACGATGCTGTCTCCGTAAAGATTCCTATCGTCGTCCCTGAGACGCAAATTAATTGCCAGCACCCGCGATAGTCTAGGATAGTCTATGTTGCTATAATCTCTGTTATAATGCAGTGAAGCCGTCTGCGATAGGTAGCAATAGTCTGTGCTATAAGGTTTGAAAATTTCTACTATAGGCTACGAAGTCTCCTGTGCTAGGCAGCGATAGCCTCTTCTGTATATTACAAGATTCTCTGCCATAGGCTGCTACTGCCTTTGAATATACTTTGTATGAAAAATTTGGATTATTATATTCACGGGGGAAGCGCTCGACCCGCAAGAGCCATAAAGGCTGGAAATGGAAAGCAATCAAGTTTGATCTGACGAAGGCAGGAGTGGGGTTCAAGTCTCGGATTCAAGTTCCCTTCACAAGCCTCGAGGCGCTCTGTCTGAAGGACCGGGGAAGGGAAGCGGAGCTTCAATTTCATGACTGAAGATTCCCTTCCTCCAGCAATGGGCTCTTTTTGGTTCTTGGAAATAAAGAGTTTCCCCAATTTCCCAGAGTGAGGTGCTTATCTCTCTCCTCCTCCTCTTCTACTCCATCTTTGTCTCCGCTTCCCCCTCGCCTCGCAAATTCATTTCCTCACGCCCTCGTCTTCCCTTCACCTTTCCTCCCTCCCGCCATTATTTCAGACTGGTAAACACGCAGTCATATGTTCTTCGCGGGTTATAAGGCTGGGATTTGAGAATTTCGCGGCAAATACTTCTTGATTCGCGCCAGATCTTTTAGGCTGGCGGGGGAGACGGCGCCAGATATCCCGGGGGAAGAGAGAGAGACAGGCTGTTAGGTATCCAGGGAAGATAGAGACGAAGGCATCCTGGGAAGAGACACAGGATGATATCCTGGAGAGAGAGAGAAAAAGAGAGTGGGGGGAAGGAGGAGGTTGCAAGATTCTGTACGAGGCACAAGTACTCTCATACCTTGAGTATTTTCCACTTTCCTGGACTGCTTTTCCTCCGTCTCATCTGCGAATTCTTGACAGAAAAGAGAACAGAGCAAGACGCCTTATCTCTTGCCTGGACCCAGCCTGGACAGATCTGTCATTTCAGCAGTCTCCAACACCGGAGGGATGTGGGAGACCTTAATATTATGTACAAGTCCAATATTATCAAAGTACCACACTTGACTCCACTCCGAGGACAGCGAGAAGTGAGCTTCTACACCACAAGACGGGCAGCAAGCAGCAGCTTCACTCTTACTGTAACCTTCTCCAGAACATCACTACCTCTGAGGTCATGTATTCCCAGGATGACTCGAGTTTGGAACATGATCGTAAGCATATTGATGTCAACGAGATAAAGTCAGTTGATCAAATGAAATCGCTGGCCCACACATGGCCTGGTCTCAGACCGAGCCACGGGGGCGTTGACCCCCGAAACCTTCTCCAGGTAAACTCCAGGTGAACTTCATTCTGTTCCCTATTTGTATATCTCTTAATAATAAAAAGGCTTTTAAATGAGCTGATGTAGGTAACAACTCTTAGCCGGTAAATGAAGTTAGGACCCTTAACCTAACCTTCTTAAACCCTATGTAAAAGAGAGAGAGAGAGAGAGAGAGAGAGAGAGAGAGAGAGAGAGACATTGCTGGCGCTTTCGACCGGGTGTGGCACCAGGGCCTCTTAGCAAAACTTCAAGCACTGGGAATTGCAGGCTGTATACTACGTCTCCTCAGTGATTACCTTCATGATAGATCTCTAAGTGTAGTTCTCAATGGAACGGAATCAGCAAGACATCCTACTGGGGCAAGTGTTCCACAAGGAAGCGTACTGGGATCATTGTTATGGAATGTCTACTTCAATGACCTTCTTCATCTCATCCCAAAATCACATGCATATGCAGACGACTGTACACTGACATTCACTTATCCAAGAGAAGAAATGCCAGCTGCTCTAAGCTACATCAATCACCAGCTGAGAGCTATATAAGCTTGATGAAATAGATGACAAGTAACATTTGCACCTGAGAAAATGCAAATGATGATCGTCTCTAGGCACCATGATGGTAATGCTGGTGCAGTAATAAGGATGAATGGGAGGGTGTTGGCACCTGGAGAAGAAGTTGATATCCTTGGGGTGAAATTTGACCCCAAACTAACAATGAAGAACCATGTTGTAAATCTTGCAAACAAGGCAGCCAGGAAGCTTACAGCACTTCGCCGTATCTCGCATCTGCTTGACAGTAGGGGTTGCAAGATCCTGTACGAGGCACAAGTATGCTCACACCTTGAGTATGCTCCACTTTCTTGGTCTGCCTGCCCCCCCTCTCATCTGCGACTGCTTGACAGAGTAGAGAACAGAGCAAGAAGTCTCATCTCTCGCCTGGACCCATCCTGGATAGATCTGTCATTTCAGCAGAGCCTTCAACATAGAAGGGATGTGGGTGGTCTTACTGTTATGTATAAGGCCAATATTATCAAAGTGCCACACTTGGATTCACTTCGAGGACAGCGAGAAACAAACTTTTATGCCACAAGACGGGCAGAAAGCAGCAACTTCACTCTGGCTGTACCCTTCTCCAGAACATCACTCCATCTGAGATCATATATACCCAGGATGACTCGAGTATGGAACACATTCGTACAGCATAATGATGTCAACGAGATAAAGTCAGTTGATCAAATGAAAATGCTGGCCCACAGATGGCTCCAACTTCATCCTGTTCCCTACTTGTATGTCTCATAACAATAAAAATGCTTTCAAATGAGCTGATGTAGGTAACAGTTCTTAGCTTGCCAATAAAGTTAGGAATCCTTAACCTGTAAAAATCTTGTCAATAAAGCTAGGGATCCTAGCGTATAGTGGCTGCGGGTGAATATTAGATACGACCTCCGTGAATGCCAGAGAGAGTTGACGAGAATCTCAGCACTGGTTAATATCGGGAAGGGCATTGATAATCCCTTGGTTAATGTTGAGAAGGACATTGATCTCCCACCGTGGTTAATATCTGAGACAACACTGACCATAACTGCTTGATAAAGCTCCCGGAGAGCGAAACGTTGCCACAATAAAATGTCGCATTAGTTGCATTTGTGTCCTTTTACTTAACACATTGTCGGTAATTCTACCAGTATTATCATAGCGGAGGTGGCCACCGCAACAAGAGCTGATGTATAATCTCACATCATTGGGCAGTGATATAAATAAATGTAACAGTGGAGTGAGTGAGGTTACCACCAATTCCCCACAATGTTTTTGGTAGAAGGACACAAGCGAATATTGAGCTTTTTTACTGTGGCAACTTTTTCGCTTCCAGGAGCTTTATCAAGCTTAGGCGTGTTGTCTCAGATTTAAACCCACGGTGGGGATCATGTCCTTTAACTTTAAACCCAAAGGGGATTATAAATCCCCTTCCCCGAATTAACCAAGCTGAGTTCCGAAAACTCTCTCTGGCTTACGGAGGTGTATCTAATATTCCCCCGCAGCCACTTACTCTTTGGCATTTAAATGGGGTGCTGTTGGCGGAGGTGGTCGGTCTCGCCACTCCTGAGTAACCCAAAGGGGGTTTAGGTTTTTTAAAAATTTGAAACATCTAAGTTGCAGTTAAGGACCCCCAAAAAAACAGAACCCCCCACAATACCTGTCATTTACCGGAGAAAATGTGAATTCTCCAAAAGCTAACTTTGGAAGTAGCATTGTAAAAGTCAGGATGCCTTTACAGAACCCAAAATTCCGGCAACCCTCGCTGCGGGCTTTTGCAGCAAACTGCACTCAACTGGCATTTCGGTAAATTAACTCTTCAAAGTAAAACTTTGAAATAAATGCGGGGGCGATTGAGGGTAAGACGCTACACCCCCTGACAGCAACAGGAGAGAGAGAGAGGGGAGGATGAGTGCTCTTTATTCTCTGTGTTCGCAATCATATCGTCTCAAGGAACTGTAAACCTATCAGGGGCCCATCCTAGCTTTTGAAAACCCCCTCGTTCGGGAAAAAAGCGAGGAATGGTATAAAAGATTTCACATTTTTCGTGAATGAAAGTTTGTGGGGACAGTCAAAAATGTGTGACAAAAAACGGAGGGGATGTGCACGCGCCCCACCCAGCACATCACTCTAAAAGATTTTAAAAAGGGATCATCTGTTGCCACAAATCATATTTGACACAATTAATACGCCGGTTTGTCAATTCCATCCCTTTCTTGTAAATTCATCTTCCCCGTTTAAAATCTGCCCCGTATGAAATCTTTCCCCGTATTAAATTTTCCCCCTGTATAATCTCCATACCCTTAAACCCCGTGAAAGAGGAGAGAGCCATCGGTGCGATATTGGCCCAAAACATGCTCGTTTTATTTTTCCCCGTGTCACCCAGGACCTTATCGCAGAGCTGCGTGTACTCTCTAAATCTAGCGAGGAGTTGGCCTTGTCCCAGGTCTTTGAAACATGGCTTGGGATTTCCTGGCTGCACCCCAACCCGAAAATCGAGAAAAAAATGGAGACCCCGGGTTTTCTTTAAGTCCGCGCAGACGAATAAAAGGCCTTTAAAAAAAGGCCTTGCCTCCGTTTCATGTCCAGGGAAAACCCAAACCCGATGAAGACACGGGTCCTTTCCAAATCCGGGGACGTAGCCAAACTCCAACCATGGCAAAGCCCTTGAATCCTTTTTAAAATCCAGGATGAAACCCAATTACTAACTTGTGGAAGGCGTCCTTGGCCACCTTCTTTTCCGATTAGGGAAAAGCAGTTCAGTTAGGGCCCACCCTTTCCCATATTCGTGGACCCAGCCCATTTCTTGCCCCTAAAAGGGGGATTCTGGCCAAATTCCAAACCATAAACCTAACCTTGACCCCGGGGAGCCAGCCACCCACCAAAAGCCTTGGGGATTCACCCTGCTGTCTGTAGCTGCCGTGAGGGGGGGAGAAGGGGGGTTTTGGGGACATGTTTAGGAGTTTTCTTCAGCTTGTGTGTGGAAACGCTTGTTATTTTTTTTTCGGGGGGCCGGCAGCACGTAAAACGGGGACGCTGCTGCTGCTGTTGCTGCTGCTGTCCCTTTGTTGCTGCTTTTTCTGCTGTAGTTGCTCGTAATCGATGCTTCTGTGCTGTTGTATATTTGACGCTTCGTTTTGGTTTTTGGGCGAGCTTCTGCTTCGGGGCAATCGATGGTTCTACTTCTGTCTTTTGCTGTAATCAACGATTCCCAACTTCGTTTCTACTATTACGTAATAAACGTTGGTTAATGACGCTCTGCAAATATTCTGTTGCTCCTGCTGTTGTACAAAATTTGCTGTTGTTTGTGCGATTATGCTGCGCTATTGTTCTGTTGTTCCAGCTGTTTTTGTTGTTGCTGTGCGGCCCCTGCTACTGAGGGTGATGCTGTAGGCGTCAATGACGTGTTGTCCGCTGTTTTGCATTGTTGGGGGTGGTGTTGCTGCTGTTGCAGAAATAAACAGACGCGGCAGGGGGCACGAGGGGGGTTTCTGCTCCCCATGTTCTGTTTCCAGCAAACCTAAGCTGCCGTTTTATCCTCAGCTTGACTGTTTTTTATTTTCATGGGGGAGCGGAAAACCCGTAAAATAAAGATCTTTTGTGTAGGGAGGCAATCTATTTGATACCATGACCGGGAGAGAGGGGAGAGAGAGAGAGAAGAGAGGGGAGAGAGAGAGAGAGAAGAGAGATTTTGCAACACGTCACAGGGGGATTAATTAAAGCAACAGGGCTGTGAGACGGCATGAAGATCTTCCCCGGTTTTCAACGTACTTTTTTTTCGGGGGTTTTTATTACACCTTGCGTCCCAAACCCGGGGGTTTCCCTGCCCAAAGTTTGATTCCCTTTCAAGTGAAAAGAATTTTATGTGTGAGTCGAGGGTGGTAATGGTGATGATGGGGTGATGCAGTGGTGGTGATTGTTTTTGTTGTGGAGTTATGTGTATGGGGGTTGTTGTGTGTGTGGTGGTTGTGTGTGTGGTGTGTGTGTGTGTGTGTTGTGTTTTGTGTGTGGAAGGGAGGGGGTTTTCCCTATTGCGAAGTGAAAAATTTCATTTTAATCCTGTATCTAACCGGGAAAACTAAAATCGATGCTCTAGCAAACGATTTAAAGTAAACTCAAACCCAGGCATCATCTTGGTTTGTCTCCTATCATTTTTTCTCGTTTTTGGATCTGTTGCTTTTTTTTTATTACCGTCGGCTGAAAAACCCAAAATAAGGATAATCTTGTTTGTTTAATACAATATGGTGGGTGTTGTTAGTATCAGTAATTTTTTTGGGGTAGTAATTGGTAGTAGTAGTAAGTTTTTGTATAATAGTAGTAGTATGGTTTGAAATAGTAGTAGTAGTAAAAGTAGTTTGTAATAGAGTAGTGTACAAGGGTAGTTTTAGTAGTTGTTTTTGGGTGTTTACTAGGGGTACTGAGTCAAATTTGACAAACTTGGTTTCCCCCCGTTTTTCTGAGATTCGGTTGTTACGGGTTTTTGTAGGGAAAATTCTGGTAGCGTCTGGTAGCGAAAGCAGGCCCCGGGGGCGTTTTTAGCAACGGTAGCAACGGGTTTTCATTCTGGCAGTGATGGTATCATTTATAGATCTGGGGGATTGGTAGCTTTTGAAGCACTGGTAGTGTCTGACGTGTTGGTAGATTTGTAGATTCAGGCGTTGATAGCACCTGGTGTGCCTGGGGAGCGCCTGGTAACGCCCGGAGGGCCCGGGGCGCCCGGTAACTTTTGGTAATTCGGTACCCCGGGGCCCTTTGGGGCCCTGGTAGGCCCGGTAGGCTGGGGCACGCTGTCATTTTGCGAGGAGCATTTAATTAAAGATTGAAAAAAGAGGGGGGAGGGTAAAGAAAAAGGGGGGGATGTGGGAAAGGGGGGGGGGGGAAAGAAGGGGGAAAGGAGTTTTTGAAAGAAGGGAAGATGTGGGAAAGGGGGAGGGGGAAAAAAGGGGGGGGAAGGGGGGAAAAAAAGAGAGGAAGGGGTTGGGAAAAGGGGGAGGTGAAAAGGAGAAGGAGGGGAAACGGTAAAGAAAGGGGGAGGCCCGAGGGGAAGGAAAAGAAACACAAATCGAGAGGAAGAGGGGGAAAAGAGGAGTTTTGTACTTTCCAAATTTTTTACAGCGAAAAAACAACAAAAAAAAACAAATAAAGCAGACAGAAAGAAAAACTTTCACGACGTTCGTCAGTTCTGACCATTATTAGTCCCGGAATGACTGAACGTCGTCTACACTTTCCCGCCTCTCCCTAAGCCACGCGGTTTAAAAAAAAGAGAGAGAGAGAGAGAGAGAGAGGAGAGGAGGAGAGAGGGAGAAGAGAGAGAGGGAGAGAAGAGGAGAGGGAGAGGAGAGAGAGGAGGGGGGAGGAGGAGGGAAGGATTGAGAAAAGGAAGAAAAGGGGAGGAGGGAGGGGGAAAAAGGGGGGGGGGGAGGAGAGGAAAAGAGGGGGAGAGGGGGAAAAGGCAGGGGGAAAGGGAAGAAAAGGCAGAAGGGGGGAGAGGGAGAAGAGGCAGAGAGGGAGGAAGAAGAGGAGAGAGGAGGGGAAGAAGAGGCAGGAGGGAAAAAAAGGAAGAAGAGGCAGAGAGGAGGAGGGAAAGAGGCAGAGAGGAAGGAGGGAAAAAGAGGGGAAAAAGAGGGGGAGGAAGAAAGAAAAAGGGGGAAAAAAAGAGAGGAGGAGGAAGAAGAGGGAGGAGGAGGGGAAGAAGAGGCAGAGAGGAGGGGGAAAAAGAGGAGAGAGGGGGGAAGAAAAGGCAAAATGGGGGGGAAAAAAAAGGGGGGAAAAGGGAGAGAGGGGAGGAAAAGAGGCAGGAAAGGGGAGGAAGAAGAGGAGAGAGGAGGAGGGGAAGAAAAAGAGGGAGGGGGAGGAAAAGAGGAGGAGGAGGGGGAGGGGAGGGAAAAAGAGCAGAAGGAGGAGGAAGAAGAGGCAAGGGGGAGGAGGAAAAAGAGGCGGAGGAGGGGGAAGAAGAGGCAAGAGGGGGAGGAAGAAGAGGGAGAGAGGGGGAGGAAAAAAGAGGCAGGGGGGGGGGAGGGGAAAAAGGAGAGAGAGGAGGGGGAAGAAGGGGAGAGAGGGGGAGAAGAAAGCGAGAGGGGGAGGAAGAAAGGGGAGAGAGGAGGGGAAGAAGAGGGAGGAGGAGGGGGAAGAAGAGGCAGAGAGGAGGAGGAAGAAGAAGAGGGAGGAGGAGGAAAAGAGGCAGAGAGGAGGGGGAAAAAAGAGGGGAGAGGGGAGGAAAAGAGGCGGAGGAGGAGGAAGAAGAGGGGGAGGAGGAGGAAGAAGAGGGAGAGAGGGGGGGAAGAAGGGCAGAGGGGGAGGAAGAAGAGGGGAAGAAGGGGGGGAGGAAAAAGAAGCAGGGGAGGAGGGGGAAGAAGAGGGGAGGGGAGGAAAAAGGGAAGAGGAGGAAAGGGGAGGAAAAGGGGGAGGAGAAAAAGAAGAAAAAAAAGAAGAGGAAGAGGAAGGGGAAAGGAGAGAAGGGGGAAAAAGAAGGGGGGGAAAAGGAAGAAACCAAAGGGGGGGGAAAAAAGGGGAAAGGAAAAAGGGAAAAAGGGGAAAAAAAAGGCAGGAAGGGAAAGAGGAAAGGGGGAATAAAAAAAAAAAAAAAAAAAAAGAAAAAAAAAAAAGGGGTGAAAGGACGAAAAATGGAACTGGTAAGGAAAAATTTAAGAAAATGAAGATTTTTTTTTCAACTAATGTTTAAAAAATGTTGAAAAAAATGTGGAAAAAATGTTGGAAAAAAATAGGCAGGTTTGTTTTATTAAGCAAAATCTATCAGGGTATGAAACAGTATATAATAAAATTTATTATTATTATTATTATTATTATTATTATTATTATTATTATTATTATTATTATTATTATTATTATTAATACGAAATTCGTGGGTGAAGGGAGCGCTAAACGCATCGGGGTTACAGCCGCCTTGGGGAAAATGGAAGACATTTAGACTCGATTGAAGGAAATGGAATACGACTTTAATTTCTTAGATCAAGAACCCCTCACTGGCATCAAGGAACACTGGCATCAAGGAACACATCCCTGGAGGCGAACATGATACGATACTTGATACATTATGACGTGATGGGATACATAGCAATAAAAAAAAATAAAAGCGAAATCTCCTGGAAAATTAGATAGATCCCTTTGAAACTGGGTCATCTCTGACGTCAGCGAATTTGTAAATAATTGACAAAAAAATATAAAAATAACTTCATTATCAGTTAAATAAAGTGAAAAAAAACAGTTATACACGTGGATAACTTTCAGCTATACCTCCCAGTCGTACTGGGAGAGTTGCATGATCCCATTGCTGATCATCCAGTGACAGATTCAGTGCCTTCTTAGAGACTGATCTCAGGAGTGAGTCATATTCATTGAGTGCTGGATTGTCGAAAGAGGGTGTGTACCTCAGGCAGTGAGTCTTGGCAGAGTAAGACACTTTGTGAGGAGATACAGGGCATCATGGGCATCAAGATCTCTTATTCTCTCCTCCATTCTCTTCAGGTCATTCACATTGTTCTTGAGGACTGTGTCGATGGCCTGATAATCAAGCGGTGTTCTCTTGGATGTTCTCTTGGAGTGGTAGACACTTCAGGAAGGATCTTTCGCAGAGCTCTGATTATTTCCTGATTCCCTGTGATGATTTCACACTTGGAGGATTGAGGATGAGTCCCAAGGCTTCTCCCTGTATCTTCACCATTTGTAGGTCCTCTGACAGGGATTCTTCAATACCTGCGAAAGTGCCATCATCCAGGTACCAGATGCTGAGCTCGCTGCGCAGGCTGGAAGTTAGTTCTCTTACCGCCAAGCAGAAGAGAAGTGGAGAGAGTGGGTCACCCTGCTGACCACCCTCTGATGAGAGAATTTCGTGTTCGCCAAACAAATGAGGGTTTCCTGTAGCCAGCTGAAATGAAGGAAACAAGACTGGGGAACCTATCCTGGCCGTTTCCCACCTTTTCCCACCGAGGCAGGGCGAGCCAAAAAGAAAGAAAAACCCAGAAAGAAAGAAAAAAACTTTCATCATCATTCAACACTTTCACCATCACTCATACATAATCACTGTCTTTTGCAGAGTCGCTCAGATACGACAGTTTAGACGTCATCCCAAACTGCCAGCATCCCAAACCCCTCCTTTAAAGTGCAGGCATTGTACTTCCCATTTCCAGGACTCAAGTCCGGCTAACCGGTTTCTCTGAATCCCTTCACAAAATATTACCCTGCTCAAACTCCAACAGCTCGTCAGGTTCCAAAAACCATTCGTCTCCATTCATTCCTATATAACACGATCACGCAGGCTTGCTGGAAGTCCAAGCCCCTCGCTCACAAAACCCCCTTTACCTCCTCCCTCCAACCTTCTCGAGGACGACCCCTACCCGCCTTCATCCCCTATACACACACACACACACACACAACACACACACACACACACACACACATATATATATATATATATATATATATATATATATATTATATATAATATATATATTTATATATATATATATATATATATATATTATATACGTCGTGCCGAATAGGCAGAACTTGCGATCTTGGCTTAAATAGCAACGTTCATCTTGCCATATAGGACAAGCGAAAAATTTGTGTATGCAATAATTTCGCCAAAATCATTCTGAACCTAACGAAAAAATATATTTGGATTGTGTTTTTTAGTATTAAATTATTGTATAACAAATCTAAAATATATTTAGTTGAGTTAGGCTAAAATAAATTGTTCTTTTTTATAATAAGGTTAGGTAAGATTTCTAAGTTCCTTTGTGTTCAAAATTATAAATTTTTACATCAACATTAATGAAAAAAATATATCTTTAAAACGTATAAGAGAAAATTTTAGAAAGGACTTAATTTTAAATGAGTTCTTGCTAATTGACCAGTTTTACATATTCGGCACGACATATATATATATATAATATATAATATATATTATATTATATATATATATATAATATATATATATATATATATATATATATATATATATATATATAT
>NC_069416.1:40064705-40067205 GCF_026875155.1 Cherax quadricarinatus | reverse complement strand
GCTAGTTCATTTTAAGTGTTTAAAATCAGATCCACGTTTCCTTATAGTTTCCCTGGCATCTCTTTTGTTTTCCCATCTCTTCACCTTTCCCTTTTTTCCCTCTTCAGAAAGTTGCACTCACGGTTTTTTCAAAAAGTCTGGCCACGTTTGTTCAAAAAGTTCAGAGGGTTGGATGCCCCGGCACATTCCCAACCAGCAGAGTTGGACTACGGTCTTTCCAGACCAGCAGAGGGCTGGACACGGTCTTTTCCAGACCAGAAGGGGGTCTGGACCAGGGTCTTCCAAGCCCCAGTACCGGGCTTTGGAACTACATTTACTTTTTCACAAGAGGGACTGGCACACTCTTTCCACCGAAGGTCTGGCTCCACGTCTCTCGTCTCCAGTTATCTCTTGTCTCTATTCTTATCCACATCTCTTTACTCTCTTTCCTTGTGATCTCATCTCTCTCTCTCTCCTCTCTCTCTCTCTTCTCATTTTACATATTTCACTAAGCTTGGGTTGGTTTAACAGACTTCAAGACTGTATAAGGATCACTTCGACAACTCGTTGCCTCTTTACCTCTGGTAAATTACACTTTTAATCCTTGAAACAGTGACTAAACTAAATTCTCAGTGTATATTCATTGAAATATACACACAACTCTCGGTGTAAACACACTATTGTGTGGCTAAAATACTGTGTATTTTGATACAAAGTGTGTAGGTTCTAATCTAGATATGAAGTGAGATATATATATATATATATATATATATATATATATATATATATATATATATATATATATGTGTGTGTGTGTGTGTGTGTGTGTGTGTGTGTGTGTGTGTGTGTGTGTGTGTGTGTGTGTGGTGTGTGTGTGTGTGTGTGTGTGTGACTGAGGCCATTCAACTGCAATATTGCCGTGTATTTGTTCAACAAAAAAGAGGAATTCTGTGTTGCTGGTATAGTGAAGGAAGTATTTGCTGGTGTGTTTGCCAGTCAACAGCTGAGGCAATGGTACAGATCTCACTTGGAGCATTGCCTCAGCTGACGCTTGGGAGGGGCCTTAGCTGACCTCCTGGGGTCTTAGCTAACTCCTGGGGGCCTTAGCTGACTCCTGGGGGCCTTAGCTGACTCCTGGGGGCCTTAGCTGACTCCTGGGGGTCTTACCTGACTCCTGGGGGCCTTAGCTGACTCCTGGGGGCCTTAGCTGACTCCTGGGGGCCTTAGCTGACTCCTGGGGGCCTTAGCTGACTCCTGGGGGCCTTAGCTGACTCCTGGGGGCCTTAGCTGACTCCTGGGGGCCTTAGCTGACTCCTGGGGGCCTTAGCTGACTCATGGGGGCCTTAGCTGACTCCTGAAGGCCTTAGCTGACTCCTGGGGGTCCTGGCTGACTCCTAAGGTCTTAGCTGTGTTCTAAAAGGTTTTAACTTACTTTTTGGGTTTTCTGACTTTGGGGAGTTTTTGGGCTCACTCCGGGGTGGGGGGGGGGGGTTTTTTCCCCTTGCCGGGGGGGCCTGAGCTGCTCTGCGGGTCTTGTTAACTTTTTTGGGGCCATAGCGAGTTTCCCCGTTTTTTTCCCTTTTTTTAAACCTGAAAATTTTTATTGTTTTGGGTTTTAAAATTTGTTCAGTTTATTTTTTTTTTTTCATCAATAAAAATTTTTACCTTGAAATAATTCCAAAAACTCGAAAATAATTTATAATTTTTTGTGTGTTTTTGTGCCCCACCCATTGTTTTTAATGTTGTTGATGTTGTGTTGATGATGATATGTTGATGATGTTAATGGTGCTGTTATGTTGATGTTATGTTAAGGGTGCGTTATTTTGATGTTAAGTTGATATTTTTTGTATATTTGTTGATGTAATGTTTAATTTTATTTTGATGATGCTATGTTAATGTGTCTGCTGTTATATTTGTTGGGGATGTTTATGGTATGTTGATGTTTTCAACCTATTCAACCTGTGAGTTACTGAGGTAGTTTTTCTCATCTGGCTTCGTAGTGAGGAGAAGAGAAAAGGGAGAGGAGAGAGAGGAGAGAGGAGAGGAGAGAGAGAGAGAAGAGAGAGAGAGAGAGAGTATATAAGGAAATGGGTTTCATAAAGCTAAAAGGGTTTTTCTTCCGTTTCCCCTTTTCTCTTCCAAATTTCTTCCCCTCTTACTCCTGTCTTCTTTTTTCCTCTTTACCCTAAAGTTCCTCATCTTTTTTTCCTCCTCTTGAAAATTTTTTGCTTGCTCCTCCCTCCCCTCCCCTTCCTTAAATTTAATTAATCTCCCATCTACGAACTCTGAAATTTTTTACCCTGCCCAACTGCAATATTTCCCACTTACCTGGGAACATACACGAATATATTACCCGGGAAACCATGAGAGTTAACCAAGCATGCATAGAATAGTGGGGAAATGTGGGTTTATGGGACAGGACCCGCTGGTCGACTTTAGCTGAGATTAGCCAAGGTTGATAAACATTAAAGCTGAATATAGCCATGGTGTTGTTGGTACTTGGCGAGTTTTTTTCTCAAAA
>NC_069416.1:39994705-40059705 GCF_026875155.1 Cherax quadricarinatus | reverse complement strand
TATATATATATATATATATATAATATATAACACAGAAAGAATATTGCTGTGTTTAGAAGAGGAGGAAAAAATTTTCATAAAGGATATATTAGAATATATTATATATTACCCTGTCTATATGATGGAAAAATTCACTGACACCCCTATTCTTTCCCTCCTCCTCGTCTAGCTACTACTTTTATAGTTTCTTTTCCCTCTCTCTCTCTCCTCTCTTTCTTTTATCTCTCTCTTTCCTTTCTTCTCTCTCTTTTCTCTCTCTCTCTCTTCTCTCTCTCTCTTCTCTCGCTCTCTCTCTCTGTTTTACAGGCTCCTCTCCCTACCTCCCCTTCTCCACCCCTGACACCCAAATGTGCTCTACTCAGTGTAACAATTAGTGGCCCTCAGACAGGCAGGTTTTGCTAGTGATTCTAGGCTAAACTTGGGAGTTACCTAGCCCGGGGGTGTCCTCTCTGCTCTTCCTATCATTTCATTTAAAGGCTTTCTGGAAACTTTCTTCAGTTATTAATCCCTTTGTTAAACAAAAACACACACACAGAGGAACACACACCACACTCACTATTATATATATATATATTTTATATATATTATATATATTATATATATATATATATATATATATATATGTATATATATATAAATACATATATATAATATATATATATATATATATATATATAATATTATTTTTATATATATATATATATATAAAGTATTCTTCTTCCTTTCGTGTCAAAGGAGTTTTTTGGAATTCGAATGAATGTATAAATAACATATTTGAATAATTATAAGGCAGGCAAAATATTACATGAAAAGATTCAATTGAATTGTGACGTATCATGACAGCTGTTGAATGAGTGATGGTAAATGTGTTTTTTTTCTGGTGGAGAGAGGAAAGGTTCACCCTACACCGGTGAGAGACCGGGAATGGGATCATTTAAGAGGTGAACTGAAATACCACATGCAGAAATCAACCAACAAAAGTGACAAAATGACTAAATTCGGTGAAACAAGAGTCATCTCTCTTGAGTGATGCAATTAAGTGGGATCCGAGCGTTGCTTTATGAGAAGTGAGCGAGGCTTTCTGGGTACGTTGACCTCGATGGGAATAAATGGTATAAAATACCGACACAATGGAAATATAAACACACATGCAGTATAATGTGGTCCTTTATTGACAACGTTTCGCCCACACAGTGGGCTTTATCAAGTCACAAACAGATCTACTTGGGGTGTATGTATAATGTTCGCCAAGACCATAGTCCTGGCACGGGTCTACTTGGGGTGCAAATCAAATCAAATAAGTTCAGGTAAGATCCCAATGGGATGAGCGGGGAAGATGGGATAGATGGAGAATAGTTCTGGAGAGGAGTGTTCTTAGTCAGAGAAACAGAGCCAGGGCTTAACCCAGCAGCTAAGGCGATCGTGGGGCAGACTTGAGAACAGGAATAGCAGGGACTGTTGCATCGAACTTGTGGTAGTTGAAGTCTTAAATCTTGAGTAGCTGGCAGCAGGCTAGGCCACATCAGAGGGTAGAACACATGGGAATTATAGGAGTAACTGAGGAGGCAGGTTAGCAATGGAGCCATTTACGAATTTTTTGAAAGCTGCTCCTAGATAGGTGGTATACTTTAGCCTTGTTACTGAAGGGGAAAACGTGATAGAGGCTTGATCAAACTCAAGAAACTTGGGTGTGAGTAGTGAATTGAAAGCGGTGATCACATGACATCTTGACTGTTCCAGACAGGTCATGGTGTCAGTATATGAAGAACGTGTAAAAGGTAGGTTTTTCCCTGAGGGTTTACTGGAGTCGTCGTTTCTCCTCTTTGGAGTGGATTCATTGGGGAGAATCTTACAATGGGTGGTAGCGTGTCTTGAGGGGTCGACAGGAGCAGCTGTAAGGTGTAATGGTTATTTACAGCGATGGAGGAGGTGGGGAGAGGTGGTTGAGGCAACATGTGGGTGTATGTATGTTATAATGTTCGCCAAGACCCATAGTCCTGGCAAGGGTCCCAATCTTGCGATGACCCGTCTCTGGCTCCGAGTGGAGAAGGTTTCCACAATGATGCGACGCATGCCGCTTCAGGCGCCCCTCTGGTCATTTCAACTTGTGCATCTTCATAGCGGACAACCATATGCAACTATGGACACTAGCGAGGAGGAGGATTGAAAAATTCTTCATTTATTACAGGTACAGCTTGTCTGGTTCGTTGACCCCTGTGTACACTAGTGGTGGCCGCAGTCATCTCTGGGTCTCATCGGTCGAGGAATATCAACCCTAGTTGCTGGGAGTGTCTCATTGCTTCGCCACTCTAGAAGATTGTGTTAGGGGCCGCTGGACAATGTGCTGGACAGTTACTGGGCCACATCTCCTGCCTTGTCTACATCATCTTGGCTTGGGAAAGCCCAAACGAAGCATGGATGGCGGTACACTGACGCTCTGGACCAGCTTTCTAGCATATGGAGGGGGTTTCTCCCTGAGTCGCTGCTCGGTACCACTGTTGAAATGGGTTGTGGTGGGTTATCACCTAAAGACCTCCCCCATAAAGCTTCGTGGCTCTGGCAGCCACCAGTTTGGTCTAGTCGTAGGTTGATTGTGAGACAGTAATCCCAACATGTGGATAGTCTGTTGCTTTTTTGTGTCGCCCCCCCTTTGGCTGGCATCCATCTGCCGCCTCATTTCCCCGGATGCCCCCAAAAAGGGGGGCGGCATGGTTGGGGATCCAGTTCAATGTCGATCTATTACCTGAACTTCTAAGGCTGTCATTATGCTCAGGATCGATGTGATGAGGGTGATCATTTTCCTGTGGTTGAGGATGGGAGAGAGCATTGATTGCAGAGGTGGAATCAACGTGTATGGCAGGTCGGAGTCGATGTCGTAGGGCATGTGACAATGCCTGCTGAATCGCCACCAGCTCAGCTTGAAGATCGTGCAGTGGTCAGGGAAGTCGCCAGCTTGTGTTGTGGAACTTGTGTAAGACCAAGCTGCTGCCTCTTCCTGTCAGAGGTCGACAGAACCATCTGTGAAATACACTGCACATGTGCCTCCCTCTGCCAGTGCCATGCTTGTCTCAGCATGAGTAGAGCACGTGACCTGACATACTCGGCCTGTTTCTGAAAGGTCAGCTTTTTATCAATGTAGATTCCCAAGTACAGGTAGAGCCTGTCCACTCCAAGTTCTTATATCCTGGAATACGTAATCTATTCACAGGATCTGGTCCCTTGAACATCTTTGCAGAGATTCTCGGCCGAGATCTTGAGGCCTATTTCCTTGCAAGACTGCGTAATTAGGTCCAAAGCTGCTTGAGCCTGTCGTTCTATTGCCTTTCCCATTCACTACGAGTGCCAAGATCATCAGCATAGCTGAGGAGCTGTGTACCAATATGAAAGGGATGGCTCACATTTCCTGCATAAGGATGTTAAACAGGGTAGGACTGAGCACACCCTCCTTGTGGCATACCGTTTTTCCTGGGTTTTAAAGGAAGAGTAGTGTCCCTGAAAGCATGACACAGGCCTGCATGCCCCATAAGGTAGGACTCTATCCAGGCCAGGACGGCGTCCTTTGATTCCCTTCCGAGCTAGTATTGCAGAATTGCTGTGGGGTGGCTAGCTCAAAATGCTTCTCAGGTCGAGGTAAAGACGATACTAGGTTTTTTTGGTGCTATTCAGCCAATCTGGCTTAGTAGAGTGGTATGACACTTCTGCTGTTTCCATCCTTTGGTGAAGCAAAATATGTGATGATGAGAGGGTTCAAGTTTACATAGGGAGTCGGTTTAACACCATCCTCTCAGCAGTCTTGGCATAAGCCAGCTGGACACGATATGGGGTCTCATACTGCCTGGGTCCTTGGGACTTTGGAATTGGTACGTTTGTAGCTTTCTTCCAAGCTGCTGGGAGTGTCCTGGCCCCCAGACTTGTTAATGACGTCTAGATATGGGCACTCTCCATCCACTCTGCCCAGAGCCCGGGCTATCATGAAATGTGGTGGTACGGTCACACACCCATCGATGCCCGGTGGCCATCGTCGGTCAAATAGCTGTTCTTAATGGCACCCCCACGTCAGGAGTTCCAAGTCCCGTGAGGTCTTCTGCAGTCACATCACTTCCGATCACATGCAGCTTCTGCCTTTATCGTTACCCCCCCCCCCCCCCGCCCCCCCTCCCCGCCCGCTGTGGCAGAAGATCCGTCTGTATATTCAGGATGTCCTTATGGGAAGCTGAGTGGAGGGCTTCCCTGGAAGTGAAAAAAGCTCCACTAGTTTCTCTGGCTTCCTGGGATGGGTTAGGGTGTGTGGTGGCCTCGGGCTTGCTCTTGCCACTGCTTGCCTATGTTTGAGCTTGCCCATATCTCAGATAAAGGTGGTGTATCCCGAATGTTGAGCACACTTTCCCCCCAGCATTTCTCAGTTTTTTACTCTGAGAGAGATTCTGCGGGGCATGCTGCACAATGGCTTCTCAGTGTATTCCAGTTCTTGCGTAGGTGTTACGCCTTGTTATAGCTTCCTAAAAGAGTTGATGCGGTGGTTCTGGCTTCCGCACCTCGTCGTCGTAGATACCACCAGTCTCTTTTTGTGAGGGCGTCCTGCGGGACTTCCTTTGGAATTGCGCACTCTGCTGCCTGATGAGACAGTGCATTAGCTCCTGTTCAGCCGTTACAGTCTCAGATTAGAGAGTATGTGGACCACCAGTCATGTAGATAATCCTTGGAACACCTTTCCATTTGGCCCTCTTTACGACCCATCTAGGAAGGCTGCGCTAAACTGTTGGGAGGCCTGTTGATGTTGAAGGTGGAGATCACTGCAAAGTTGGTCCTGACAAGGTGAGGATGAGTTTCCATGTGGCTCCTGCTGCGAGTTGTCTTGACCCAAAAGGTAAGGTAAGAGGTAGGCCCACCCAACCAGATGTGCGTTGAAATATACCTCCACCAACAAAATAAACTCTGTGGCGTGCTACTAGTGCGAGGAGCTCTCAATGTATTTCTTCTATCGAGGGTGTGTCTTGGGTTCTTGTAGATGTTATAGATGTTAATGGGCGCCCCAGGTATGTGCACAAGTGATGGCCTGTACCTCGACATCCTCCCCACAGTCCAAAGGGTTGGCTATAACCTCGTGGGTATTGTATTGGATACAATACAGCTGTGCTCTGCAGTGAACGCCCGGGTCATGTGGCGAAAAATACCCAGCTAAAACCGGGTAGTCTTGGGCACATGTTCGGGACAAAGTCAGAGTTTCTTGTAGCTAGACGATGTCAACCCGATCCCGAATTACTGCCTCCAGCAAGAGGTGCTGTTTACTCCTTAGGCCCTGAATGTTCCATTGTAGAACCTTGAGGGTGTGATTTGGTACCGAGGTTATTCCGTCGCTGTTGTTTCCTGAGCTGGAGACTGAGTCCTGCCCGCTCCGAGAACCTGCAAATTCATGGCATCCACTGTCTCCTCCTCGGTCAGCAAGCACACTCTCAGGGCACAGAGTTTAGAAAATACTTGTTCAATTATTGTGCATTCTTCTTCAAGAAACTCATTGCTGCAGATTCTGAGTGCACGCTGAACCACTTGCCAAGAAACTTCTTCATAGCTATCCCACATAAGAGCAAAGGAATGGAAGAACACTGCAGAAGGTCTGCTCACAAACTTATCCAATCTCACTTCCAAGCTACCCAAGATTTTAGACTCTATAACCCCACTCGGTACATCATCAGATACAGCATTTTCCACCTGACCTCAACATTCTGAACCTGACTATAAATACTCGCGTACCTTGACAACGTTGTCAATAAAGGATCACATTCTACTGCATATGTTTTTATATTTCTACGTTGACCTCACCTGAAAATATGTATCATCATTTTTGACTGTTAATTAATGATATTTTAATATTAATAATACTTATAATAATAATACTACTTCTGCTACTTCTTACTCTTCCTCATATTATATATAATAATGAAACCAGAGTTTTCTCTACAATCATGTCAGGACACTGCAAAACTTCTTGGATCTTAATACATGGGAATTCTTCGCTTGCCTCACCCTTGGGCACGACCTACTTCCACATTGGGCAAATGTGAACACACACTATGGACTGCTGCACTCTCCTGCCTACGGTTTATAAGCCCTTCTCCACTCATATGCCGTATTCTACTCAAGATTGATGGATTGACCACATCGACTCAACGGTTTGAGGGACTGATTTACTCATTCTCCTCCTGTTCTTCAAGCTTCTGTGTATGGACTGAGAAGCCACTGTGTGGCGAAACGTTCTTAATATAGACTACCCAAGAGTTGCACATGTGTCTATAATTTATTAACGTGCTAGGTTTCTGTGAACCAGTCATCTCATATCTAATAATAATAATAATAATAATAATAATAATAATATATAATAATAATAATAATAATAATTAATAATAATAATAATTTAAAGAAAATAATAATAATATAAAATTATTTTTATTACTATAATTATTATATTATTATAACTAATTATTATTTTATGCCCTCGTTAGGTTAGGTTAGGTAAGGTTCGTCAGGAAACAGGACAAATGTTTCCTGACGCGGGTCTTAGTCAGATGATGACCCGCCTTTGGAGCTTTTGGTCATCTGACCGAGGCCTTCCGCTGGCTTACCGGTCCAACCCTTTAAAAATTATGGTCATTTATAACCATTGTTATATGCTTGGCCTCGTTTATGAGAAAAATACATGGACATAGTTTGAGGCTGGTGAGCCGTATTTTAAAACTTTTAGAAGAAGAAAGGTCTAGCTATTACCTGAGAGTTTTACCACATAATTAATTACTTTATGACTTCTTATTCCATGCAGGATTAATTACCTAAATAAATTGCCTTATTAGTGATTTCGGCCTCAGGGTTCTCCAGTCAGTGTCTTGTCTCGATCTAAAAAATGAAGTTAATATGTTTATATATATGTACTGTATGATGTATGTATATATGAGTGTGATGTGTGTGTGTGTGTGCGTGGTGTGTGGTGTGGTGTGTGTGTGTGTGGTGTCGTGTGTGTGTGTGCGTGAGTGTGATGTGTGTGTGTGTGTGTGTGTCGTGTGTGTGTGTGTTGTGTGTGTGTGTAGTGTGTGTGTGTTGTTGTTGTGTGTGTGTGTGTGTGTGTAATATGACGTTTACTAAAAGAGACAAATTGCGTCATACGCCAAGACGAGTTAGTACTGTTTATGCGTGCATCGCTCGACGGACGTACGAGACGCATTACCTTTAAGAAATGAAGTCAGTAGGAAGTTAGAGAAGATCCTCTTTTACGCTTCCCCTAACCTCATAAACACGTTGTATAACAATATAATAATAATATTAATATAATATAATAATAATAATAATAATAATAATAGATAATAACTAATAATTAATAATAATATAATAATATTAATAAAATAATAATAATAATAATAAATAATAATAAATAATATAATAATATAATCAAAATAATAAATAATGATAATTGTAAGTAATTAATGCAACTATATCACCATTAGCACAACCGCTAACAACACCACCACTGTCTCTAACGACAAAGGCGCAAAGTAACAACAATTACAACGCAAACAATAAAAACCAACAACGATAAACAATACAGCAGCTGAACACAACTACAAAAAAACAACACCAATCATTATACAAAACACCTTAAATATTAATAAAAAATACTAATGCGTCCGTAGACCCTCTTCCCTTAACACTAAAACAACACACACACACTACCACACACACACACACACACATACAACACACACACCACACACACACACACACACACACACACACACCACACACAACACACACACCCAACACCACCATTACACACACACCACACCACACACACCACACACGCCACACTGAAGTTTGGTACACAAACGCGCGATGAAAAATAACGAATAAACATGCGGAGTGGAATGAAAGAATCAGTGGAGAAATCCCAGACTCCATTAGAGGTCAAAGAAACAAAAATCGCTGAGACAATAACAGGACACAATCTTTCCCAACGGGATATTCATTGATCCTGAGGAACGATAGAAGGAGGCAGTAGAGGGGGAGGAGGGGTTTGCAATGCTCATAGAACACCGAAGGGATTTGAGAAAATGCAAGGCAGGGACATGATTGGAGAAAGAGGACTACTTGTAGTCAATTCAGTCCGTGAGGAACATAGAGTATGTTTCATTTGGAGTGATGTATAACCCACCACAGAATGCAGGAGACCAAGAGAGGGTACGAAGAAAAACTACAGGGTTGATGGGTGGACACACTGGCTGAGGTGCAGAGGAGAGCTCACTCGAGCAGAGCAAAGTTACTGGTAATGGGCGATTTCAACCACAGGGGAGATCGACTGGGAAAACCTGGGAGCCACATGGGGTTACCCGAAAACATGGTGTGCCAAGATGATGGAACTGTGGTACTTGAAAACCTCTTGATCAACATGTACGGAACAACAACCAGAGAGGCCAGGGGAGGATGAGCAGCAAGATGGGGATCTTGTGTTCACCTGAGCAGTTCAGACATTGAGGACCATAACTTACGAGAGGCCTCCTTGGAGCTAGCGATTCAGGTGGTTCTGAGTTTTGATTATTTAGCTAGAGTTAAAGTGGAGAGGTAACAGGAACTGAAGGGGACAGGCCAAACTATAAAAAGGGGGGACTACACAGGGATGAGAAAAACTTCGTGCAGGGGTTCAGTGGGACATGAGAAATGGTAAGCAAAATCAGTAACGAGATGATGGAAATATGTGGCAACAATATGCAAGGAAGGCAGAGGAAAGGTTTGTTCCCAAGGGAAACAGAAATAATAGGAAGACCAAAACGAGACCTTGGTTTACCGAAGGTGTAGGCAGGCAAAAACTAAGTTGCAACGAGAATGGAAAAGGTTACAGGAGGCATAGGACCAGGGGAAAAAACAAGGAGATTGTAGAAGAGCCAGAAAACGAGTATGCCCAGTAAGGAGGGAGGCCCAGCGAACAGTATGATAACGACATAGCATCGAAGTCAAATCTGACCGAAAACTTGCTTGTATAGCCAATTAGTGAGCAGACAAACGTCAAGGAACTGGTGTAAGGCTGAGGAAAGAAGGTGGAGAATCACAAGAAATACGATCAAAAGAGGTATGTGAGGAGCTCAAACACGAGATTTAAGGGAAGAATTTAAGTAGAGGACAGGAAGGACTCTGGGGGGACAGACAGACGGGGACACAGCAAGGAAATACACAACAAGTGTTGGCCGACATACATACAGATGTGGAGGAGGTGAAGATACTGCCTAAGGGACATCGATACCTCAAAGGCAATGGGACCGGACCAACATCTTCCCGTGGGTCCTTAGAGAGGGAGCAGAGATGTTGTACGTGCCACTTACCACAATCTACAACACGTCCATGGAAAACTGGGCAACTACCTGAGGTATGGAGTCGGCAAATGTAGTTCCCATTTTTAAAAATGGAGACAGAAAAGAGGCCACAAAACTATAGACTGTGTCATTGACGTTGTTATAGTATGCCAAGTTATGAGAAGATTTATCAGGGAGGAGGAGTGGTGGAGCACCTGGAACGGAACAAGAGTATAAATGACAACCAGCACGGATTCATGGAAGTCATATTGTGTCACAATCTTCTGGTTTTATGATAAAAAATAACAGACAGTAAGACAGAGAGAAAGGGCGTGGGTTGATTGCATCTTTAGGACTGCAAGGAAGGCCTTTGACACAGCTCCTCACAAGAGATTAGTGCAGAAGCTAGAGCATCAGGCGCATTTATAACAGGAAGGGCACTGCAAATGGATCAAGAGAATACTGACAGGGAGGCAACAACGTGTTTCGAGTCATGGTTACGTAATGATGGTATCACAGTGGGCACCTGTGACGAGCGGGGTTCGGGTTCCCAAGGGGTCGGTCTCGGAAAACCAGTGCTATTTTTTGGTATATGTGAACGAATTGATGGAAGGGCTGATCTCAGAAGTGTCCCTGTTTGAAGATGAGTGAAGTTAATGAGGAGAATTAAATCTGATGAGGACCAGGAGGACTTCAAAAGAGACCTGGACAGAACTGGACACCTGGTCCAGCAATGGCTTTTCGAATTTAATCCTGCAATGCAAAGTCCATGAAGAAGGGGAAAGGGCACAGAAGACCACAGACAGAGTATAGGCTAGGTGGCCAAAGACTGCAACTCCTCCAAGGAAGGAAAGATCTTGGGACGTGAGCTATAACACCGCGCATGTCTCCGGAAGCCACACATCAATCAGATAACTGCTGATGCATATGGGCGCCTGGCAAACCTAGAGAACAGCATTCCGATTACCTTAGTAAGGAAATCGCTTCAAGGGACACTGTTACCACAGTGTATGTCAGGCCCATAACCGGGAGTATGCAGCACCTGTTGGAACCTGCCACTTGATAAAGCACGTCAAGAAATAGAGAAAGTACAAAGGTTTGCGACAAGGTTAGTTCCAGAGCTAAGGGGGAATTCCTATGAATAAAGATTAAGGAAATCGGCCTGACGTCATTGAGGACAGGAGGGCCAGGGGAGAGAGACCATGATAACGACATATAAAATACTGCGTGAGAAATAAAATAGGGGACAAAGGACAGTATGTTCCAGGGAGGGACACAGAAACAAGAGGCCACAATTGGAAGTTGAAGGACACAAATGAGTCAGAGAGATATTAGGAAGTATTTCTTCCTGTCATAGAGTTGTTCAAGGCAGTGGTATAGCTATTAAATGACGGTAGTGGAGGCAGGAACCATACACAGTTTTTTAAGACGAGGGTTTGATAAAGTTCATGGAGCGGGGGAGAGAGAGTTGAGAGAGGGGCCCAGTTAGCAACGGTGAAGAGGCGGGCCAGGTGCTAAGACTCGACCCTGCAACCACAAATAGGTGAGTACACACACACACACACACACACACACACACACACACAAGATGCGCCCAAGGGGGAAATCAATCTTTTCAGAAGACAAAAACACATACACACACACACGCGCGCATCTTCAGGTCCGAGATGCAGCGTAGAATCATCTCCGTGTACGTATCCCTCCTCCCCCTCGTCCCCTCCCCTCTTAATTTCCCCACCTTAATAATTTCCCCACCTTAAGAATCATTTTCAGTCGCCCACGAAGGGAGGCTGACGCTTCTCAGTTCCGTCCAGACGAATACACTCGCCCCGAGTGTATTCGTTTTTTTTTCCTCTGGGAATTAACGGAGCTGTAATATGCTTAATGGAGGCAAGGCTTCGCATTTATTTGCTGTTGGTGGTGATGAAGATGATGATAAAAATGATTATATGTTGTAGGTTGTAGGGCTGTTAGCGTAATTAATATGATTATTAATTTTTAATATTGATATTTTTATTTATTTATTTATTATTATTATTATTGATTATTTTATTATTTCTATTATTATTATTATTATATTATTATTATTATTATTATTATTATTATTATTATTATTATTTTTATTATTATTATTTTATTATTATTATATTTCTTATTATTATTATTGTTTGTTATTATTATTATTATTTTATTTATTCAAAGACCCATAGTATTTTAATCCAGAAGGAATGATTTCAAAAATATTCCATGCTCGTTGTGTACAAGTGCAGCCTTAAAGACACTTTAAACCGGTTGAAAATCATTCGTATGAAGTACGGATTTTCAGGCGCCCGGTTATTCGAAAATATTCTGAAAGAAAGGAGTCTTTGCGCCGGAGCTTTAAGAGAAGAGGAGAGAGAGAGAGGAGAGATGGAATGAAGAACTGCCCCCCAAAAGAAGAGTCATTTTGACCGCTAGCTCTTCACTGCATTGGGTGTATATGTTACACTCCCAATTTTTCCCCCCAGTCGTCTCTGCCACGACTCGTCCACAACTCACTCCACGTCGCCGGCAGTGACACCCCCAGCGACAGTACCTCGAGAAGTGTCCTCCTAGTCGTTGCCAAAAAGTCCTGCCAGTTCCGAGTTTTGTCACGCCCACTCGAGGGTACCGCGTCGTGCCCCAGGTTGAGTGAAAACCTGCAGCGACCCCTCGATGTCTGCTTCCCCTTCCAGAGGAGACAGTAACCGTTACGTCACAGCTCAGCCGCAGCGATTTTTTCCCTTGTTGCAGCATATTCCAAGCGGAAGGGTGCGTGATGCCCTTCGACCCACTGCCTTTGACCAGATGTTTCCACCCCCCACATGTTTTTTTTTTCCCTCCCTGTGGAAATTTTTTTTTTTTCCATGTCCATATGTAATATATTTTTTTTATTTTGTGTTCGTGCCCGTTCTACGGGAGAGAGCCCGAGTTTTTTTTCTACCAGTATTGTCGCGCGGGACGACGGGGATAGGGGGCCGAGCGTATGTAGACACCGTACGCTGCACGACACCCCGCGTCTGCCATTAGTTCATATTTCGCGCCACTCGGTGCTGCCCTCTTTAGCCAGGCCCCTAGGTAGGCACGCCAGCCCCGCCGGCCCAGCCTCCTCCACTCACACAGCGGCCGCAAAAACACCAAGTACTCCCCGCTCTTTCGGGGATGGCCCTGCCTGGGATGGGCACAACACAAGCCTGTTTACCCCCCACGACTTAACAATAAAAAAAAAAAAAGGGGAAGAAGCCCCGAAGAATTTATATTTAACTACCCCCCTTACAACCACCTACGAAACCCGGGATAGGAACGTCAAATCTGCTACAATGTGGCAGGACTTCCTCTTTTTCTCGCAACTTCTTCGCAGAATTGCGCCCCACATTTCCCCAAAACCCGGGCCTCCGCGTGTTCATGGAGCATCGGGCCTCTTTTTTCGGCAAAGCCTGCGCCTATCTTGTGATAAGGTAGTGAACCCGTGAATGAGGTGTAGTGTGTTATATGTATATCCCGAACATGGGGTGGAAAATACGCGAGTATTTATAGTCAGGTTCAGAATGCTGAGGTCAGGTGGAGAATGCTGCATCTGATGATCTACCAAGTGGGGGTTTTAAAAGTCTAAAATCTTTGGGGCTTGGAAAAGAGATTGGGTAAGGTTGTGAGCAGACCTTCTGTAGTGTTCTTCCATTCCTTTGCTCTTAGCGATGAAGAAGTTTCTTGGCAAGTGGTTCAGCTGTGTTATAGAAGCCACTATTCTGGTTGAAGTTGTCGGATATAGAGATAAGCGATGATTCCAGGATTCTTCGGTATTGAGTGTTGTCTTCTGTGGCGATAAGTCTTGAGTTTCTGTAGTTTATTAAGTGGTTGTGTGAATTACGGTGTCGTACACAGGCATTCCTTGTATCGTCAGACCTGCTTGCGTATTGGTGTTCTGAAATACGTGTTTGGAGGTCCCTTGATGTTTCGCCCACGTATAATTTGTTGCAGTCATTACAAGGGATTATGTATACCCCTGCGGAGGATGGAAGCTTGTCCTGTCTATTACTGGTAATGTCCTTGATGGTCGTGGTTGTGGAGGTAGATACATGTACTTGGAATGAGGTATTGGAAAAGATGTTGGAAACGTATTTGGCAATGGAGTTGGTGGGGAGGACTATGTATCTCTTCTCGGCAGTGTCTTCTCTGGGTGTGTTGAAGATGTTTAATGCCCGTCGTCTGCAGTCTCTGATAAAGTGACGAGGATAGTGGAGTTTAGAAAATACTTGTTCAATTATTGTGCATTCTTCTTCAAGAAACTCATTGCTGCAGATTCTGAGTGCACGCTGAACCACTTGCCAAGAAACTTCTTCATAGCTATCCCACATAAGAGCAAAGGAATGGAAGAACACTGCAGAAGGTCTGCTCACAAACTTATCCAATCTCACTTCCAAGCTACCCAAGATTTTAGACTCTATAACCCCACTCGGTACATCATCAGATGCAGCATTCTCCACCTGACCTCAACATTCTGAACCTGACTATAAATACTCGCGTACCTTGACAACGTTTCGCCCACTGTGTGGGCGAAACGTTGTCAATAAAGGATCACATTCTACTGCATATGTTTTTATATTCTACGTTGACCTCACCTGAAAATATGTATCATCATTTTTGACTGTTAATTAATGATATTTTAATATTAATAATACTTATAATAATAATGCTACTTCTGCTACTTCTCCTCTTCCTCATATTATATCTAATAATGAACCAGTCATCTACAATCCTGTCAGACACTGCAACTTCTTGGGATCTTAATACTTGGGAATTCGTCGCTTGCCTAACCCTTGGGCACGACCTACTTCCACATTGGGCAAATGTGACACCACCTATGACTGCTGCACCTCTCCTGCCTACGGTTTATAAGCTCCTTCTCCACTCATATGCCGTATTCTACTCAAGATTGATGGACTGACCACATCGACTCAAGGTTGAGGGACGATTACCTCATTTTCCTCCGTAAAAAAATCAACCCAAAACTTTTTATCTAATAAAGCTGACCATTTTTTAATAAAGTGCAAGTACTTAAGTTTTAACACAAGCTTATGTTATAAAATAATTTTTTTTAACATATCATAATATTAATAAAGGGGGATGTGAAAATTAAAACAATGAACACAGCAATTATTCCAAAATCGGGTCCCGTTCCCGTAAAACAAAGCTGAAAATTTAAAGCCAATTGGGAAGGCTTTTCCCCGAGTTAGAAGAAATGAAAGAAAACTTGGGGGAAAAAAAAAAATAGCCTACTCTTAAGGCCCCTCATTAAAGGGATCCCAAAATTTAAAGTTTTTAAATAGCTTAAATTTTTTTGTCGTACCAAGGGGAAAAGGCAAATCAATAGACGATAAAAAACCCTTTCAGAAACAAAAGACGACAGATTTGTCTACTAAAAAGTTTTTGTATATTTTTGACGTCAATGCGATTGCTTTCAAAACGAGGATTCGAACTCTATAAATCGATACTATTCTTAGATGTAGGAGGGGTTGTGAGGTAAATATAAAAGTGAATTTCGATACGGCCAGGCTAAAATTTAATGGAATTTCCTTACAGGAAGCGAGTTTATTCTGTTTCCCCTCTCACGTCTTAAAAGCTTTCCTCTCACTCTTTTCTTTCTCTCTCTCTCTTCCTCTCTCTCTCTCTCTCTCTTCTCTCCCCCTCTCTCTCTCTCATCTCTCTCCTCTCTGTCGCTCTTCTTTCTCCATAGTCTATAGTCCTCGAATATTAATTTAATTTCACTTATTCTCACTGCGTATAAAATACAGGGGGAATATTTTAGAGACTTCAAAACAAGAATATGTGAACATACACCATACAGAATTGTCATTAGGACCCCCTCTCTAAATTAACTAATTTTCCCATTTTTCATACATATGATTCATTCCGGACCAACAGAACCGACTAGATGTGTTTAATTATTTTTGTTTAGAAGCCTGTACAATTAGAGAGTTAAAAACCCTAACTCGGTGACGTGACGGGAAATGGTTTGTTTACACTGCAATGGCTGTCTTTACCCCTGTGAAGTGTGTCGTTTTATTACCTCGAGTGGTAAAGTGTGCAAGTACTGTAGGTTTTCTAAACCCTAACCCAGGTACCACTCTTCGGGGACAATTTAATTGGATTGTAACCACCTTAAAATTTTTTCACGTTTAAACAATCTGCTCCTTGTGATTGATTAAGATCCTGGGTGAGGATGATTGTACACTGAAACGCTGAATTACTGTGTGAGTGTTTTAAATACAAGAGAGGCCCTAATGACAATCACATTATAATAATATATATATATATATATATATATATTATTTTAAAATATATATATGTATATATATATATATTTTATATATATATATATTAATATATATATATTTTATATATATATAAATAATTTTAATATATTATATATTATAAAATATAATTATATATATATATATATATATGTATAATATATATATATATAAAATATATATATATATAATATATATATATATATATATATATATTATATATATATATATATATATATATATATAATATATATATATATATTTTACATGTATATGGTTTTTTTTAAAACACTCCGGCCGTCTCCCACCGATGATAAGTGATCCGACAAAGGAGAAAGCACTTTCACCGTCACTCACCCCAGTCACTCTTTTGCCAGTTGGGCGCCCCTACATCACGCTCAGATGGCCTTCCAAACCGCAACATCCCTACTCCTCCTTCAGACCTGCGGGCCCACTGTAGTTCCCACCTCCAGGACACAAGCCCGGGCAAAACCCGGGTTTCCCTGAATCCTTTCATAAATATTACCTTGCTCAAACTCCAACAGCACGTCGAAGCATCAAAAAAAACCACTTGCTTCCACTCACTCATATCATGCTCGCATGCGCATGAACGCTAAAGGGACGCACCTAAACTAACTTTTCTTTAACTGCTATTTTTTTTCTCTCTCTTTCTTCTCATACCTCTCTTCTCTCCTCCACCTTCCCCTCTCTCACCTCTTCTCTTTTCTCTCACCTTCCCTCTCCTTTCTCCCTCTCCTCCTCTTCGCCCCCCCACCTCTCCCCTTTCCACACCCACACACTTTGTACCCAACACTGGATTATGTGAACGTCATTTTTACACTCTGTTAATACCACTTTTAACACTGCCTTAAAAAAAGGGGTTGGGAGCATCAGGAGGTTGATCATGTTGTCCGTGTGCAGGGGCGTGTCTGTCAGCCCCGTGTGTCTGCCAGCCCCGTGTGTCTGCCAGCCCATGTGTATGCCAGCCCCGTGTGCATGCCAGTCCTGTGTGTATGCCAACCCCGTGTGTTGACCAGCCCCGTGTGTATGCCAGCCATGTGTGTATGCCAGCCCTGTGTGCAGGGTCGTGTCTGCCAGCCCTGTGTGCAGGGTCGTGTCTGCCAGCCCTGTGTGCAGGGTCGTGTCTGCCAGCCCTGTGTGCAGGGTCGTGTCTGCCAGCCCTGTGGGGCAGGGTCTGTCTGCCAGCCCTTGTGATGGGTCGTGTTTTTGCCAGCCCTGTGTGTATGCCAGCCCTGTGTGTATGCCAGCCCTGTGTGTATGCCAGCCCTGTGTGTATGCCAGCCCTGTGTGTATGCCAGCCCTGTGTGTATGCCAGCCCTGTGTGTATGCCAGCCCTGTGGGGTAGCCAGCCCTGTGTGTAGCCAGCCCTGTGTGTATGCCAGCCCTGTGTGTATGCCAGCCCTGTGTGTATGCCAGCCCTGTGTGTATGCCAGCCTTGTGTGTATGCCAGCCCCATGTGTATGCCAGCCCCATGTGTATACCAGCCATGTGTGTGTGCCGGTCCCGTGTGCCTGCCAATCCCGTGTGTATGCCAGCCCCGTATGCAGGGCCGTGTCTGCCAGCCGCATGTGACAGCCACCCTCGCTGTAAACACAACACAGAAAGAAAACGGAATTATTTAAATATTTTTGTGTATTAGTAATTGTATTAGTAATTGTTTTGCGTATGTATAAGTAATTGTTTGAGCGCAGATTGAGATTTCATGAATTTTTAATTTATTAAAAACCCCTCTCGGTACAACAGCCCAGGACTCAGTTCAGCGTTCATTTGCAGTACCCCTTTCAGTGCTTGATGCATTTGGGCTAGGCTCGTTTTCAGCGAACTCGCGATGGTAATAGAGTGGCGGAGTATATCGTCAGCATATAAACAAGACACAATGCGGGTTATGGGATTTTATTGTAAAGACGTTTCGCCCACCAGGGACTATTTGATAAAACCCGGTGGACGAAACACCTTCACAACAAAGTGCCGTAACCTGCATTGCGTCTTATTTACACACACAAAAGTCGCACGATTATCCTTTGTTTACTTTGCTGGCGATGTCCCCCGATATCTTTAGACTGTCATTCTCAGCGTGTCCCAGCTCTACGCTGCCTATTTACCAGGACAGTCACGAGAAGTCCGCAGAGATTGCAGCCCCGATGCTGAAGCCAATTCATCTAGGGCTCGAGATTCCACAAGGCTGTAAAACCTGAGCCCCAACCAACTGGTCAAGCATTGCTAAATTTACAGTGCCAAACAAAAACAAATGAAGTGGATTTTTGCAAGGGCCTTGAAGTTAGTGAGAAGCAATGCTTTACCCCTCGCTGTGCATCACCAGTTCCTTTCATTCTTTTAGCTTAATGATCCTCTCTTCCCTCTCCCTCACTTTCTACACGTACTCTGGGTGACACGACAATGTTTTTTCTTGGAAATGCGCACATCGAAGAACATGGAATATTATTGTTATTATTATTATAATCAAAACCAAGCGCTAAAATAGCAGGGTCATATAGCATAGAAAACATGGGGAGATTGGTAGTCTTGTTGCCGGTACTTCTGAGTTTGCTATTAATGATTACACGAAAGCCCTTTACCCTCTGTTCTGTTGGTTAACATGACTCAAGAAATCGTAATGCCATGCTAGCTGGAGATTCGTCTGTAAAAACTTGCATTTGTGGTCACAGTGGTGCTTGTGCTAACCTTCCTATGGTGTAGAAATATACCTAGTTGGATGAATCTTATTGTGGCTAGCTGGTCTAGTGGCTAACGCGACGGGCTGGAGTTTTGAGACTCTATGACCGCGGGTTCAATCCCGGCCGGGGGTATGGTTTTTCTGTTGGTTAGTTTGTTCCTAGACATTGGGAATTAATGCTGGAGATCGTTGTACGTAACTGTGTTGTCCAAGATGCACCTTCACGTATGATCTAGCGTCGTCCAGGTAACTCTGTTGAGCAATATGGTAGAAACCTCGATTGATACCGTCAAGAGGTTTAAAAATAGACATGTGAGCAGACACTAGGACATTTATTAGCAAACGTTTCGGTCTAAGGACCGAAACGCTTCCTAATAAATATGTCCTAATGTGTGCCCAAGCGGCACTCTATTCCACTATTAAGCGAGTAACAGCTTCCCTCTCAGGATAACAGCCGTTGATCGCACCTTAATACTCTCGACGGTGCTCCACTTGGATCTAACAACTATATAAGAGGTTCTTGGAAGGAAGTCCCAGACCTTGAGAGGATTGAAGACAGGATCAGGAACACTAATAGTCCAACGTTTTCTTTCTCCTCACTAGATGACTGACCTTTTTAAATTATTGCCCTCAGTCCAGAACGAAGTTAATACTTTTAATTTACTATTAATACTATAAAATATACCCACAATCCGTTTAGATAAATGAATACAAATTCAGTGTTTTGAATATCTAATTTAGGCTCGGTAGTAAGCTTATCAAGTCTCTCACTGAGGACTGATATAGCGAAACGTAGCCTAAATTAAAGATTCACAGGAAGGGGGGCTCGATCCTCCGTCCGTTGATCGTGGGTTCCATCTCTTGTGTGCAGTCGGGGCGTTGGCTCTCCCAAATCCAACGTTATAAATACGCTAAATGTTTTTTTGTGGATGCTTCACAGTGGATGCAAACCAAACTTTCAACCAGACTGGGTTTGCTGGGGGTAAATACAGAATATTACTCTGCCTGTCTAGCCTCCCAGTGGACTGCTACAGCATCATCAGATAAAGTGGTAAGATAAGATAAGATTTCATTAGGATTTTTATCCCCGGAGGGTTAGCCACCCAGGATAAACCTATAAAGTCAGTGCGTCATCGAGGACTATCTAATTTATTTCCATTGGGGTCCTCAATCTTGTCCTCCAGGATGCGACCCACACCAGTCGACTAACGCCCAGGTAAGTATTTGCTGCTAGGTGAACAGGACAACAGGTGTTAAGAAACGCGTCGAAACGTCTCCACCCGCCGGGAATCGAATCCGGGTCCTCCGTGTGTGAAGCGGGAGCTTTAGCCACCAGGCCACCGCGTCACTTTCTAATCGAACCTGCACGTAATTTAACGGTGGTCGACGATTGTATCTTCACTAGTGACACCTGTCGGCAGGAGGCTCTCAGTGACACGAAAGGTAAAACCTGAGGTTCTCAGAGACGCAATGCAAAACCCAAGTAATATCTGGCGCTGCATGATCCCTACGAATTTAGCGCTTACCTATGAATATAATAATTATGATATTATCAGGAGCAAGGCTCACAAAATAGATTGTTGTTTTGTAGCCATGAGTGCGCATCTCTCTGGAGACTTACTTCGACACAGTTATGTTTATGGTAGCCACACGCCTTCAACCATAGACCTTCCACATTGACCCTCCATACAGATTTCCCTCACGTAGACCATCCATTACACAGACACTCCCCACAGGGCCTTGCACACAGACTCTGCACACAGACCCCTCCATACAGAGAATCCACACACACCCTCCACACACACCCTCCACACACCTCCACACACACCCTCCACACACTCTCCGCACAAAACACCCCACACACTCTTTCCCCACACAACAAACCCCCCACACGCACCCTCCACACCCCCACCCTCCACACGCACCCTCCACACACCACACCATCCACATACACACCCTCCACACATATACCCTCCACACACACCTCCAAACACACACAAAACACCTCCACACACACACCCCACCCCACACACTTTTCACACACACCCTCCACACACACACAACAACCCTCCACACACACCCTCCACACACACCCTCCACCCCACACCCTCCACATACACCCCCAACACACATCCTCCACACACACACACCCTCCACACACACACATCTTCCACACACACCCTCCACACACACACATCCTCCACCACACACCCTCCACACACACCCTCCCCACACACCCTCCACACAACACCCTCCACACACACCCTCCACATACATCCTCCACACACACACACCCTCCACACACACACACTCTCCACACACACACACCCTCCACCCTCCCCCCCCCGCCCGCGACCACTTTTACACCAAATGCAAGTATTAAAATGACACATATCAACAGATCTTTAATAGTTCGACGTTTCACCTACACGAGACTATATCACTTACCTGTTAAAGCCTCGTGTGGGCGAAACATCGTACTGCTAAAAGGCCTTCTGCAGTACGCCTCATTTTGCCACTTTTAGGCTACCCCAAACATCAACCAAGACATGTAATTTCCACATGAACGTAGTCAAGCAAACTGGCTCACATGGTAAAACATAAAGAAGAGTGTAATTCCTAGAAGCTGTCTCAGCTAAATGGCCTCATAACACTGCTGGTCAACACGATCACATCACATCCCTGGACGAAGTGCAACTATGTGGGCGTCTCTGCTCCATCTGACACCTACCTACCTGTCAGTGATGGTAAATAGCTCTGTGTTGCTGATCATAGGGAAGCACACACACTCAGTCACTGTAGGTTCTTCGACCATGAGTGTTGTGGTAAGATGATTGGAGAACTCTGACACTGATATTTCTTTTTTCGTCTGGCTTTCAGGGTGACTAGTGATGTTATAAGCCTAATTTAACCTAACCTAACCTACTGTAACTTAACTAACCTAACCCCCCTAAACCTAACTAACCTAATTTAAAGTGGCCTATTCTAACCTAACCTAAAATAATCTTCTACCCAAACACATTAACCCGCACATAGGAGAGGAGCTTACGACGACGTATCGGTCCGACCGGAACGTCGTCGTAAACTTCTTTCTCCTATGTGCGGGTTATCTGTGTATTGTTCCAGTCACAGCATTGTGTCTCTTTGTTATCTACTACTATGATCAGGGGTAGAGTTCATATATTATTCTATTCCTCTCTCTCTCTCTCTCTCTCTCTCTCTCTCTCTCTTTTCTCTCTCTCTCTCTCTCTCTCTTCCCCCCTTCTCTCTCCTCTTCCTCTCCCTTTCAGTCTAGCGTACGTAACTTGTTTATTCGCTAGTGATCGTTCCGCTAACACAGCTCCTCCAGCCGGGGTTTAATGGTCCACTAACTTCACAGTAGCTGTATTTGTACACTAATAATGATTTCCGTTTTATTTTAGAGCCTTTTTAATAAATGAATTTTTATTGAGCTTCATTGCTGTATCCTTGTGTCTGATGGTTTATCCACTTTGCTTTGGGTTTAATCGTGTAGGCTATCGGTTTACCCCTCTTGATTTTACATGTAGGATACTGGTTTAGTTTAAATTTAAAGAATATCCCACAGCAAGTGCATTTTTTATCACTACATTTCTCTGTACACTAACATCAAGGAAGAGAATTCTCTATGAGAACTATTATTCTAAGTAATCCACAGTGAATATATACTGAGAGATGAACTCCTCTCATTCTTTATACACCGGGAGATTAGTAGTGGGTGATCACACTTGGGTTTAAAACCTATCGACTACACCAGAGTCTTCAAGACTACACGCAACCTTATCCTCCACCAACAAGAATATTTTAATCCTAAAATATTCTCATATATTTTTAAAATATATATATAAATATATAAATATTATAAAATAAATTATATATATATATATATATATATATTATATATATATATTTTATAAAGAAAAATTGAGATACGTAGACATGAATCTTCACCAGTATTTTAAAATTTCGTCCCCAAAAAAGCTAATAAATTATTTTCCGCTTTAATTTGTTGGAGGGCCACAAAAAAATATATAATAAAAAAGCTCAGTGATAATACACCATTATTTTCCCGGGAAAATATATGGAGAACAATAAACTTGTAGAATTACTTAGATATAAAATAACATCGTCCAGAAAATTTTATAATTTTTTAAAGAATTCAATCGACAAGTTATTGTCTTTAAAATGACGTAAGTCAGCCAATATAAAATGAAGAGGTAAAAAAAAAATTTTTTTCCATAAAAGAATTTCTGCCCTTTGTTATGAGTTGCAGAGCCGTAAATTTGCATATATTTGCCTGCATTTGCATAATTTTAAACGACATGTTCTAATTATTATTTTTATAATTGTTACTGTGTATTATTATGATTATTATTGCAATTATTATTATTATTATTATTATTATTATTATTATTATTATTATTATTATTATTATTATTATTTTTATTATTATTATTATTATTATTATTATTATTAAGCGCAAAGCCCATATGGCTGATATCGTATCTGAACCATGAGAATTAATCTATAAGAATTATGGGGTGTATGGGTGATGGGTAAAACATGTCGGTATTCGTGGGTGTAGTGTCAGTCCCACCCTGCCTCGCCTCTCATGCTATTTATGGGTGTTTGTTATGAATATTGAATAGAGGAGAGAGTAAAAGATGGGAAGAGGGGGTGGAAAGGAGGGTGTGGTGATATGCGAGGGAGAGGGAAGGTGAGTGTGTGTGAGTTCTGAGAGGAAAGATGGGAAAAACTTGGTGTGGGTAGGGAAGAGAGACACAGACAGAGACAGAGAGGGAATGGAGAGTGGGAAAGAGAAGGGAGAGTACACTGTCTCTGGTCTTCCTTCCTCCAGAGTACAGAGGTCCACTGGGTTGGGTTGAACTCTGACAGCTTGGTACGGAGAGATACAACCCTGCGCGACTGAGACATCATTTTTCTCAGAAAGGAGCACTCTTCGACTTTACTTAGAGAGAAACGTTGCCCCCCCCTTCCGAATAAACAGTCCGTATTCTTCTTCGCCTACACACCTGCTCGGAGTTTCGCCCATTTAGCCACCTCTCGTAGCTTTGGTTGAACGTTCCTGTGTTCAGTAGTCGCCTGCCATTTCAATCCTCATTGGCGATGCGTTTACAAGTGTAAATAACACACAGTATGAGGATTACAGAAATTGTGATGTAAATGGTTTAGAAAACTAACAGGTTGAAGAATGAGACACTTGTGCAACATTTGGGAGTCTTTATTGAGAAAACGTTTAGCCTGCCAATGGCTTCTTCGATCTAGAACAGAGAAGAACAGCGGAAGATAAAAAGATTTTGAGGTAATCAGTCCCTGCTACACTTGATACTCTTTCGACACTTGATGTTCCAGTAAATATATTTGATGAATACGATAATGGCACACAATACTGACTAGTTGATAAGGAAGACACACGTGTAACAGTTAGGTATCTTTATTCCGAAACGTTTCGTCTACACGGTCTGCTGCACTCGAAACAAGAGGGGCTTTCTATCTGTACTCACCTGTCAATGTATATGCGTGTTGGTGGAAAGGAGGGGCGTCGTGCCAGCACGCACTGGTAAATATCTGCTCTGTTGTCATATAAATTTGTATCTTCCGTCCCTCACTGAACACTCTATACTTGCAGATGATATAAAGCGATAGGTGTTCCTGGTGGCGCTGGAAACCTGTTGTGATCTCATCACTGAGACAAGAGGTACCAAGTTGCTGTACTCAGGGTAGTGAGCCTGGTCCCTGGTACCAAGGTGCTTTACTCAGGGTAGTCAGCCTGGTCTGTGGTACCAAGTTGTTGCACTCAGAGTAGTGAGCCTAGTCCCTGGTAATAAGTTGCTGCACTCAGGGCAGTGAGCCTGGTCCCTGGTACTAGGTTGCTGCACTCAGGGCAGTGAACCTGGTCCCTGGTACTAGGTTGCTGCACTCAGGGCAGTGAGCCTGGTCCCTGGTACCAAGCTGCTTCAGTTATGGTACAGGATCCTGCCTGTAAGACCTCAAGTAAGAGGATATGGTCACGTTTAAGCCGGTGAGATGAGAGCCGTCATGGACTGTGTGCTGAGCTGTGGCACGGCAAATCCCCATTGTTCCGAGACAGTGTATAAGCTGCCAGCAGCCGGAATCGAGCACTGTGCAATCACTGAAATGTCGAGACACAGGAACAGTGATATGCGATGAAGTGGAGACCAATGGAGAAATTCAGACCAATGAGTCAGCAGTCACTACTGCCGTGGTCCATTATAATGGCCCTCGGGACGCTGTTTCCAGCACAGCTACCACAGTAACCCCACCATGATCATTGCCCCGATAATTCTGCTCATAAAAAAAAAATAATTACAAATCCCTACATTTCCACAATTTATAGCGCCACTGTTGAATCCTCACCTTGACAGCTTGGATTTTCAGCTGTAATGTAAGACGTGTTAAGGGAAATGGCGGACCCACCTTTCTGGGGCCATGAAGTTTGAACTGTTATGGGGGCCCCTGCGCAACCCCTTCTCATATAGTAGACCCAAATTTTTAAGTAAAGTGGATAAAAGTGGCTTCTGGGGCCCCTCCGGGATTAGAGGCCCTGAAACTTAAGCTTCACTTGTTTAATAGTAGGTCCGCCCCTGGTTAAGGGTTTTCGTCTTTTCGAGTAACGTTAAATTACTAACACACGAAAATGTTGTGGTAGTTTTTATATATAAAATTATATATTTTTTCTCTTTAATCTGTCTCTCCTCATATTGTTGTGGTGTATTCGGGAGTCTTTGTGAGTTCTGTTTGAGTATAGACATCAGGATCTGTCTGCCCCTGCAGCATCTTCCTTGTCATTGGAGTTGATTAATAGAGGTTTCAAGCTTATCGATTACACTAGGGTCATTAAGGCTCCAGAGGTCACTGTTCCTGTGACCTCGAAGATGAGGTGATATTTAATTAATAAGTTTCTCGAAAGGGTAAATCTAGAGAGTTTGAAAAAATAAATAGAATAAAATAGGGTCTCGCTGACTCGCATTTTTATTACTGCCACAACAGTTCAAAAAAAAAAAAGCAACAATAACAGCAGCAGCAACAAAAGCAACAACAACAAACAGCTATTTTTTAACTACCTTTTGCAATATTTTTTTTTAATAAGAGCGTTATTAAATTATTTTTTTTACCCCCTCGACGAGAAAATTCTCCCACCGTAGAGCCGTGAATATGCGAGGTCTCCCCCAGCTGTTATTGGAACGCTGCTGGAGCTTTTGTTGCTTCTGCCGGGATATGAGCCCCTCGCGAGGTTGCCTGCTTTTATTAAAGCCCAGACTTTTTTTTTTATACTCTTTCTCTTATATCATTGTTATTAACATTCTGGATATTGAAAACTAATAATGATATCACTGTATTAGGCGACGTAATATCGTGGAAATATTGCAGAGATTATTCAGCAAAATCCCAAACCTTGGAAGAGGAGCTTCATACCGATGTTTCGCTCCCTCCTGGACTGCAGTACGTTTCACTCCATGATTCGTATGGGTCTAGTGCTTTTTTAAGATAATAATAATAATAATAATAATAATAATAATAATAATAATAATAATAATAATAATAATAATAATAATAATGATAACAGAAATAATAATATTAGTAATAATAATAACAGCAATAGCAATAATAGCAATAATAATAAGTATAGCAACAGTAATAATAATATCAATAATAATAGTAATAATAAAAATAACTAATACGATAGCAATAATAATACCAATAATAATAATAATAATAATAATAATAATAATAATAATAATAATAAAATAATAATAATAATAATAATAATAATAATAATAATAATAATAATAATAATAATAATAATAATAATAATAATGTATTTGTAGCCAAAACAATCAACAATTATTGCTGAACAAACCCATACTGCAGTACATGCGACGTTGCACTCTAGTTAGAGCTCTACAGAGCTGGTTGGCACCGGCAGGTGAAAGGTAACAGAGACAAAAAGGAAGAAAAAAAAAGGGGCTGTTGTTGAGGCGAGGTTAATGATGATCTGGGCTCCGCGGGTCACTGACCACGTCAGAAAATAAGAGATTAAAAAAACTGAAGAAGCTGAAAGGTGATTAATTCAGGTAATATTAAATCCTCTCTTAAGGAGAATCAAATATTTTTTTTTTTTTGACAGTGTTTAATTTTCTATTCTCTTCTATTCTTTTCTATTCTATCCTCTCTCTTTCTCTCTCTCACTCTCTCTCTCTCTTTCATGACTGTTTATTTTTCTTTCTCTCTTATGGATTTTCGTATATGTTAAGAAAACGGATTCGAACACTAAATTTAGGGAGTTTGATTATGATTAGAAGAAATTTTGGCGGATTAGAAGCGATTTTAGGAAACTCTGCGATTGGCTAGAATATATAATCCGTGATTGGTCGACTGGTTCACAAGTACTCTCTGACTGGGTGAGATCTTTGGATAAATACTGTAAATGGTCAAAAATTTGCTCGCACTGTCTGATTAGTGTAGACTTTAGCACCATCTTTGTGATTGGTTCAAAGCGTCACTTCTGCTATTGGTGCAGATTTCAGGACAAACTCTGTGATTGGTGGCATGGAATGTTGCTGAGCTCTGATTGGTGAAGAGTTCTGAACCTGTGTTTGGTGACTCGTATCTCAGAAGAGTTGCAAGTCTTTTTTATTACTTGAGGGGATTGTCCACCTGGAGGTGCTCAGGGAGGTTGAGGTCAGTTTTCCGTGTTGGTGTCCTTCTGGATCGCAAACTGTCTGCCCAACCTCCTCCTCTTCCTCCTTTTCCTCTCCTTCCGCTTCATCTTTCTTCTCTTCTTCTTTTCCTTTTTCCTCTTCCTCCTCTTTTTCCTCATCTTCCACAATTTTTTTGTCTTGTTCCTCTTCTTACACTTCCTCCTCCTCCACCACCTCCTCCACCACCTCCTCCACCACCACCTCCACCACCCCTCCTCCACCACCACCTCCACCACCTCCTCCTCCACCTCCTCCACACCTCCTCCACCACCTCCACCACCTCCTCCACCACCCCTCCACCACCTCCTCCTCCACCTCCTCCTCCATCACCTCCTCCACCACCTCCATCACCTCCTCCACCACCTCCACCACCTCCTCCACCATCACCTTCTCCACCACCACCTCCACCACCTCCTCCTCCACCTCCTCCTCCATCACCCCCTCCACCACCTCCACCACCTCCTCCACCATCACCTTCACCTTCACCTTCCTGGTGAGACAAACAAGGAGATTCGTCATGTTAATCAGGTAAGGAACACTGGCTGCCAAACATGTTGACATCTGAGCAACAAGACACGTGTGCAACACCTGTGTGTCTTTATTTCAAGACGTTTCGCCACTCTATGGTCTTATCAGTTAAATGCAGAGATGACATTCGACGACAGTAGAAGATGAGGTAGTCAGTCCCTTCGTATTGCACCGATGAAGCCCCTGGTGGGCGAGACGTCTTCAGAGATGCTCAGGTGTTGTTCGTGTGTTTAATTCATCATTGATGTTGATGCCTTGGTGAAGGGGTTCTTGATCCCGGGAGCTGGACCTGTGCTTATCCTCTGTGGAACAAAGCTGATTGCTTTCCATTCCCCAGGGTGACGTATAACCCCTGTGGGTTTAGTGCCCCTCCCTAAGCATACCAATACTCAATTTTCAAACTCACCCTTAATCTTCACCCCTCACCCTCGCCCCTCACTCCTCACACTCTCACCCTTCACTCCTCACATTCACCCTCACCCCTCACCCTTACCCTTCACCCTCACCCTCACCTTCACTCTCACAGATTGGTAAGAGATCAATAGAACATTCCAGTTTACACCATCCTTCGAGATAGGTACCTTGAAACGGGTGACTTGCTCTTCTTCCAAGGAGACAGAACAAGTATATCCTTCCTCGGATCAAACCTTATTATCCTCGTACCCATTCTATTTTCCAGACGACACGTAACCTTTAACCGGTCTAAGAGTACTGTGTGTGTGTGTGTGTGTGTGTGTGTGTGCGTGTGTGTACTCACCTAGTTGTACTCACCTAGTTGAGGTTGCGGGGGTCGAGTCCGAGCTCCTGGCCCCGCCTCTTCACTGATCGCTACTAGGTCACTCTCCCTGAGCCGTGAGCTTTATCATACCTCTGCTTAAAGCTATGTATGGATCCTGCCTCCACTACATCGCTTCCCAAACTATTCCACTTACTGACTACTCTGTGGCTGAAGAAATACTTCCTAACACCCCTGTGATTATCTGTTCTTCAGTTTCCCAAACCCTGTGTCCCTTGTTACGTGTCCAATCGTGGTGTGTGTGTGTGTGTGGTTGATGTTGTGTGTGTGTTGTGTGGTGTGTGTGGGTGTGTGTGTGTGTATGGTGTGTGTTGTGTGTGTGTGTTGTGTGTGTGTGTGTGTGTGGTGTGTGTGGTGTGTGTGATCGGGGTGTGTGTGTGTGGGCTTTGTGTGTGTGGAAAAGTGTGTGTGTGTGTGTGTGTGTGTGGTGTGATGTGTGTTGTGTTTGGAAATAGACGATCCGAATGTTTAAAATATATAATATATATATTATATAATATATATATTATATATATATATATATATATTCATATATATTATTAAATTTATAGATATATATAGATAATTATAATATTACACATTATAAATATATTATATATTTATATATTAATGAAAATATATATTATATATAAATATATATATTGTATATTATATATATATAATAGCAACCAAATTAAATTTAAATAGTACTATATAAATATCTTAATTAAATTTGATTAAGTTTTAGTGACTGCGATAGTAGATTTAATTAATTTAGAATACTCAATTTGTAAAATTCCAGTGATTGTTTTGGTGATAACAGACAACTGTATGCCAGTTTTTTTTTAATAATATATTTGCTATTTTTCCGCAGAAGGAGGAGCTTATCCATTACGCTACTCTGTAGCAGAGTATACGGAGGAGCCTTGATAACCATCCTTCTGTAGCAGAGATACCGAGGAGCCTTAACCAGGTTACCCTCTGTTACAGAGTAATGCCGGAGGAGCCTTGATTCCAGTGTTACCTCTGTACGGTTGCCGGGTGACTGATTCCGGTTTATCTCTGTGTACAGATGTATACGGAGGAGCCTTGATACCAGGTTCCCTCTGTAACAGGTTATACCGGTGGCTGGATACCGTTACCCTTGTAACAGAGTATACCGGGGAGCCTGTGTACTAGGTTACCTCGTGTCAGAGTATACCGGGGAGCCTTGATACAGTGTTACTCTGTAACAGAGTTACGTAGAGCCTTGATACCAGGTTACCCTCTGTAACAGAGTATACGGAGGAGCCTGATACCAGGTTACCTCTGTATAAGAGTATACCGAGGAGCCTGATTCCAGGTTACCTCTGTACAGAGTATACCGAGGACCTTGATACCAGGTACCCTTGTAACAGAGTATGCCGAGAGCTTGATTCCAGGTTATACCTCTGTAACAGAGTATCCGGAGTACTTGATTCCAGGTTACCCTCTGTAACAGAGTATACCGGAGGAGCTCTTGATACATTACCCTCTGTAACAGAGTATACCGGAGGAGCCTTGATTCAGGTTACCCTCTGTAAAGTATATGCAACGGAGGAGCCTTGAATTCCAGGTACCCTCTTAACAGAGTATACGAGGAGCCTTATTCCAGGTTACCTCTGTAACAGAGTAATACGGAGGACCTTGATTCCAGGTTTAACCCCTGTAATTAGAGTATACCGAGGAGCCTTGAAATTCCAGTGTTTACCTCTGTAACAGATACCGAGGAGCCTGATTCCAGTTTTTCTTTAAAGAGTATACGGATGGAGCCTGATTCCAGTTACCCGGTGACAGAGTATCGGAGGAGCCTTGATTCCAGGTTACCTCTGTAACAGAGTATACCGGAGGAGCCTTGATTCCAGGTTATCCCTCTGTAACAGAGTATACCGGAGGAGCCTTGATTCCAGGTTATCCTCTGTAACAGAGTATACCGGAGGAGCCTTGATTCCAGGTTACCTCTGTAACAGAGTATACCGGAGAGCCTTGATTCCAGGTTACCCTCTGTGACAGAGTATACCGGAGGAGCCTTGATTCCAGGTTACCCTCTGTACAGAGTATACCGGAGAAGCCTTGATCCAGGTTACCTCTGTGACAGAGTATACCGGAGGAGCCTTGATTCCAGGTTACCTCTGTAACAGAGTATACCGGAGGAGCCTTGATCCAGGTTGACCCTCTGTAACAGAGTATACCGGAGGAGCCTTGATTCAGGTTGACCCTCTGTAACAGAGTATACGGAGAGCCTTGATCCAGGTTGCCTCTGTACAGAGTATACCGAGGAGCCTTGATTCCAGGATGCCTCTGTAACAGAGTATACCGGAGGAGCCTTGATTCCAGGTTACCCTCTGTAACAGAGTATACCGGAGGAGCCTTGATTCTAGGTTACCCTCTGTAACAGAGTATACCGGAGGAGCCTTGATTCCAGATTACCCTCTGTAACAGAGTATACCGGAGGAGCCTTGATTCCAGTTTACCTCTGTAACAGAGTATACCGGAGGAGCCTTGATTCCAGGTTACCCTCTGTAAACAGAGTATACCGGAGGAGCCTTGATTCCAGGTTACCCTCTGTAACAGAGTATACCGGAGGAGCCTTGATTCCAGGTTGCCCTCTGTAACAGAGTATACCGGAGAGCCTTGATTCCAGGTTGACCCTCTGTAACAGAGTATACCGGAGGAGCCTGATTCCAGGTTACCCTCTGTAACAGAGTATACCGGAGGAGCCTTGATTCCAGGTTACCCTCTGTAACAGAGTATACCGGAGGAGCCTTGATCCAGGTTACCCTCTGTACAGAGTATACCGAGGAGCCTTGATTCCATTTACCCTCTGTAACAGAGTATACCGGAGGAGCCTTGATTCCAGGTTACCCTCTGTAACAGAGTACCCGGAGGAGCCTTGATTCCAGGTTACCCTCTGTAACAGAGTATACCGGAGGAGCCTTGATTCCAGGTTACCCTCTGTAACAGAGTATACCGGAGGAGCCTTGATTCCAGGTTACCCTCTGTAACAGAGTATACCGGAGGAGCCTTGATTCCAGGTTACCCTCTGTAACAGAGTATACCGGAGGAGCCTTGATTCCAGGTTACCCTCTGTAACAGAGTATACCGGAGGAGCCTTGATTCCAGGTTACCCTCTGTAACAGAGTATACCGGAGGAGCCTTGATACCAGGTTACCCTCTGTAACAGAGTATACCGGAGGAGCCTTGATTCCAGGTTACCCTCTGTAACAGAGTATACCGGAGGAGCCTTGATTCCAGGTTACCCACTGTAACAGAGTATACCGGAGGAGCCTTGATACCAGGTTACCCTCTGTAACAGAGTATACCGGAGGAGCCTTGATTCCAGGTTACCCTCTGTAACAGAGTATACCGGAGGAGCCTTGATTCCAGGTTACCCTCTGTAACAGAGTTATACGGAGGAGCTGATTCCAGTTACCTGTAACAGAGTATACCGGAGACCTTGATTCCGTTACCCTCTGTAACAGAGTATACCGGAGAGCCTTGATTCCAGGTTACCCTCTGTAACAGAGTATAACCGGAGGAGCCTGATTCCAGGTTACCTCTGTAACAGAGTATACCGGAGGAGCCTTGATTCCAGGTTACCCTCTGTAACAGAGTATACCGGAGGAGCCTTGATTCCAGGTTACCCTCTGTAACAGAGTATACCGGAGGAGCCTTGATTCCAGGTTACCCTCTGTAGCAGAGTATACCGGAGGAGCCTTGATACCAGGTTACCTTCTGTAGCAGAGTATACCGGAGGAGCCTTGATACCAGGTTACCCTCTGTAACAGAGTATACCGGAGGAGCCTTGATTCCAGGTTACCTTCTGTAACAGAGTATACCGGAGGAGCCTTGATTCCAGGTTACCCACTGTAACAGAGTATACCGGAGGAGCCTTGATTCCAGGTTACCCTCTGTAACAGAGTATACGGAGGAGCCTTGATTCCAGGTTACCCTCTGTAACAGAGTATACCGGAGGAGCCTTGATCCAGGTTACCCTCTGTAACAGAGTATACCGGAGGAGCCTTGATTCCAGTTACCCTCTGTACAGAGTATACCGGAGGAGCCTTGATTCCAGGTTACCCTCTGTACAGAGTATACCGGAGGAGCCTTGATTCCAGGTTACCCTCTGTAACAGAGTATACCGGAGGAGCCTTGATTCCAGGTTACCCTCTGTAACAGAGTATACCGGAGGAGCCTTGATTCCAGGTTACCCTCTGTAACAGAGTATACCGGAGGAGCCTTGATTCCAGGTTACCCTCTGTAACAGAGTATACCGGAGGAGCCTTGATTCCAGGTTACCCTCTGTAACAGAGTATACCGGAGGAGCCTTGATTCCAGGTTACCCTCTGTAACAGAGTATACCGGGGGAGCCTTGATTCCAGGTTACCCTCTGTAACAGAGTATACCGGAGGAGCCTTGATTCAGGTTACCCTCTGTAACAGAGTATACCGGAGGAGCCTTGATTCCAGGTTATCCTCTGTAACAGAGTATACCGGAGGAGCCTTGATTCCAGGTTATCCTCTGTAACAGAGTATAACCGGAGGAGCCATTGATTCCAGGTTATCCTCTGTAACAGAGTATACCGGAGGAGCCTTGATTCCAGGTTATCCTCTGTAACAGAGTATACCGGAGGAGCCTTGATTCCAGGTTACCCTCTGTAACAGAGTATACCGGAGGGAGCCTTGATTCCAGGTTACCCTCTGTAAACAGAGTATACCGGAGGAGCCTTGATTCCAGGTTACCCTCTGTAACAGAGTATACCGGAGGAGCCTTGATTCCGGTTATCCTCTGTAACAGAGTATACCGGAGGAGCCTTGTTCCAGGTTACCCTCTGTAACAGAGTATTACGGAGGAGCCTTGATCCAGTTACCCTCTGTAACAGAGTATACCGGAGGAGCCTTGATTCCAGGTTACCCTCTGTAACAGAGTAACCGGAGGAGCCTTGATTCCAGTTACCCTCTGTAACAGAGTATACCGGAGGAGCCTTGATTCCAGGTTACCCTCTGTAACAGAGTATACCGGAGGACCTTGATTCCAGGTTACCCTCTGTAACAGAGTATACCGGAGGAGCCTTGATTCCAGGTTACCCTCTGTAACAGAGTATACGGAGGAGCCTTGATTCCAGGTTACCCTCTGTAACAGAGTATACCGGAGGAGCCTTGATTCCAGGTTACCCTCTGTAACAGAGTATACCGGAGGAGCCTTGATTCCAGGTTATCCTCTGTAACAGAGTATACCGGAGGAGCCTTGATTCCAGGTTACCTCTGTAACAGAGTATACCGGAGGAGCCTTGATTCCAGGTTACCCTCTGTAACAGAGTATACCGGAGGAGCCTTGATTCCAGGTTACCCTCTGTAACAGAGTATACCGGAGGAGCCTTGATTCCAGGTTACCCTCTGTAACAGAGTATAACCGGAGGAGCCTTGATTCCAGGTTACCCTCTGTAACAGAGTATACCGGAGGAGCCTTGATTCAGTTTACCCTCTGTAACAGAGTATACCGGAGGAGCCTTGATTCCAGGTTACCCTCTGTAACAGAGTATACCGGAGGAGCCTTGATTCCAGTGTTACCCTCTGTAACAGAGTATACCGGAGGAGCCTTGATTCCAGGTTACCCTCTGTAACAGAGTATACCGGAGGAGCCTTGATTCCAGGTTACCTCTGTAACAGAGTATACCGGAGGAGCCTTGATTCCAGGTTACCTTCTGTAACAGAGTATACCGGAGGAGCCTTGATTCCAGGTTACCCTCTGTAACAGAGTATACCGGAGGAGCCTTGATTCCAGGTTACCCTCTGTAACAAGTACCGAGAGCCTTGATCCAGTTACCCTCTGTAAAGAGTACCGGGGGAGCCTTGATTCCAGGTTACCCTCTGTAACAGAGTATACCGGAGGAGCCTTGATTCCAGGTTACCCTCTGTAACAGAGTATACCGGAGGAGCCTTGATTCCAGGTTATCCTCTGTAACAGAGTATACCGGAGGAGCCTTGATTCCAGGTTATCCTCTGTAACAGAGTATACCGGAGGAGCCTTGATTCCAGGTTATCCTCTGTAACAGAGTATACCGGAGGAGCCTTGATTCCAGGTTATCCTCTGTAACAGAGTATACCGGAGGAGCCTTGATTCCAGGTTACCCTCTGTAACAGAGTATACCGGAGGAGCCTTGATTCCAGGTTACCCTCTGTAACAGAGTATACCGGAGGAGCCTTGATTCCAGGTTACCCTCTGTAACAGAGTATACCGGAGGAGCCTTGATTCCAGGTTATCCTCTGTAACAGAGTATACGGAGGAGCCTTGATTCCAGGTTACCCTCTGTAACAGAGTATACCGGAGGAGCCTTGATTCCAGGTTACCCTCTGTAACAGAGTATACCGGAGGAGCCTTGATTCCAGGTTACCCTCTGTAACAGAGTATACCGGAGGAGCCTTGATTCCAGGTTACCCTCTGTAACAGAGTATACCGGAGGAGCCTTGATTCCAGGTTACCCTCTGTAACAGAGTATACCGGAGGAACCTTGATTCCAGGTTACCCTCTGTAACAGAGTATACCGGAGGAGCCTTGATTCCAGGTTACCCTCTGTAACAGAGTATACGGAGGAGCCTTGATTCCAGGTTACCCTCTGTAACAGAGTATACCGGAGGAGCCTTGATTCCAGGTTACCCTCTGTAACAGAGTATACCGGAGGAGCCTTGATTCCAGGTTATCCTCTGTAACAGAGTATACCGGAGGAGCCTTGATTCCAGGTTATCCTCTGTAACAGAGTATACCGGAGGAGCCTTGATTCCAGGTTATCCTCTGTAACAGAGTATACCGGAGGAGCCTTGATTCCAGGTTACCCTCTGTAACAGAGTATACCGGAGGAGCCTTGATTCCAGGTTACCCTCTGTAACAGAGTATACCGGAGGAGCCTTGATTCCAGGTTTACCCTCTGTAACAGAGTATACCGGAGGAGCCTTGATTCCAGGTTACCCTCTGTAACAGAGTATACCGGAGGAGCCTTGATTCCAGGTTACCCTCTGTAACAGAGTATACGGAGGAGCCTTGATTCCAGGTTATCCTCTGTAACAGAGTATACGGAGGAGCCTTGATTCCAGGTTATCCTCTGTAACAGAGTATACCGGAGGAGCCTTGATTCCAGGTTACCCTCTGTAACAGAGTATACCGGAGGAGCCTTGATTCCAGGTTATCCTCTGTAACAGAGTATACCGGAGGAGCCTTGATTCCAGGTTATCCTCTGTAACAGAGTATACCGGAGGAGCCTTGATTCCAGGTTACCCTCTGTAACAGAGTATACCGGAGGAGCCTGATTCCAGGTTACCCTCTGTAACAGAGTATACCGGAGGAGCCTTGATTCCAGGTTACCCTCTGTAACAGAGTATACCGGAGGAGCCTGATTCCAGGTTACCCTCTGTAACAGAGTATACCGGAGGAGCCTTGATTCCAGGTTACCCTCTGTAACAGAGTATACCGGAGGAGCCTTGATTCCAGGTTACCCTCTGTAACAGATTATACCGGAGGAGCCTTGATTCCAGGTTACCCTCTGTAACAGAGTATACCGGAGGAGCCTTGATTCCAGGTTACCCTCTGTAACAGAGTATACCGGAGGAGCCTTGATTCCAGGTTACCCTCTGTAACAGAGTATACCGGAGGAGCCTTGATTCCAGGTTACCCTCTGTAACAGAGTATACCGGAGGAGCCTTGATTCCAGGTTACCCTCTGTAACAGAGTATACCGAGGAGCCTTGATTCCAGGTTACCCTCTGTAACAGAGTATACCGGAGGAGCCTTGATTCCAGGTTACCCTCTGTAACAGAGTATACCGGAGGAGCCTTGATTCCAGGTTACCCTCTGTAACAGAGTATACCGGAGGAGCTTGTCCAGGTTACCCGTAACGAGTTACCGAGGAGCCTTGATTCATTACCCTCTGTAACAGAGTATACCGGAGGAGCCTTGATTCCAGGTTACCTCTGTAACAGAGTATACCGGAGGAGCCTTGATTCCAGGTTACCCTCTGTAACAGAGTATACCGGAGGAGCCTTGATTCCAGGTTACCCTCTGTAACAGAGTATACCGGAGGAGCCTTGATTCCAGGTTACCCTCTGTAACAGAGTATACCGGAGGAGCCTTGATTCCAGGTTACCCTCTGTAACAGAGTATACCGGAGGAGCCTTGATTCAGGTTACCCTCTGTAACATGAGTATACCGGAGGAGCCTTGATTCCAGGTTACCCTCTGTAACAGAGTATCCGGAGGAGCCTTGATTCCAGGTTATCCTCTGTAACAGAGTATACCGGAGGAGCCTTGATTCCAGGTTACCCTCTGTAACAGAGTATACCGGAGGAGCCTTGATTCCAGGTTACCCTCTGTAACAGAGTATACCGGAGGAACCTTGATTCCAGGTTTCCCTCTGTAACAGAGTATACCGAGGAGCCTTGATTCCAGGTTACCCTCTGTAACAGAGTATACCGGAGGAGCCTTGATTCCAGGTTACCCTCTGTAACAGAGTATACCGGAGGAGCCTTGATTCCAGGTTATCCTCTGTAACAGAGTATACCGGAGGAGCCTTGATTCGAGGTTATCCTCTGTAACAGAGTATACCGGAGGAGCCTTGATTCCAGGTTATCCTCTGTAACAGAGTATACCGGAGGAGCCTTGATTCCAGGTTACCCTCGTAACAGAGTATACCGGAGGGAGCCTTGATTCCAGGTTACCCTCTGTAACAGAGTATTACCGGAGGAGCCTTGATTCAGGTTACCCTCTGTAACAGAGTATACCGGAGGAGCCTTGATTCCTGGTTACCCTCTGTAACAGAGTATACCGGAGGAGCCTTGATTCCAGTTTACCCTCTGTAACAGAGTATACCGGAGGAGCCTTGATTCCGGGTTACCCTCTGTGACAGAGTATACCGGAGGAGCCTTGATTCCAGGTTACCCTCTGTGACAGAGTATACCGGAGGAGCCTTGATTCCAGTTTACCCTCTGTAACAGAGTATACCGGAGGAGCCTTGATTCCAGGTTACCCTCTGTAACAGAGTATACCGGAGGAGCCTTGATTCCAGGTTACCCTCTGTAACAGAGTATACCGGAGGAGCCTTGATTCCAGTTTACCCTCTGTAACAGAGTATACCGGAGGAGCCTTGATTCCAGGTTACCCTCTGTAACAGAGTTATACCGGAGAGCCTTGATTCCAGTTTACCCTCTGTAACAGAGTATACCGGAGGAGCCTTGATTCCAGGTTACCCTCTGTAACAGAGTATACCAGAGGAGCCTTGATTCCAGGTTACCCTCTGTAACAGAGTATACCGGAGGAGCCTTGATTCCAATTTACCCTCTGTAACAGAGTATACCGGAGGAGCCTTGATTCCAGGTTACCCTCTGTAACAGAGTATACCGGAGGAGCCTTGATTCCAGGTTACCCTCTGTAACAGAGTATACCGGAGGAGCCTTGATTCCAGGTTACCCTCTGTGACAGAGTATACCGGAGGAGCCTTGATTCCAGGTTACCCTCTGTAACAGAGTATACCGGAGGAGCCTTGATTCCAGTTTACCCTCTGTAACTGAGTATACCGGAGGAGCCTTGATTCCAGGTTACCCTCTGTAACAGAGTATACCGGATGTATACGCGGAGAGGTGTATATCTCTCACCGTATATACACAAAGAGTTTGTTTTAATCAATATTTAAGGAATTAAAGTATTCTTGTCTGGTGGTTGAAGGTTACGTGAAGCCTTAAAAAGAGGCTTTAAATTCCATTAACAACCAAAACAGGGAACCCAATACTGTTTCTGTCTGTTAGCCAACGTAGCTCTCAGAAGCGGGTTTGACTACCAGTTTGCTCCAAGCCACTAAGGGGGTGAGGTCAAGCCAAAGCCACACTGGCTTGTAAAGCAGCTACCTCACTTGTTGCCAGAATTTGCATACTAAACAAAGTTGTCTCATCCACTTAAGAAGGAATCGATTCAGTGTCAAGAGAAACATCCAAGTCAAATTTAAGATGAATGTCAACTGATTTGTCGTGTTTCCCAAAATCAATACTTAGCAAATAGTACTACTATTACACTAATGTATATATTATATATATATATATATATATATATATTATATATATATATATATATTATATATATATATATAAAATATAATAAATATATATATATATATAATATATAAATAAATATATGACCACACGTTCATTCATGCTGGGTATTGTTTATTATTATTATTATTATTATTATTGTTATTGTTATTATTATTATTATTATTATTATTATTATTATTATTATTATTATTATATTATTATTATTATTATTAATTTTCTCCTTTCGCTTGCATGTTATCAAGGTTTCTCACACCTGAGCGACAACTGCTCTTCATCTCAGCACATTTCACCCACTGTGGGAGGCGAATCGTCACCAGATTCAACGTTTATCCTGTTCAATGTTTTTTTTTTCGGGGAGATTCATAATATGAGGATTTCCGTCATGTAGTACAAGTCAGTTACAGTCGAGGGCAGTCAGACGAGCCAATGTTTACCTCTCTTGATTAATCTGACCCACTTCCTGAACTCATTATGTACGTCTGTAATTTGTTGAGTATCGCTCACATTATGAGTGTGATTGCCATCCACAGGATGGATGTTAGGGGGGGACTACCACCCACAGGATGGATGTTAGGGGGGACTACCACCCACAGGATGGATGTTAGGGGGGACTACCACCCACAGGATGGATGTTAGGGGGGACTACCACCCACAGGATGGATGTTAGGGGGGACTACCACCCACAGGATGGATGTTGGGGGGACTACCACCCACAGGATGGATGTTGGGGGGACTACCACCCACAGGATGGATGTTAGGGGGGACTACCACCCACAGGATGGATGTTAGGGGGACTACCACCCACAGGATGGACATGAGGATAACTACCACTCACAGGATGGACATGAGGATAACTACCACTCACAGGATGGACATGAGGATAACTACCACTCACAGGATGGACATGAGGATAACTACCACTCACAGGATGGACATCGGCTGCCACTCACCACGAGAGAAGCACAGAGCAATTAACTAAAATACACAGTCACATCAGACGGTTTTAAAGGCCCCGAAAATTGATTTAGCGAGTGAACACAATTTAGCTTCAGTTGGTGTAATTATCCAGTCCCCGGGGGTATTTAATGGAGGATTCCCCTGGGGATTTAATGGGGAGAATTCCCAACGGCGTCGCCAGGTTCTACAGAAGTGAAGATAAACAAAAGAGACGCATTTAGCAAATAAAAGTAATTTTATAGTTATTGATGTTTAGTTTGAGCTTATAGTCATAATATGTTATATTATATGTATATATTAAGTAGTCGGGTTGTTTTGTATTTCAAGGGAAGGAAACGTGTTGGTCTACAGCATATACGAAACTGTGGCATACATATTACGAAACGTGTTGGTCTACCAGCATTATTACGAAACGTGTTGGTCTACCAGCATTATTACGAAACGTGTTGGTCCACACATTATTCAAACTTGTCTACAGATATACGAAACGTGTTGGTCTATCAACATTATTACGAAACGTGTTGGTCTACCAGCATTATTACGAAACGTGTTGGTCTACCAGCATTATTACGAAACGTCTTGGTCCACCAGCATTATTACGAAACGTGTTGGTCTACCAGCATTATTACGAAACGTGTTGGTCAAATCTACGACTTCAAGGGTGATGGACTGATTACATCGTCTTCACATCTCTACTGTTCCTGCCTACTTTCTGTATTCGACTGAAGAAGCCTACTGCGTAGGCGAAACGTTTCGGAATAAAGTTGCCTAACTGTTGCCTATGTGTTTTTTCTTGTATATTTCCATCTCTTCACCATCTGTTCATCCTGACTTGTTCATCTTCGTTCATCTTCTCTTGTTCTCCCTGTCCTGTTCATCCTCGCCTGTTCATCCCGTCTTGTTCACCCTCCTCTGTTCATATGTTCTTCATGAGAGCGCCTGCTTGAGGGTGAGTGTGGAGTGGCAAGTTGGAATCTGGAGATGGTGTATGGATTCCAGAATTATTCATGACAAGTAGTAGTGACCTTGTAGGGTCAGGGCAGGTCATCTCTCTCTCTCCCTTTCTATCTCTCTTTCTCTCTCTCTCTTTCCCTGTCTCTCACAAGCATTTATCATTAACTTCTTTGTGATGTGTGTGTGTGTGTATGTGTACTCACCTAGTTCTCACCTAGTTGAGGTTGCAGGGGTCGAGTCCAAGCTCCTGGCCCCGCCTCTTCACTGGTCGCTACTAGGTCACTCTCCCTGAACCATGAGCTTTATCGTACCTCTGCATAAAGCTATGTATGGATCCTGCCTCCACTACATCGCTTCCCAAACTATTCCACTTCCTGACTACTCTGTGGCTGAAGAAATACTTCCTAACATCCCTGTGATTCATCTGCGTCTTCAACTTCCAACTGTGTCCCCTTGTTACTGTGTCCAATCTCTGGAACATCCTGTCTTTGTCCACCTTGTCAATTCCTCTCAGTATTTTGTATGTCGTTATCATGTCCCCCTATCTCTCATGTCCTCCAGTGTCGTCAGGTTGATTTCCCTTAACCTCTCCTCGTAGGACATACCTCTTAGCTCTGGGACTAGTCTTGTTGCAAACCTTTGCACTTTCTCTAGTTTCTTTACGTGCTTGGCTAGGTGTGGGTTCCAAACTGGTGCTGCATACCCCAATATGGGTCTAACGTTCACGGTGTACAGGGTCCTGATCGATTCCTTATTAAGATGTCGGAATGCTGTTTCTGAGGTTTGCTAGGCGCCCATATGCTGCAGCAGTTATTTGGGTTGATGTGCGCTTCAGGAGTGTGCCTGGTGTTATACTCACCCCAAAATCTTTTTTCCTTGTGAGGTTTTGTTTCTCTGCCTTTTTACTGTATCCGTATGCGGTCTTCTTGCCCTTCCCAAAAAACTTTACATGCTTTGCACTTGTGCGATTGAACCCAGAGGGCAATTGCTGGACCCAGGTCTGCATTAACCGCCTGTCCAGATCCACTTTGTAGTTTCTGCCTGGTCTTCGATCGAGTGAATTCTCTAATCACTTCACGTAATTCTTGCTCAAACAGGACACCTCAGAGTCTATTCCTTCCGTTATGTCGTTCACAAATACCAGAAACAGCACTGGTCTAGGACTGCCCCTGTGGGACCACCGCTGTCACAGGTGCCCACTCTGACACTCGCCCGTACATGACTCGCTGCTGTCTTCCTGACAGTATTCCCTGATCCATTGTAGTGCCTCCCTGTTATCCCTGCTTGGGTCCTCCAGTTTTTTGCACCAATCTCTTGTGTGGAAACTGTGTCAAACGCCTTCTTGCAGTCAAGAATATGCAATGCACCCACCCTCTCTCTCTCTTGTCTTACTGCTGTCACCATGTTCATAGAACTCAGTAGGTTTGTGACCACGGATTTCCCGTCCCTGAAACCATGTTGGCTGCTGTTGATGAGATCGTTCCTTTCTAGGTGTTCCACCACTTTCCTGATAATCTTCTCCATGATTTTGCATTACTATACATGTCAGTGACACTGGTCTGTAGTTTAATGCTTCATGTCTGTCTCCTTTTTTAAAGATTGGGACTACATTTGCTGTCTTCCTGCCTCAGGCAATCTCCCTGTTTCGATAGTTGTATTGAATATTGTTGTTAGGGGTACACATAGCGCCTCTGCTCCCTCTCTCAATACCCATGGGGAGATGTTATCTGGCCCCATTGCCTTTGAGGTATCTTGCTCATCAGAAGCCTCTTCACTTCTTCCTCGGTGTTGTGCACTGTGTGTGTGTGTGTGTGTTTGTGTGTGTGTGTTTGTGTGTGGTGATATGTGTGTGTGTGTGTGTGTGTGTGTGTGTGTGTGTGTACTCACCTATTTGTACTCACCTATTTGTGGTTGCAGGGGTCGAGTCACAGCTCCTGGCCCCGCCTCTTCGCTGAATGTATGTGTGTGTGTGTGTGTGTGTGTGTGTGTGTGTGTGTGTGTGTGTGTTTGTGTGTGTGTGTGTGTGTGTGTGTGTGTGTGTGTGTGTGTGTGTGTTTTTGTGTGTGTATATGTGTGTGTGCGTGTGTGTGTGTGTTGTGTGTGTGTGTGTGTGTGTGTGTGTGTGTGTGTGTGTGTGTGTGGTGTGTGTGTGTGTGTGGCGCGCGTTTGTGTGCGTGTGTGTACTCATGTAGTTCACCTAGATATGTTTGATGGGGTTCGAGTCCCCGTACCTGGCCTCTATTCTTAACTGGGCACGACCGGATTCAATAATTCCCAGCCTTGAAGACCCTCTGTTACCTTTTCTTAAAGCTGTGTATGGAATCTGCCTTCACCATTTCCCCATCCAAGTCATTCTACTTTCTAACCTCCCTCTGAGACTGGAGAAATATTCTTCTCTCATCTAAGTCCTTCCATTGAAGCTCTCTGAGTATTTTTCATGTTGTGATTGTGTCTCCCTTGATCCTTCTAACTATTGGCTACAGTTCTTTCAGTTTTTTTCCCAATTAACCCCATAACTAGTTTTATTGCAAACCTTTGTACTTATTGAAGTATATGGATGTGCTTCAGCAGGTGTGGGTTCCATGATGGTGCTGCAGACTCTCTTACTGTCCTCACATGTAACATAGTATATTTATAGGATTTTTTCGTCCCCATCTACGACCACCACTACTACTTCTAACCCTTAACCACTAGGCTTCTCATTCGAAGTAGCCACCACCATCACCACCATCTCCACCATCACCATCACCACCATCACCACCTCACCTCCATCACCACCATCACCACCATCACCACCATCACCACCATCACCACCATCACCACCATCACCACCATCACCACCATCACCACCATCACCTCCATCACCACCATCACCACCATCACCACCATCACCACCATCCCACCATCCCACCATCACCACCACCATCAACCACCATCACCACCTTCACCACCATCACCACCATCACCCCATCACACTCACCATCACCACCATCACCACCATCACCACCATCACCATCCATCACCACCATCACCACCATCACCCCATCACCACCATCACCACCATCACCACCATCACCCATCACCCCATACCTCCATCACACCATCACCACCATCACCACCATCACCACCATCACCCACCACTCACCACCATCACCACCATCACCACACCACAACAACAGACTGTAACCACCATAAGCAAATAACCAAGGAACTGTACTAACCTATAACCACTATTAACTTAACGCCATTAACCTATAACCACCACTAACCTGTAGCCATTACTAACTATAACCACCACTAACTTGTAACTACCACTAACCTATAACCACAATAAACCTATATCCACCACTAACCTATAACCACTAATAACCCTCCCAATCAGCCACAAGTAATAACCAACTACAATTAACAACCAGTAACAACAACCACTAACAGCCAGTAACAACAACTAACAACCAGTAACAACAACCACTAACTACCAGTAACAACCTCTAACAACCAGTAACAACAACCACTAACAGCCAGTAACAACCACTAACAACCAGTAACAACACCCACTAACAACCAGTTACCACTCCTCAACACCTACCACTGCTAACCACCAGCAGTACTTCTCACTAACCTCTGCCTCTGCTCCAGCAGGACGTGAGGGTGACAACGTACCACAAGCAGACATGGACTACACAGCAGACCTGCTGGAACGACTGCTGGCACGGACACAAAAGTGAGTAGACTCTCCGGCACCTGCTGAGTGCCATGGTGAATGGCACTCTAGTGGCACTCTAATGGTTCTCTATTTGCACTCCAGTGACGCTCTAGTGGCTCTGTAGTGGCATTAGTTGCACTCTAGTGACACACTAGTGGCACTCCAGTGGCTCTGTATAGCCACTCTAGTGAAACTTTGGTGGCACTCTAGATGCACTCCAGTAACACTCTAGTGGCTCTCTAGTGGCACTGTTAGCACTCTAGTGATACTCTAGTGGCACTCCAGTGACTATTGCCACTCTAGCAGAACTTTAGTGGCACTCTAGTGGCACCCTAGTTGCACTGTAAAGAAATTTTAATGGCACTTCAGTAGCATTCTTGTCATTTAGAGGCACTTAGACGAGTCTATAGTGGCACTCTAAAGGTACTAGTGGCACTGGTGGCATTCAAATGGCACTCTAGCAGCACTCTAGAAGTACTAGTGGCATTCAAATGGCACTCTAGCATCACTCAAATGACTGTTGGTCAGGTTAAAGAGTGCCTAGAGGAGAGGATGGGATAGAGAAGGATGGAGTGGGATAGAGAAGGATAGGGGTAGGATAGAGAGGGATAGGGATGGGATAGATAGGGATAGGGGTGGGATAGAGAGGGATACGGATGAGATAGAGAGGGATAGGGTTTGGATAGATAGGGACAGGGGTGGGATATAGACGGATAAGGGTGGGATAGAGAGGAATAGGGGTGCGATAGAGAGGGGCTGGGTGGGGGGGGCTTAGAAAGGGATAGGGGTAGTGGTGGGTATGGAGGGATAGGGGTGGGATAGAGAGGGATAGGGGTGGGATAGAGAGGGATAGGGGTGGGATAGAGAGGGATGGGGTTGAGTGTGAAGTGGAATGGCGGAAGGATAGAAATCCCTATCCATCTCTCTTTATAGACTAAGAATAGAATAGAGATTTCTATACGCCTGCCTTTACAGGCTAACAGAAGATTGCGTTCCTCTGTCCTTGAAGGCTTGCAACAGGATTGTCTCTCCTATCCTTGTACTCTAGTTCCGTGTACAATGTACTCTTAGATAATCCTAGGAGCTTCTGTATACTCCCATGTGTTCTTTCGTACGTCCATGTACTTGTCTGTATCCCGCGTAAGTCTGTGTACTCTTGTACTCTCAAATATCCCCGTGTACTCCTGTGTACTTTGACGTACTTTCCTTTTTTATGGTTCCACGTACTTCTATATACTTTTATGTTGTTTAACTTATTCTAAATGACTCATATGTACTATCTAGTACTCTTTAATATTCCTAGTACTCTCTAATACTGCTATGTACTCTCATGTGTAGCTATGCAATATCATGTACTTCCATGTACTCTCTAGTATTCCCACGTGGTTTCCGGCATTTCCAAGCACTTTCAAGTACTCACATGTACTCTCTAGGCCTCCCATACACTCACTAGTACTCCCATATACTCTCTAATACTTCCATGTACTCTCTAGTGCTATGTACCCGCAAGCACATTCAAGCAATCCCAAGCACTCCCGTGTACCCTCCTATAATCTAATGTACTCTAATGTACAGTCAGCTCTGTTAGATAGCTTCTCTGTAAAGCGCGTACAGCGAGGGGCATTTCCACCCACAGCTCAGTTTTAATACATTATTTTCAATTGCATTTACGAAAACTTTCACTGTATACACGAGCCGTACAAGAAAATTTACTGTACCCTCCATTTACTTCTATTTAATGCATGACATTCATGTACTCCAGTGTATACTCGTATAGACTCTAATACACCCCTCCCTCTGCTGTCCCATCACTGCAGGATGCACAACGGCCAGCACACACATGGGAACCCCTGGTTCCCATCGCTTCTAGTATCGGCGGCAGGAATGGGAATGGGTGGAATGGGAAATTCTAAGGCCATGTTAGAGGGATCTCCGGCGTGGAAATGGGAATGGAAGGAATGGTAAATGAGATGAAATGAAAATCGTGAATGCAAACTGCTCGTGCTAGTCTCTCTAGCCTGGGAATGGTAATGGTCTGGGAATGGGAATGGTCTGGGAGTGGGAATGGGAGGGACGGAATACATTTCTAAATTTGTAAACTGAAAGGGAGTTAAAGATGAGAGGATTTTCACTTTTGTCCTGTCGTTAAAATTAGAGAAGTTTGTTTAAATTTAGGGAAATGAGATGAGAGAGCGAGCAGAGAGAGAGAGAGAGAGGAGAGAGAGAGAGAGAGAGAGAGAGAGAGAGAGAGAGAGAGAGAGAGAGAGAGAGAGAGAGAGGAGAGAGAGAGGAGAGAGAGAGGAGAGAGAGAGAGAGAGAGAGAGAGAGAGAGAGAGAACTGTAGAAAAGAGGAATAGTAGGTGCAACAGGCAGATAGGAAGAACAGGATCTATCCGACAGACCTGAAGAACACAGAACAGCAACGTTCTATTCTCTCGTATTAAAGATAGTATGGTTAATTTTGGGTTGAAAACCCACTGCTCAAATAATAATAATTATAATAATGAACCTCAGTACATCTGGAGCAGGTAAATGTCGGACATTTAAGTCCCTTTACGTCGGCGCAGGCCTAAGGAATTTAAATGTATATCTCCCCCTACGAGAAAGACATTCAAAAGCCAGTAACTTGTGGGAGCTGGAACGTCAGTGTCACTTGGCTTCTTTTTGTTGGTGGTTTATAGGGGTAGTGACAGCTTGCGCCGTATCGAGCCCTCGCCTCACCCGGGCGGCGGACATTTTTAAAGGCTCGCTCTCACGGGACATTTAAATCGCGGCGTTTTCTGGGATGTTGCTGCTACTTCGCCATTTCCTTATTTTCCTTTTTCTCTTCCTCTTTTTTTCATCTTCCATCTTATTCTTCTTCCTTTTTCCTTTTTCTCCTCTTTATTCTTTACTTTTTCCTTTTTCTCCTTCTTCCTTATTCTCCTCCTTATTCTTTTCCTTTTTCCTTATTCTCCCCCTTATACGACTTCTTTCTTGCCTTATTGTCCTCCGCCTCGTTATTCTCCTGAGAAATAGCGTCTGTTTGTGTGTTTATGCATGTGTATGTGTATGTATGAGTATGTGTATTAGTGTATGTGTATATTTATATGTATCTTAGTGTATGTGTATATTTATGTGTATGTGAGGGTCTGTTTATCAGTGTTTTTAATCAGATTTTCTAGCTTATCCCCCATTAATATTATTATCATAACTGTGCGCTAAACTCACAAGCATCGTACAACACTGAAGGTTATCCTTCAGTTTTATCTTCATCTGCCTCGTGCTTTTATTTTCCTGTATCAACCTTTGTCTGTGTCCATCATTCCGCATCTCTCTCTGTCTCTCTGACCGTAACTTTTTACATATTTGTGTCTGCCCGAGTTGAAACCAGTAAATCAGATTGCACCGAGTCACATGGCTCTGGGAAAAAACATAACCGAGGCAGAGGAAACACCGAAATCATATAGCCATATCAGCTGAGAAATATTGTTGACAAGAAATGGCAGATGCCTTTTCTAGAGATAATATATACAACACATATATATATATATATATATATATATATATATATATATATATATATATATATATATATATATATATATATATATATAAATAATATATATATATATAATATATATATATATATATATATATATATATATATATATATATATATATATACATGTATATATATATATATATATATATATATATATATATATATATATATATATATATATATATTATATATATATATATATTCTATGAGGTGAATCATAGAATTCATGAGGGGAAAAAGGTGAGTGCTGCACTTAGGAGTCTGTGGAGACAAAGAACTTTGTCCATGGAAGCAAAGAGGGGAATGTATGAGAGTATAGTTATACCAACGCTCTTATATGGGTGTGAAACATGGGTGACGAATGTTGCAACAAGGAGAAGACTGGAGTCAGAGGAGATGTAATGTCTGAGGGCAATGTGTGGTGAGAATATAATACAGACAATTCCTAGTTTGGAAATTAGGAGGAGGTGTGGATTACCAAAACTATTATCCAGAGGGCTGAGGATGGGTTATTGAGGAGCTTTGGACATGTAGAGAGGTTGGAACAAAATAGAATGACTTCGAGAGTGTATAAATCTGTAATAGAGGAAATGCGGGGTAGGGGTCAGCCTAGGAAAGGTTGGAGGGAGGGGGTAGAGGAGGTTTTGTGTGCGAGGGACTTGGACTTCCAGTAAACATGCGTGAGCGTGATAGGAGCGAATGGAGACAAATGATTTTTAGGACATGACGTGCTGTTGGAGTGTGAGCAGGGTAACATTTATGAAAGGATTCAGAGAAACCGGCAGGCCGGACTTGAGTCGTGGAGATGAAGGAGGGGGTGTTAATGTTGCAGTTTTATAACTGTAGTGTGAATGCACCTCTGGCAAGACAGTGTTGGAGTGAATGATGAGAAAAGTTTTTCTTTTTCGGGCCACCCTGCCTTGGTGGGAGACTGCCGATATGCTAATATAAATATATATATATATAATATATATATACATATAATATATATATATATATATATATATATATATATATATATATATATATATATATATATATATATATATGTATATATATATACATACGTTTTCGTTTAGCATATTTCAGTTTATTTCCCTGTGATTCTTAGAGAAAGATTCATTACTTTGACTTTAGATTCTTTAAACTTATGCGTAAAACTTTCTACACTTTTATTTGCACCTGAGTGTCACCCGAGTGGTCTGTCTGTCTTTAAAACATTTCACAGTTGTATTGTGAAGATCTTATTTTTATTCACCATATTCAATAAAACAAGAAATGTAATAAGCGAATACCTTTACTGTAATAAGACATCTTGTACAAATATATGCTAACATTAGCATGGTAAACAGAGGTCAGAATAAAAGACATAACTCAAGTAACAGCTGATGAAATATCTTAATTTCAGTTATTCTAAATCCAAACACCAGACTAATTCTTTGAAAGATACAAAGCTCTTAATACTCTTACAAGAAGCAAGGTGTGCAACTCACAAGCACACGACCTCAAGTCTGAACACCGCATGTGTGTGTGTTGATACCTTTTAGTAAAAGACTAAGTTCACAGAATGCTGTATGTAAGCATCAACGAGGCAATATGAGTAAAAGTCAATCCTTGCAGAGGACGAGTCTACAAGGCTTGGGAAAAATATTAAGTCAACGAAACAGTGCAAATATTGAGAATGCAGATACAAAACTCTTCTTGACACTGAGTCCTCACCAGCTAGTGCAGAAATCGGATCCAGTAAACCCAAAAATAAATGAAAACCAGCACCAACCAAGAGAGTCAAAGTCAGCTTCAAGACACCTAAGTACACAGTCTGTAAGCACACAGGCTGTAAACATAGTCTACACTCACAGGACAAAATCATTTGAAGACTAGATATCAGACTGCTCCAGAGGAGCATCTGTGTTCCAGAAGCACAACGCTGCCTCAAGTTCACCCACGGCCTATTGCTGTCACCTCTCTAAGATTAAGTTCAGTAATGACATAATGCATGCTGTGTGTTTAAGAGAGTGTTAATAAGTTGAGAGTCACGATCCCTCCACACTGAGGCTGTTGCAAACTGGACATAATCCAGAGTACCTACGTCAACACATATTTCAGTGAATAGGCCACAAAGACTCATAAATGTCCTCAAAAAATGACATTGAGTGAAAAAGTGTTTGCATATAAGGCTACATTTATGGCAAAAGAGAGCAACCTTTCATGTCGTTTTCCTGGTCGACAGCAACGCCAACTGACCTCTGAGAGAGTGCAGGGGTGAAAGGGCGTAACTGACAGTGTGTTAAACATAAGTCATGCTTAGTACTCATATTGATAGTGTGAGGTAGTGTAAGGTAGTGTAAGTTAGTGTAAGTTAGTGTAAGGTAGTGTAAAGTAGTGTAAAGTAGTGTAAGGTTGTGCAAGGTAGTGTAAGGTAATGCCGAATACTTTTTTCCAGGTTCACTCAACGTTATACATCAGACCCATCCTTGTAAATTACAAAAAAGGCAGATATAGAGAAAATTATGTGAATTATTAAAACAGAGAATTTGGACATTATGTTACGTGTCAGACAATGAAATGTTTGCCCTCGGTACAATAACATTCCCTCTCTTAGACGTTAAAAATTTAACACTTAGCAAACGAACCCTAGTTAATGTACAGATGTACGTTACAGTCAGACACCAGGTCACAATTAAGACAATATCTTCAATCCACTCAAAAAGAAACCCAATTATCTTTCACCCCACAACACATGAGCAGAGGAGAGGAAAGAGGGTATACAAGTAGCTGCAAAAAACAAACAGAAGCAGAAAGACAAGAGTATGGTACCCGAGAGCAAAAGGAATACCATCAAAGAACAGTGAACTTCAAGAGTAGTAGGAGAACAATAAAGTCATAGCCACTACAATGATGAAAGTAACATGAGAAAATATCTGATGTGATACTACCAGCAGGTTGCTAAGTATAGAGAAAAACCAAGAAGAAATAAAAATTCAGGAGCTGCATTAATATATGAAATAGTGGCAATAATCTGCAATGTTTCACTAGTTGCTAAAGATCATGACTGGGGAAGGATGAGAGCAACACCGACATGATAGTAACTACAGAAGAAGCAGCAAAGTGTCATCATAGTGTGATACAAAAACTCATAACCCTGGGAGATTTCAGGAACAAGGACATAAACTGAGAGAACCGGGAACTAGAAGGGAGACTAGACCACTGGAGGGATAAACTAGTGGCAGTGTTGGTGGGGAAGCACAGCTGACACCCACCACGTCAGGGTGAAGAATAAAAAGTAACATTTAAAGTGTCAATGAGAGACAGTAAGCTTCCTTCCTGAGCAACATTGACCTAAACTTCGATTTCGTCAGTAGATATAAACCCGGAACAGAACACAGGAGAGAGAGAGAGAGAGAGAGAGAGAGAGAGAGAGAGAGAGAGAGAGAGAGAGAGAGAGAGAGAGAGAGAGAGAGAGAGAGAGAGAGAGAGAGAGAGAGAGAAACATAGCGAAGAAAAGAGAGATGATAGAGAGCAAGTTTATTTTGGGACAACGTATCGCTCTGTGTACAGCTTTATCAATTTAAAGCAGACGCTAGGATGCGTCAGTGCACTCACGACGTCACAGATATGACGTCGATTGACATTTAAAGGTCAAACCTGACTATTGTGGCTGAAGTAAACAGCTGAGTAAAAGATTTCGTTCTTTTCGATTTGTATTAAATATATATGTTGTACCGAATAGGTAAAACTTGCGATTATGGCTTAAATAACAACACTCTTCTTGCCGAATAAGGCAAGCGAAAATTTGTGTATGCAATAATTTCACAAAAATCATTCTAACCCTAACAAAAAAAAAATATATTTGGTTGGATTAGGCTAAATTAAATTGTGCTTGTTACAATAAGGTTAGGCAAGTTTTCTAAGGTTCTTTTGGAACAAAATTATTAATTTTTACATTAACATAAATGATACAAATATCTTCAAACGTATAACAGAAAATTTTAGAAAGGACTTTATTTTAAATGAGTTGTTGCTAATTGACCAATTTTACCTATTCGGCACGACATAATATATTATAATATATATATATATATATATATATATATATATATATATATATATATATATATATATATATATATATATATATATATAAATCTTTAATATCTCAGTCTCTTTTAAGAAAATGTTGGCATTCTGGAACAGGTGCGTAGCAGGAATTTTGTGAGGTCTTTGAGCTGCAGTCTTTGAAGTTCTCCACGAGAGAGAGAGATAGATAGATAGATAGATAGATAGATAGAGAGAGAGAGAGAGAGAGAGAGAGAGAGAGAGAGAGAGAGAGAGAGAGAGAGAGAGAGAGAGAGAGAGAGAGAGAGAGAGAGTACCTAGGAAGCCCATATAGCAATAAACTTTATGATCTATATTGAGGGTCTGACCTACAGTCTATCTGCCTCTACATCTGTCTAGAAATTCGAAGTTAGGAGAGAAGAGCAGAAGACTCTCTTCCCTACGTCGACTCATCGAGCAAGTTACTTGCTTAAGACAGTGGGTGAAGAAAATTATCAAGTCTTCTTGAAAAGTGTCCATTGTTGCTGTACAAGGAAGTCTTCAAGGTCTAGTATGGAATGCTACAATACATACTGTTACTAGTTCTACTACTAGTTGTTCTACTTGTACTAGCACTAGTGCTGTTATAACTACTACCACTTTTAGTACATCTAATAATACTTCTAACACTATTACAATATTACTATTACTAGCACTGCTACCGCTCTTTCGCTAGTGCTACTATTAGTTTAGCAGTGCTATTACTTCTACTACTACAACACATTCTTTCTGGCTAGTTCATTAGTCAACCTTAGGATTAAAGCGGTACCAGCCAATATCTCCACTGAATCTAGTTATTTATTACATTGCCTTAATTAAATGTTGTGCTTTGCAAAGAGCTTGTTTAACTAGATATACAAAACGTAAATATTAGTTTACCGGTTATAAATTCAGGGGGCAAAGTTTGTTTCAGTGATCCAAATTAATTTTTATTTGCATTTTTTTTATTTGCCAACATTTGTGTTGCGCCTCTTGCTCCCGAGTTTCATGCGACGGTTTCTCTGTAATGTGGTGTGTGTGTGTGTTTGAAATGTGCTTGATTTTAAATAATTATTTTCTCTCAGTTTTTACACAGGAAGACACTAACAATATTCCAGTAATTATTTTTTACAGTGGGCTAGAAGAAGATAAATTATGTAACATCACAGTCACTAGTGAAATGGTTGTGAAGCAGATAGACAGACTGAAGCAAAATAAGTCGCCGGGCCCTGATGAGGTTTTTTCAAGGGTTCTTAAGGAATGCAAAATGGAACTCTGTGAACCATTAACTAATATTTTTAATTTATCTCTTCAAACAGGTTTAGTGTCTGATATGTGGAAGATGGCTAATGTAACTCCTATTTTTAAAACAGGGGACAAGTCGTTACCGTCAAATTACCGCCCAATAAGCCTGACCTCAATTGTAGGCAAATTACTAGAGTCAATTATAGCTGAGATTATAAGAAGCCATCTCGATAAGCATAGCTTGATTAATGATACTCAGCATGGATTCACAAGAGGCCGGTCTTGTCTAACTAATTTATTAACTTTCTTCAGTAAAGCTTTTGAGGCTGTTGACCACAATAAAGAATTTGATATTATTTACTTAGATTTTAGTAAGGCTTTTGATAGAGTTCCGCACCATAGACTGATAAAGAAAGTGGCAGCTCATGGCATTGGGGGAAAAGTGCTCTCGTGGATCGAGTCATGGCTCACTGACAGGAAGCAGAGAGTGTCCATAAATGGGGTTAAATCCGAGTGGGGATCTGTAACAAGTGGCGTTCCACGGGGATCAGTCTTGGGCCCGTTGTTGTTTATAATATATATCAATGATCTTGATGAGGGAATTACTAGTGATATGAGCAAATTCGCCGATGACACAAAGATAGGTAGGATAATTGATTCAAACGTAGATGTTATGGAACTTCAGGAGGATTTAAACAAACTCTATTCTTGGTCAGAAAAGTGGCAGATGCAGTTCAATGTAGATAAATGCAAGGTTCTGAAGCTTGGGAGTGTCCATAACCCTAGTACTTATAAGTTAAATGATGTAGAACTTAGCCATACAGATTGCGAAAAGGACTTGGGGGTTATGGTGAGCAGCAACCTTAAACCAAGACAGCAATGCCTAAGCGTACGTAATAAGGCAAATAGATTACTGGGATTTATATCAAGAAGTGTAAGCAACAGAAGTCCAGAGGTCATACTGCAGCTTTACACATCATTAGTAAGGCCTCACCTAGATTATGCAGCTCAGTTGTGGTCTCCGTATTACAAAATGGACATAAATTCGTTAGAAAACATTCAGCGTATGATGACTAAATTAATACATAGCATTAGAAATCTTCCTTATGAAGAAAGATTGAAGACTCTTAAGTTACATTCACTTGTTAGACGAAGAATGAGGGGAGACCTGATCGAAGTGTATAAGTGGAAGATAGGTATTAATAAAGGGGATATTAATAAGGTCTTGAGGATGTCTCTCCAAGAGAGAACCCGCAGTAATGGATTTAAATTAGATAAGTTTAGATTTAGAAAGGACATAGGAAAGTATTGGTTTGGAAATAGGGTAGTTGATGAGTGGAACAGTCTACCTAGTTGGGTTATTGAGGCTGGGACTTTGGGTAGTTTCAAATCTAGGTTGGATAAGTACATGAGTGGGAGGGGTTGGATTTGAGTGGGACTTTCACATCAGAGCTTATTTCTTGGGTGGCATTGAAAATTGGGTTGGGCAAATGTTTTGTTATTGGGATGAATTGTAAAGGACCTGCCTAGTATGGGCCAGCAGGCCTCCTGCAGTGTTCCTCCTTTCTTATGTTCTTATGTTCTTATGTTTGTGTGTGTGTCGGATTTGCTTAGTGTTTTGAAAGCATGAATAATGTCAATGATATCTTACCATAGTCTCCAGTCTCCCAAGAGTGAGCAGGTTAGATTAGCTAAGATTTTGTCAGGAAACAGAACAAGTGTTTCCTGACGCGGGTCTTAGTCACATGATGACTCGCAGCTGGAGCTTTTGGTTGCCTGAGTAGGTTAGGTGCTTAGAGTCGTTGTTCATATTGGTTTTCTTACTAAATTTACGAGCTGTGTTGTCCTGGCTTGTACTCTCTACAATTTACGAGCTGTGTTGCCCTGGCTTGCACTCTTTACAATTTACGAGCTGTGTTGCCCTGGCTTGTACTCTTTACAATTTGTTTCTGTCTTCTAATTTCGGGACCTAAACTTGACAATACATACAATGTTGAGGCCTGACAAGTGTTACAACCAGTCAAAATTATTTGTAAACTGGCACTCTGTTTACACCTCTGTTTGCAAGGTCTGTTCGAGGTTATTTACATTGTTGTTCGCAGGTCGAGGTTCTTTACATTGCTGTTCGCAGGTCGAGGCTGTTTGCACTGCTGTTCGCAGGTCGAGGTTGTTTACATTGTTTTTCATAGGTCAAGGTTTACACTGCTGTTCGCAAGTCGAGATTGTTTACACTGCTGTTCACAGGTCAGTGTTGTTTACATTGCTGTTCGCGGGTCAAGGTTGTTTAGTAGATGCTTCAGGTCACTGCTAACGATCGTTCCAAAATCCTGCTCCATCGTCCTTACGAAGGATCATCATTACTCTCTGTCGTTATGTCGTTACCCTCAGAGAAGGACAGTCTCATCTTACCCCTCTCTCTCCTCCAACGTTGTCTCCCGTTTCCCCTTCTCTTCCTATTTATCATGTCCCAGGAGGCACAAGCCCGCTTTGAGACAGTTATAATATCGTAAGTTACACAGCAAAATTCATTACAAACAATATATAACAAGTAGGAAATCTTAGCATATATAGACTGAACTCTTGCAAGTCATTCGAATCAGCAGGTTCAGCGCTGTAACCATTCAGCCACTAGTGTTCTAAATAGAATGATTCTGTTAGCACTGGGGAAGTGGGTCACAGTTGGTGCACCTGATGCAAACTTGTCACAGAAGTGTTGCTTGTAAAATCATCCTACGGTTCGATGCGGTTCGAACCCTCGTCCACCCTTCTGTGAATTTATGTCATACTCAATGTAATTAAATACTTGACAGGAATAAGTGGATTAGTGGGAGCCTGTTGCAGTACAGTAGAAGATATGATAGAGGAAATAATAAACCATTAACACTCTCTAGTCTCATAGCAAGAGACGTGAATATTATTACTGAGTATCGGCTTCAAGTGTAAGTGTGTGCATGTATGAGAATGGGTACAATCCCACGACCTTCTACCCTTCTTGTCAGTGACCCGACACGAGCTCTCCATCTAGTGATGCACGAGACGAGAGCCATGCTGGGTAGATAATCAGTAGGCAGATACAGTTTCACGAAAAGGAATTTATATCTGACCACAGTTCCATGTCTTCTGGCTCTCTCCACACTGCTGTTCCAGCGACCATCTCCACGACGAAAAACAGAGAGAAAGACTCCCACTAACACTCAGAATCATCTCCACGATGAGAAACATAGAGAGACTTCCGCGAACACTAAGTACTGTCTCCATGACGAGAAACATACACGAACACTTTTACGAACACTCATAAGGGCAACAAGGATGAATCCCTGTGACACCAGCAAGCTTCTCACCTCTGACAATTGATGACCAACCAATCATAACCATGTATGGTCGAAGGGCGAACCAATTAGAATCCAGGAATACCTGGCGGGGCAAGCTGGTAACACACACACACACAAACATACACACACACACACACACACACACACACAACACACACACACACACACACACACACACACACACACACACACACACACACAAACACACACACACATACACACACACACACACACACACACACCACACACACACACACACACACACACACACACACACAAAACAGCCAAACAAGAGTTGAAAATGATTTGGTGATACTGATAAACTGTGGATAGGGACACTTAAATACAGTTCATCATTTGGACTGATGAAGCCAGTCGTGGCTTCATCAGTCGTGGCTTCATCAGTCGTGGCTTCATCAGTCGTGGCTTCATTGATGCATTTACATAAACATTAATATATACAAGGAAAGATTCTTTAATTAAACCCACCGTGGGAAGAAAATATCAAGTACTTATATTTTACCTGGGGTCTCCTGGATTAACAAAAACACTTACGTTAAACATTCATGTTTACTATTGAGGCGCATCTGGCAAACGATGAGTCAAATTTCCTCAGATTCATCTCTCTCTCTCTGTCTCTGTCTCTCTGTCTCTGTCTCTCTCTCTCTGTCTGTCTGTCTGTCTCTCTCTCTCTCTCTCTCTCTCTCTCTCTCTCTCTCTCTCTCTCTCTCTCTCTCTCTCTCTCTCTCTCTCTCTCTCTCTCTCTCACTCTCACGCTCACACACACACAGTAAGGGTCAGTGACCGCTGCTGACGTCGTGTTTACAACAACGGGAAAATGTTCAGGCAACTCACACGACTTCTGACTGAACATTTGTGTACAGTTGCACAAGTTTGAGTATGTGAATAATCCAGCCTTGTAGAACATAACTGAAATTCTCACTTGATTGAAGATCACATACTTGACGTGTCCTTTCTACACGATGGATGTCTCACAAGCAGTGAAGGATATATAAATATTATATATATATATATATATATATATATATATATATATATATATATATATATATATATATATATATATATATATATATATATATATATATATATATAAATATTATATATATATATATATATATATATATATATATATATATATATATATATAATATATAATATATATAATATATATATAATATTATATATATATATAATATAATATATATATTGTCTTGCCGAATAAGGCAAGCGAAAATTTATGTATGCAATAATTTCGCAAAAATCATTTTGAACTTAACGAAAAAAAAATATATTTCATTGTGTTTGTTCATTATTAAATTATTGTAAACTTATATAAAATATATTAAGTTGTTGTAATAAAGTTAGGTAAGTTTTCTAAGGTTCTTTTGGTACAAAAATCTTTAATTTTTATATGAACATAAATGAAAAAATATATCTTTAGATGAATAAGAGGAAATTTTAGAAAGAACATAATTTTAAATGACTTCTTGCTAACTGACCACTTTTACATATTCTGCACGACATATGTATATATATATATATATATATATATATGTGTGTGTGATGTTGTGTGTGTGTGTGTGTGTGTGTGTGTGTGTGTGTGTGTGTTGTGTGTGTGTGTGTGTGTGTTGTGTGTGTGTGTAATTCACAACATGCGTAAGTGCAAATATTTAAGAATACCACAGTGAAAATAGGAAAACACGTGAAGATGTTTCAGAGAGAATATCTAAGCTCACCAGACTTGCTGGGAAGTGCCTGAGGACTATTTTTGTGCATAGTTCTGTCTTACGAAGAAAAAACAAAGGAATCAAACTAATTGCTGTTGGCAACTCTCCGACTTCTCGTTGGCAGGGTCGCTGCAGTTACAATGCTATAGTCAATCCAGGCTGAAATGGATATAAAATGGATACAAACTTATGCGTGGCCGCAACATCCAACATGGAGATTACCCATCTGACAACTGTGAGTGTAAGTCACTCTGGAGACTTCCTTTTAACAGCTCCTACTTCAGGAATGGGCACACTCCACGACACGCAGACACTCTGTACTGCAGTGTTTATTTCATTTGTTAGCTCTATTTACACAGAGTACCTGCGTATTTGCGGCAAGGAGGCGGCCGACTAATATGATCTGCAGCGTTTAAACTGTACCAGTTTCAAGGGTCGGCAAGCATGACGCAGCGGGGCCAACAGCATCACCAAGAGGAACATGGCTAGGGCTAAGATACCGTGAGAAAGAGAACGTTGATCTGTGGAATCGTGCCATCCCGGTAATCATTCTAAACGTTATGATGGAATCAAAACGATATCCCCGGGTAAAGTGGTAGAAACTGGTGTGTGATTATACTCGCGTACCTTACTCTGGCTGACACCTATGTTCGCTGGAGTGAGGGGCAGCTGGGAAGTGCTGATGCTTACGGGGGGAAAATGTAAGTTCAAGAAAGGTTGGGATCAGCAGAGCACTTTGTCCCAGAATGAGCGGAGACTCTTGGACCTGGGTTCAACATGCAGCATCCCTTAGTAGTGACCTAGATTTAAACTTCTCAAGGGATGCCACCTATTCTTCTCTCCCTCCCTCTCTCGCTCACTCTGGGATTAGAGTATTCTTCAGGTCACTGTATAGGTGAATTGCAGCCTTAATGACCCAAGTGCAGTCGATAAGCTGTAAACTTAACAAACTAACAAACTTTTCCTCATTCAATGAACCAACTGGCTGAGGTTCACTGAGAGGAGCTTCAGTGCGATCCAGGCCCTGCTGACCCCATCACTTTCCTTCCCAGCTCCAGCTCGCTCTCAATGAGATTTACAAGACGCGTCTCAGCCCCGCTGTCCAGAAACTCCAAGCGCAACACAACATATATATATATATATATATATATAATATATATATATATATATATATATATATATATATATGTATATATATATATATATATATATATATATATATATATATATATATATATATATATATATATATATATATATATATATATATATATATATATATATATATATATATATATATATATATATATATATATATATGCAAAACAACCACTGTGAAAGAGTAGTGAAATTCCAGGTGCTTTCGTGACTACTCACATTGTCAAGGAACTTGACAATATGAGTAGTCACGAAAGCGCTTGGAATTTCACTACTCTTTCACAGTGGTTGTTTTGCATATTTTAAAATCACCTGTTTACTGTGATCTTATTGCATATATATATATATATATATATATATATATATATATATATATATATATATTTTTTTTTTTTTTTTTTTTTTTCAACAAGTCGGTCGTCTCCCACCGAGGCAGGGTGACCCAAAAAAAGAAAGAAAATCCCCAAAAAGAAAATACTTTCATCATCATTCAACACTTTCACCACACTCACACATTATCACTGCTTTTGCAGAGGTGCTCAGAATATAACAGTTTAGAAGCATATACGTATAGAGATACACAACATATCCCTCCAAACTGCCAATATCCCAAACCCCTCCTTTAAAGTGCAGGCATTGTACTTCCCATTTCCAGGACTCAAGTCCGACTATATGAAAATAACCGGTTTCCCTGAATCCCTTCACTAAATATTACCCTGCTCACACTCCAACAGATCGTCAGGTCCCAATATCATTCGTCTCCATTCACTCCTATCTAACACGCTCATGCACGCTTGCTGGAAGTCCAAGCCCCTCACCCCACAAAACCTCCTTTACCCCCTCTTTCCAACCCTTTCGAGGACGACCCCTACCCCTCTTTCCTTCCCCTATAGATTTATATGCTTTCCATGTCATTCTACTTTGATCCATTCTCTCTAAATGACCAAACCACCTCAACAACCCCTCTTCTGCCCTCTGACTAATGCTTTTATTAACTCCACACCTTCTCCTAATTTCCACACTCCGAATTTTCTGCATAATATTTACACCACACATTGCCCTTAGACAGGACATCTCCACTGCCTCCAACCGTCTCCTCGCTGCTGCATTTACCACCCAAGCTTCACATCCATATAAGAGTGTTGGTACTACTATACTTTCATACATTCCCTTCTTTGCCTCCATAGATAACGTTTTTTGACTCCACATATACCTCAACGCACCACTCACCTTTTTTTCCCTCATCAATTCTATGATTAACCTCATCCTTCATAAATCCATCCGCCGACACGTCAACTCCCAAGTATCTGAAAACATTCACTTCTTCCATACTCCTCCTCCCCAATTTGATATCCAATTTTTTTTTATCTAAATCATTTGATACCCTCATCACCTTACTCTTTTCTATGTTCACTTTCAACTTTCTACCTTTACACACATTCTCAAACTATATATATATATATAATATATATATATATAATATATATATATATATATATATATATATATATATATATATATATATATATATATATATATATATATATATATATATATATATATATATATTTATATATATATGCAAAACAACCACTGTGAAAGAATAGAGAAATTCCAAGCGCTTTCGTGACTACTCACATCATCAAGGAACTATGAAAGTAAAGCATCCAAGGAAGGTATATAATGGGTCTGGATGCTTTACTTTCATAGTTCCTTGATAATGTGAGTAGTCACGAAAGCGCTTGGAATTTCTCTATTCTTTCACAGTGGTTGTTTTGCATATTCTGAAATCACCTGTTTACTGTGATCTTATTGCATACATGTTTATATATGTATATATACAGTGGTAGTGATGATGATAAGAATGATGAAAATAGGAATGATGATGGTAGAAGTGACGAATTAGTCACTCACACATTCTCCTTCTTCTTCCTCATGGCACTTATTTCCCATTACTAAAAATTTTAATTATATTCAACTTATCACCCATTTCCCCATTTCTATTGTCAATTACCTAGTTTCTCCCTCCTCTCCCCCCTCAATCCTGTGTTCGCTTCCCCTTCCATTCACCTAATCCATTTTTTATGTCTTTTGACCTATTTTCGTTCGTTTTCCACATATTTTCTCATGTTTTTGTTTGCTTAATCCCAGTTTTCGATGCCGGAGTTGCCAGTAGCGGCAACCTTACCGGGAGCACCGGAAGGGTGGAACCAATTGGATCAAAGTGGTCGGGGAATAGTTTCAGCGTGGATAGTTCACTGTGCTGCTTCCGCCTGTGTGTGGAGGGAATATGAGAGAGAGAGAGAGAGAGAGAGAGAGAGAGAGAGAGAGAGAGAGAGAGAGAGAGAGAGAGAGAGAGAGAGAGAGAGAAAGAGAACCAGACTGAGAAAAACTCTAGTTTTTTATAAAGAGTTGAATTTACAGGCACAGGCTAATATCTGTTGTTCTCCCTCAGATCTTTTGTCCTTGTCTCATTTAGAGGCCATGAACTCTTACCTTTCCTCAGTTCATTTGCAGTTAAGAGCTGTTATCTTATCTCAGCTTATTTGAAGGTCAACAGCTGTTATCCTACCTCGGCTCATTTGAAAGCCAGACCTATCCAAGGTATACTAGCACTCTCTTGGCTGTCACCCGGAACAGTCGCCTAACTCCCAAGTGCCTACTAACTGTCTAACTATCTTGTTAAACTTGAGGGCGCAGCGGGTATGAGGGAACGTGCCTAACTTTTCCACTCGTGCCAGGATCGAACCCTGGGCCCCTGTGAGCTAAGCGCGCCACCACTAACGCCACGGGTCAAAGTCGATTTCTGGTGTCTTGACGAAATTGCATCAAAAGTAGCAGGTGTTCTGAAGTTGGTAGCGGGTATTCAGAGGTTTGCAGCAGGTGTTTTGAAGTTGGTGGCGGGAATTCAGAGGCTGGTAGCAGGTGTACAGATGTTGATAGCAAGTGTACAGATGCTCTTAACAAGTGTACAGATGCTGATAGCAAGCGTACAGAGGTTGGTGGGTGTTCAGAGACTGGTAGCAAGTGTACAGATGTTGATGGAAAGTGTACAGATGCTGTTAACAAGTGTAAAGATGCTCTTAGCAAATGTACAGATGCTATTAGCAAGTGCACGGATGCTGTTAGCAAGTTTACAGATGGTGTTAGCAAGTGTACAGGGGCTAAGCAGAAGAAAGAAAGCCTGAAAATTCTTTGTAATCCATAAACTTGCTGTTCTCAGGTTCGTACACTTGTACACGCTAGGCTGTTCTGAGCTCTTACCGAAATTGTTTCAACGATTGTAAATTAAAGTGAATTTACTAACTCTGACATCCCTTCCCTCTGTTTCTCTCTTTCTGTCTGTTTTTCTCTATCACTTGTTTCTGTCTGTCTCCGTCTCCTCAGAAAATGGGATGAGGAGACGAAACTCAAAGTTTTATTGGCTACCCACTAACATGCAGTACACGTTGGCTACCCACTAACATGCGGAACACGAGGGCTACCCACTAACATGCGGAACACGAGGGCTACCCACTAACATGCGGAACACGAGGGCTACCCACTAACATGCAGTACACGAGGGCTAACCACTAACATGCAGAACACGAGGGCTACCCACTAATATGCAGAACACGAGGGCTACCCACTAACATGCAGAACACGAGGGCTACCCACTAGCATGCAGAACACGAGGGCTACCCACTAACATACAGTACACGAGGGCTACCCCCTGGTCTATAAGGGGTCAATCGAGAAGCTTTTGCGTCCTTTATACCTTTCTTGTCAACAAAATACATATAAGCCATACTCAACATTGATCAATGGTATCCCTCGACATAACCACCAAGCCTACTGAGACATGTTCACGTATACACCATACAATTCCGTCGGCTGATTACGTAGCCACTGACGACCTGTATAGTCATCACGTTATCATCGTCTGTATGGGAACGCTGTTCTCTTGTAAATTTTCCCCTTGAATACAGTGTAAAAAAATTGTCAATAAACCTATTTTAGAAATCTCACCTGACTTACTGTAATTTTTTTATGCTAATTTTCCCGGTGGTTGCGAGAGTAGCAGACGGAGGATCGAAGCTTCACGAGCCCTTGACTAAATATTTAGCACCTGCCTTTAGTGCTTCAAGTAACAGATAATAATAATTATGGTTAAAAATCATTAATGTTGATCAGTAAACGTTAATTCACTTACACGATAAGAACAAATAAGAACAAGAACTGTGTATATAAGATTTTCTGTGTTTCATTTCTATGCTTCATTCAGCTTTTTGTTTTAGTAAATAATTATGAAAAACCTTTTTCACGAATCTTTTTTGTTAATTCCTTTTCTTTTTCCCGATGCCCAACAGACGCGACGATATGGCAGGCCTCGCCCCTATTAAGAGATGGTAAGGGCATGTGGCCTGGGCACACACATAGCTGTGTTTGCTGTCAGTGTAAGGGCATGTGGCCTGGGCACACACATAGCTGTGTTTGGTGTCAGTGCTTCAGTAAACCTGTTTTACACTTGTCTAGTTATAGCTTTGTAAATATTTAGAATGACTATAAGGGATCTCTTCATTCTCTCTAAGTCAACATCAGTATGAGGCGTCACTGGAGCCATGTAAACAGACACAAAACTTGGGTCCAAGTGACATAAGGAAGACAACAGTGAAGAAAAAGATACACGTCATAAGATTTGCTTTTGCTGGGCAGATAATAGCTTGTTCAGCTTATCGAGCTACGTTATTTATATCATTATCTGTTTCCCCTTGACTTTTATAACAGTATTTCCAACGTTCAGCATCAATCACTACACATTTTCCCAGACTATTCTATAATGGCTATTCATCCCCCGTCTCTTCTGAAGACGAAGACTTGAAAAATCCTCAGCCCGGGGACAATATAAAAGGCTCTGCCAGTGGCCATTGAGGAGAGACACCCGCGATGTGCTCTTGCCTTTTCAAAATTGCTCCTAGTCACAATTTTGAACAAATAGCCCTATTGTCCTGACATAAAGGATGTTTACATCAATCATCTATTGAGTGCTTTTGATGCTGCGATTCCTTTTATGAACGATGGGGGGTATGTAGGTCTCTCTTTCTCTCTCTGTCTCTCTCTCTGTCTGTCTGTCTCTCTCTCTCTCTCTCTCTCTCTCTCTCTCTCTCTCTCTCTCTCTCTCTCTCTCTCTCTCTCTCTCTCTCTCTCTCTCTCTCTCTCTCTCTCTCACTCTCTCTCTCTCTTTCTCTTTCTCTCTCCATCTCCCTCTAAGCACTAAGAGGAAAACTATCAGTGCTAATACATGTCAATTTTCCTAAGGCAGTATCTGGGTCCATTAGACAGAAATATAACACTGACGACCTCCCTTGACCCCTACCACGGCTCTTAGTCCGCTCAGTACCTTCTGAGGTTTGCACCGTTTTCACGTATTTGTAGACTAGCTAGAGGCACGCTGTAAACACACTGCTGAACGTCTGCTGTAGCTCATGAACATCGCAATGACCTCTATGTCTGCTGTAATTTATGAACGTTACCGTGGGTTACACGTTCCCAAAGAGTTTAAAAGCAGAGCGAACCAACTCTCCCCAGAATTTATTAAATCATCATCCACATCACCAATTGGCGTTTATTTAGCTCTGAATCCTTCAATAACAGTAAATCAACATTGTTCTGTCTCGATGTGGGGCTGATAGTTCTAGTTGCGAGCTGTGTATTGACGTAGCCGCTGTATCTATCTGTAGTTACGTCGCTACTGTATCAGTAGCTACCTGT
>NC_069416.1:39977205-39989705 GCF_026875155.1 Cherax quadricarinatus | reverse complement strand
CCAGTAGTTTCCATCCTCCGGCCAGTGAATTCGGTAGTGAATCCAGCAGTGAATCCAGCAAGGTAAAAAGTTTAGAATCTTTAGAAGTCGTATCAATGAAGCTGGTGACTCGCGCTTGTTAGACTATTTGGCTCCTCCTCGACCACTGCTAGCCACAACTGTGATCTGATAATGGTCCAGCATGAGCCGAAATGTGTGAATAATCCGCACTGGCCACCTCAGACTACTTCTTCAAGGTTAATGGACTGTGCACATCATCCTTCCCTCTCCACTGCTGCTCTCTCCTTATTTTCCACCTCTGTATTCCACTCAAGAAATCTATCTGCCTGCGGAATAACGATACCTAACTGTTACACATCTATCCTATCTACGCTACTCTACTGTGGCTTTTATTCTCTTTAAATCACAGAAATAAAAGTTTTGGATAACCGAGGTCATCCAGTATCTCTAGCATGGACGGCCAACATCTCATTCCCTCTAAAAAAAAACATATATTTTTCTCTCCTGCGACTGGAGAGTCGTTGCCGTCTCGGAGGCTCAAGAAACCGGCCGAGTCGGAGGCTATCCTGGGTTTTGATATCCACCCAGGGTGAAATGCTTTCTGAATTTGGTATAAGTGGATCCAGTTCGTCCTTGAAGAAAAACTATTAGAGAGTTCCTAGAAGAGCAGCGCAACCCGTATTCTGGCAGCCGTAGCAGCGCAAAATTTTAAGGAGGATTTTCATAACTTCGTTGGCGAGTAATTGTTATCTGAACGTAGTTTAAGTGGATGTTTCGTTCCTTGAAAAAAAAGAGTAAAATAATGTTTTTGGTGTTATGAAGTTGGCAGTACCATAAAATAAAGTTGGTGTATATCCTGAGCTTTGATAACCGCTAGGGAGGAGAGATTTTTAATCTCTTGGGCCGTGTTGAGAGTGAGAGGAGAGAAGCGTTGAAGAAGTGAAGGTAGCGCAGATGAAGAGAGGGAGAGAGAGAGAGAGAGAGAAGGGGGGATGGGTGGTGGATGGGGAGTGCGGCTGTGAAGGGAAGGTAGAAGTGACGGAGAAGAGGGAGTGCAGAAAGAGTACAGAGAAATAGAGAATTGTGTTGGGATATGGGGAAGGCGGTGGAGGGTATTTGGGTGGGGGGGGGATGGGAGGAGATATGTAAATGTCGTGCTGAATAGGTAAAATTAGTCAGTTAGCAAGAACTCATTCAAAATTAAGTCCTTTCTAAAAATTTCTCGTATACGTTTAAAGATATATATTTTTTTCATTTATGTTAACGTAAAAATAAAATAACTTGTACCAAAAGAACCTTAGAAAACTTACCTAACCTTATTATAACAAGCGCAATTTAATTTAGCCTAATCCAATTAAATATATTTTAGATAAATTTACAGTAGTTTAATACTAAACAAACACAGTGAAATATATTTTTTTCGTTAGGTTCAGAATGATTTTGGCGAAATTATTGCATACACAAATTTTCGCTTGTCTTATTCGGCAAGAAGAGCGTTGCTAGTTAAGCCAAAATCTCAAGTATTACCTATTCGGCACGATATATATATATATATATAATATATATATATATATATATAATATATATATATATATATATATATATATATATAATTATATATATTTCAGAATTGCATGAAGGTCTCCTGAGGTTATCCATGTGCATGTAACATGCATTATTATTAGCTACATTAATTAAAGTTATTAGTTCTCATCTTTAGAAATTACCCTTATATACTGAATAAATTGTAAATCATTTAGATTACATAGAAATAAGATAATTTACATAATTATAGATACAAATAATTTATATAATTTAATAGCATTTGTTTTGAGCTATAACTATTAAGTTTCATTCTCACGCACGCATCAGTAGTATCGTCAGTTGCCTGCCTAAGATATCTCAAAGTAGTCCTTGAGACTTGCAGCTTCTAAGATACTGTATCTCAAAATTATGTCTTTTTGTATACATCTATGATGTCTTAAGACTTATTTCTCAATGACACTTCTTGGAATTTACATCTACGGTGTCTTAGAGAAATTCTTGAGATTTGCGTCTGAAATAAGCTGTGCAGTGAAGTGCATGCTTTCACCTCCAGCAGTGATATAAACATTCTAACATTCTAGTATAGTCTTAGTATGCCGTTTTTCTTTACTTAGCAATCTCAAGATCTAATTCTAATATCAATTGTCTTGTTTTCCCCCCATCCAGTGGATTTCTTGTGTCATGGCAACTTGACTGCTACAAGCCTTCATCCATATTTTGTTTCCCAATTTCTTCCTGTAGGACATTCAGTTTTGTTGAAGACTCTCTGGCTTCCTAGGTACGATTCCTCCTTCAGACTTTGAAGGTATGAGATTAGTGCATCTAGAGTTTGGATTGCAGGTAGATTTTTTTAATGCAAGATTGATCTCTAACGTAAGAATGGCTTTTTATATATTGTCCTTACTATCTCCGTCTCTTGTCCTGGACTCCAGTTGCACTCCTCCGTCTCTTCCTTTGCTGATATTTTATTTTAATCCTCTTCCGTCCGTCTTCCAAGCCTCTTCTTCGCCATTGCACTCGTATATTGCTTGCCACGCTCTTTCTCCTCCTTCCAGAACCCCCATCGTATCCCTTCCCTGAATTAGTCTTCCTATTCCTTGCTTGCTTGCAACACTTCTTATCCTTCCTTTCTCTTTCTTATTGCAGTAATCCTTGTCCTCCAAGCAATACTATTTCCATGTTTGCAGCACTATTACTCTCCCTTCCACCTTGCTTGCAGTACTGTTACTTCCCCTTCCTTCTTTCTTGCAACATTTCTCCTTCTCCTCCTCCTCCTTGCAACACACCGTCGCCAACTCGCCAACATTGTCATCATCACCAAACAGCAGTTCTTCCTTTCTTATTGTCTGTTCAGACGTTCTTCCTACATCTACCTTTTTAGGAGGTCGTGCATCCGCCGCGGGGGGACGTGCGATCACCGACCCAACGACTGCTGCTACAACTCCTCTTGCCGTTGCAACCTGTGGGGGACCAACTGCCGCTGCCAACGCATGGGCCTCTTCCAACAATGGGGCAAGTAAGTCCCTCTGCCCACGGTGATCCTGGGGGACCGCACCGCACCTCGACTCGCTCCTCTGTCGCCATTGTCTTCCTTCAGCGTACACTACCCTACCTACCTGTAGCTGTGATTCGTCGGATGCCCTTACTGCTACTAACACCACCACACTGTCGTTATCTTCTTCCGAAACATCTCCCGCTGGACCTCCAAAATGTCACCCTGATAGCCACGTCTCATGACATTGTATCTACCGAGTGTACATATCAACACTGAAGAATACACCACATCCGTCGGTAAATTTGAAACATTATGGACTATGTTTTTAGGTTAACAGAGTTTATCCTCATTACGTTTTCTGTGACAGTAAAAATTAATGACATGCTCCCACATTGTGTTTTCTGTGCAGGTAAGAATTAATGACATATTCCCATATTGTGTTTCTTGCAAGGGTAAGAATTACTGACATGCTCCCATTTTATGTTTCCTGTGACAGTAAGAATTAATGACATGCTCCCATATTACAGCATGTTTCCTGTGACAGTATGATTTAGTAACATGTTCCCGTATTATGTTTCCCATGAGGCAATTATTTAACTGAGTTGCCCGGTCATCTGTTGACCATGACGGAAGTTGGTCGAGGTCAGCGTAGCGTCTCCCACTACCTATGTGTCGTGTGTCACATTATATAGTTCAGGTAGTGTTATTCTTGGTAACCTTCGCTAAGTTATTCATGAATGTATTTTGGTTGTGTATCAGATATGAACTGTAACTACGGTGTGAGTATTCGTCATTGGCCGATCCCCTCCTCCAGCCACTTGAATTAGCCAATCACAATACCCATACCTCGAAGCCAGGATCTGATTGGGTATACTCCAGCCACATACCCTAATTAGGTTTTGGCTTGACATATCTCCTTGTATCTTTTGAAATTGAACAGAGTTTTAAAAAAAAGAGTGAATATCGGATAATATATATAATAAAGTGTCTATGTGTACGCTCTTTTATTTCTCATTCATTCCTATAACTTTATTGTTTTTATCAACGAGTCTAATAAATGAAGGAAATGACGGTGATTGAGCTCTTAATGACACCCAGATGGCAACACCTGCGTCGTATTTCAGATATTTCTTTGTTTGCTATCTACATAAAGCCCCTCAGGGAAGGTTCCTTGTTGTTGGTGAGGGGCTCTTGATTTAGGGAATTGGATCTGTGCTCCAGTTCCCCGAATTAAGCCTGAATGCCTTCCACATCCCCCCCCCAGGCGCTGTATAATCCTACGGGTTTAGCGCTTCCCCTTGATTATAATATAATAATAATAATATCTACATAAACACACACACACACACACACACGCACACACACACGCACACACACACACACACACACACACACACATACACACACACACACACACACACACACACTCACACACACACACACACACACTTGACTAATAATTAACAAAGTCATCTGATAATCTTGATAATTCAACAATAACCATAAAACAAAAGACAGAAAGCATCTCAATAAAGACGCCAAAACTTTATTATTATTATTATTATTATTATTATTATTATTATTAATATTTTAATATTTTTTTATTAACACATCGGCCGTCTCCCACCAAGGTAGGGTGGCCCAAAAAAGAAAAACTTTCATCATCCACTCCATCACTGTATTGACAGAGGTGCGCTTACACTACAGCTATAAAACTGCAACATTAACACCCCTCCTTAAACTTTGGAGTCCAGTCCCTGGACCAATTATGTACCTCTGTAATCTTTTGACTACCGCCCACAGGATGGGTATGGGGTGCATAATAAACATATTAAACTAAATCCTTCAGAGTGCAGGCACTGTACTTCCCATCTCCAGGACTTAAGTCTGGCCTGCCAGTTTCCCTGAATCCCTTCATAAATGTTACCTTCCTTACACTCCAACAGCACATCAAGTCCTAAAAACCACTTGTCTCAATTCGCTCCTGTCTAACACTCTTACGCATGCTTGCTGGAAGTCCAAGCCGCTCTCACACAAAACCTCCTTTACCCCCTCCCTCCAACCTTTCCTAGGCCGATCTCTACCCTGCTTTCCCTCCACTACAGATTTATACACTCTCGAAGTCATTTTATTTTGTACCATCCTCTCTATATGCCCGAACCACCTCAACAACCCTCCTCAGCCCTCTGGGTAATCCCGCACCTCCTCCTAATGTCCAAACTACGAATTCTCTGCATTATATTCACACCACACATTGCCCTCAGACATGACATCTCCACTGCATCCAGTTTTCTCCTTGTTGCAACATTCACCATCCATATTGCACCCCCATATTATTATACATGGCGAAGTGCACATAGTGCCTTGAGAATGGGAGATTATCAGATTTGATCCGAGGAAGGACAGAAGAGGGATGCCTCTAATTTCTTGGACCAGGATTCCCGTCACCAGCATCAATGCATCTCTCTTGAAGGCATCTTCAACTCAACTGAGAGGCATCTTTAATGCGACTCAACAGTATCTTACCCAAGCTGCAGCTCCTTGGTCGCTATTACAGGTAAGTTAATGGGGAACGGTAAGTAGCAATAAAAAAAAACTTAGCCAATGAGAAAATGGAAAAAAAATCTGGTAAGTTTGTTATTGCTGAAAAGCTTGATCAGGGACCGGGCCGCGGGGGGCATTGACCCCCGGAACTCCCTTCGGGTAAACTCCTGGTATAGGCTGTGAGCTGGTATCTTCTGCTCATTTCAAAGTTGTAGATCTCTAAGTTAAACTAAGACCTCACAGGTACCTATTTACTGCTAGGTGATCGAGGGTACTCTCTGCGTGGAGACTAACGGAACCAGTGATAGCAAAGGACATTCTTGAAAGATATCCAAGAAACCCACACAGCTTAAGATATCAGCAATATATAAATTTCCTGGTGAAGACTTCTTACCTTCCCAGGTTGACAAACTGGCCGACAACTTTCCACCAGAATCACTGAACGTGGAGCATCAGTTAGATCTGCTCGCTTGAACGTTGAACTTTTCCACTATTTTTAACTCCCCGGAAAAATTTTCTCTTGTTTTTCTGTTTATAATATTTAGCTGTTTTTTTTAATTACATATAAAAAATAAATAAAATCTCGGATTCGCAAACGGACGAAATTATTCGCAAACATTATCCTTCAGCCAACAGCAGGATTCGAACCTGCCTCAGAGTACACAGTACTCTATCCAAAGTCCCTGAACTAATCTCTATTCTGCTCATTCAGCTTAACACTTGGCAAAGTCTCTCTGCATGAACTAATCTGCTTGGATTCCTGCTCATTTCTTAACATTGCAAGCTCCTGATGAAGTGTTGATTGTATCACGAAAGGCCTAGAGCTATCAATAAACTCCCCTTGTGGTGTTGTTTTGCATCATGCATCGCTTATTCGCGATTATATATACATCAATGCACCACGCAGAAACAAGCGGACATATAAAGAACGATCGCAGTCAGAAGTTCGACTCCCGCTGACTACGATCTTTCTCTGTAAATATATTTATTATCTTTCATTATAAATTAATGATTTTTTCCCAAAAATATGCAAAATTTATTGGACATTTGTTAAAAACCACTCACAGTTCCCAGTGCAGCTTCAAATGTATAGATCTTAGGAAACAAATCTCATACAAACCCACCCGAGCTTCAAGATCTTACCTAGACAGTGACGACCAAACGCGATCACCATATTCGCTCCTGAAGCCAATATTTCAGGCCTGGGATCTCTGACAGCAGGTCAACGCTTGGCTGGCCTCACCGTGCACGTGACGCCGCCTCAGATGTCATCATCTGGTCCGTCTCTTATGTGATGCTGCGTTAAGTCGAGACCAACTCTTCCATTATGAATCAAAATTTTTTCTCGCCTTGTGCTATATGTTCTGTAGGAGGGCTCAGTGTATGTGCCCTGAGAGGTTTGTATCTGTTAGTGTATATACCTTGAGAGGTTTGTATCTGTTAGTGTATATACCCTGAGAGGTTTGTATCTGTCAGTGTATATACCCTGAGAGGTTTGTATCTGTTAGTGTATATACCCTGAGAGGTTTGTATCTGTTAGTGTATATACCCTGAGAGGTTTGTATCTGTCAGTGTATATACCCTGAGAGGTTGTATCTGTCAGTGTATATACCCTGAGAGATTTGTATCTGTCAGTGTATATACTCTGAGAGGTTTGTATCTGTAAATGTATATACCCTGAGAGGTGTGTATCTCTCAGTGTATATAACATGAGAGGTGTGTATCTCTCAGTGTATATACCCTAGGAAGTGTGTATCTCTCGGTATATATACGCTGAGAGGTGTGTATCTCTCAGTGTATATACCCTGAGAGGTGTGTATCTCTCAGTATATATACTCTGAGAGGTGTGTATCTCTCAGTATATATACCCTGAGAGATGACTCAAGAAATCGTAATGACACGATTGCAAATAAACCTTACCCCGCGGATGAACCCGCGTCATAGAGTCTCAAAACTCAGCCCGTCGCGTTAGCCACTAACCAGTGGAGATTCGTCTGTAAAAACTTGCATTTGTGGTCACAGAGGTGCCTGTGCTAACTTTCCTATGGTGTAGAAATATACCTAGTTGGATGAATCTTATTTGGCTAGCTGGTCTAGTGGCTAACGCGACGGGCTGGAGTTTTGAGACTCTATGACCCGGTTCAATCCCGGCCGGGGTATGGTTTTACTCTGAGAGGTGTGTAATCTCAGTTTATAGCCTGAGAGTGTCTCTCTAGTATAATACCCTGAGAGTGTGTATTTCTTATGTTTATCCTTGAGGGTGTGCATTTCAATTGTACATACCCTGAGAGTATGTACCTCTCAGTATTTATACCCTAGGAGGCATATATATCTCAGTGTATCTCTCGATGTACATATCATGAGAGGTATTTATCTCTAAATGCATTTAACCTCAGATATGTGTATCTCCTAATTTATATAACCTGAGAGGTGTGTATCTCTCAGTGTATATACCTGAAGTGCATCTCTCAATATATATATAGAGAGAAAGTTTACTTTAATCCCTATTTTAGGTATTAAAGTTCCTTTGCAGCCTTAAAAATGACCATCATCCAGCCGACAGGCCTTCAACCAAATAATCCAAACACCTAATACAGCAATGAGGGTAAATGCAACGAAAGTTTGTACCTGTCAATGTAAACACAAGTATGTCTTACTTTAATCCCAATTTTAAGAACCACGGCAATGATGATGGGTTGTGGTCAGGTGTAGCCGATATAATCCTCGTGCAGATGATAACTCTTAAACCTGCTAATTCACCTAAAATCTTCAGTAGAAACTACGGCAGAGGAATCATTATGAAACATTCTGGTGAATATTTAGCAACTGCTTGTTGATGAGGCTTAATGAGCATCAACTACAAGAAGATCATTAAGGCTGCAAGTCTCCGGTAAACCACCAGTCAAAAATACATTAATCCCTAAAAGTGTATCTCTGTTAATATATTTTTGGTTTCAAATAAAGTTTATATATTATATATATATATAATATATATATATAATATTTTTATAAAATTTTTTTATATATTATATATATATATATATATATATATATATATATATGTATATATATATATATATATATATGTAATATAATATATAATTAACACGTCGGCCTTTTTTTATTTCCACCAGGTAGGGTACCCTCTCCCCCATAAAAAAAAAAACTTTTGATCGTCATTCAACACTTTCATCATCACTCATACATAATCACTGTCTTTGCAGAGTCGCTCAGATACAACAATTTAGACGTGCCTCCAAACTGCCAATTTCCCAAACCCCTCCTGTAAAGTGCAGGTATTGTACTTCCCATTTCCAGGATTCAAGTCCGGCTAAGCGGTTTCCTTGAATCCCTTCAAGTGTGAGTAGTGTAATAGTACCCTGCTCACACTCCAACAGCTCGTCAGATCCCAAAAACCATTCGTCTCCATTCAATCCTAACACGCTCACGCATGCTTGCTGAAAGTCCAAGCCCATCGCCCACAAAACCTCATTTACCCCCTCCCTCCAACCTTTTCGAGGACGACCCTTACCCCGCCTTCCTTTCCCTACAGATTTATATGCTTTTCAAGCCATTCTACTTTGATCCATTCTCTCTAAATAATCAAACCACCTTAACAACCCCTCTGCAGCCCTCTGACTAGTACTTTTAGTACCTGCACATCTCTCAATTTCCACACTACGAAATTTCTGCATAACATTTACACCACAGATTGCACTTAGACACGACATCTCTACTGCCTCCAGCCACTTTCTTACTGCAGCATTTAAAACCCATGCTTCACACCCATATGAGAGTGTTGGTACCACTATACTCTCCTACATTTCCCTCCTTGCCTCCATGACAATTTTTTTTTTATCTCCCCAGATACCTCAACGAGCATTCACCTCTTTTCCTTCATCAACTCTATGATTTATATCATCCTTCATAAACCCATCCACTGAAAAGTCAACTCCCAAATATCTGACCATAATCAATAAGAAGGTACCACCTGTAGCACTAGACTGGGTACCTTCAGCCTAAGAAAAGAGAATAAACGAACTTTAGGGAAAATATAAATATAAATATAAATATAAATATAAATAATATATATATATATATATATATATATATATATATATATATATATATATATCGCAAGAGCAGGCGAAATATACACAAACACTGATCTCTGGCTGAAGGAGACTCGAACCTACGAACCTTGGAACAAGGTACGCAGTGCTATACCATTCTCACATCACTGGTCCAGTGTGGTGAGAATGGTAAAGCACTGCGTACCTGGTTCGTAGGTTCGAGTCTCCTTCACCCAGAGATCAGTGTTTATATATATATATATATATATATATATATATATAATATATATATATATATATATATATAATATATATATATATATATACATATATATATAAATATATATATATATATATATATATATAATATATATATATATTATATATATTATATATATGAATAAATGAAACTGGTCAGTTTCAAAGAACTCATTTAAAATTAAGTTCTTTCTAAAATTTCCTCTTATACATTTAAAGATATATATTTTTTCATTTATGTTACTGTAAAAAATAGTAATTTTGTACCAAAAGAACCTTAGAAAACTTACGTAACCTTATTATAACAAACACAATTTAATTTAGCCTAATCCAACTAAATATATTTTAGATAAATATAAGAGAAAATTTTAAAAAGGACTTAATTTTAAATGATAAAATTAAATTATACAATTTTCTCAATCCTTGATATATAAATAAAAATGTTACGCAAAAACGGATACTCGAAAAATTAAAAAAAAAAGAAAAACTATTTTTATGAAAGGATTTACAGTATAACACAATTAAATATACACAGTGAGGTGTATATCTCCCACTGTAATTGCAGCGATAGTTGTGTATCTTAGTGTATATTCATTTAGAGTTTATCTAGACCAAGAAAACTAAATTATTAGAAAACATTTCAAGGCTCTAGTTTATCTTCGTTAGTTCAAACAAAGTCCACAAGAAAAAAAAAAAACATTTTTTGATAGAAAAAAACACATAAACATGTTGAAAATACAAGTGGAGGTGTCTTACCATCAGGGAACAACCCAGAGACTGCATAAAATTACACATCCTGGTTTTTCTAACCCTAATAAACTCGGTAATCGTTTTTAAAACAACAAAAGAGCCTCTGTCTCCATGGAAGCTCTAGGTGTCTGCAGATACCTGGAGCTTCAAATGTCTGCAGATACCTGGAGCTTCAAATGTCTGCAGATACCTGGAGTTTCAAATGTCTGCGGATACCTGGAGCTTCAAATGTCTGCAGATACATGGAGCTTCAAATGTCTGCAGATACCTGGAGCTTCAAATGTCTGCAGATACCTGGAGCTTCAAATGTCTGCAGATACCTGGAGCTTCAAATGTCTGCAGATACCTGAAGCTTCAAATGTCTGCAGATACCTGGAGCTTTCCTGTTTGAACTTACTCAGTACAAACAGGAAAAGAAAGTTCAGAGTTCTGCAAACACATGGAAATTTAGAATAACTCTGTCACCTGGAAAGAAGCTACTATCATCACACTCAAGCACACCTGCCCACACCTGACGTAAATAACCGAGTCTGCATTTACTGACACCCAAAAGAATTTCAACACGTCAAGGGGATAATGGAGACTCTTACTGCCAAATTTGGTTAACAGAAACACATTTCTTCTCAGCTACTGTTAGATCATGAACAGGACAACCATTCAACACACCAATATAACATTATAACTTAACAGTATCAGCACAGTATTATAAGTTAATAACTTACCAATAGAATAATAATGTGTTATGTCTTCTGGCCCACGCTAGGTAGATACATCCTTTTCTAATTTAACATTCTACACATTATACTTGCCTAAATAACAAAAAAGGCACAATACCGTGACTGGAACGATACACAAATAACCCGCACATAAAAGAGAGAAGCTTACGACGACGTTTCGGTCCGACTTGGACCATTTACAAAGCCACACTAACTAACTTTTGTAGCTATCAAAGTTTTTATCTTCTCTGATCCTATGCTGGCGTGATCCAGTAGGCCATTTTGTTTTACAATTTTATAATATTATAGAACAATGAATCATGCCTACTGGCCTATGTTAGGGAGGACCGTCACAATGTAACCTTCTCAACTTTGTATGTGGGAGACGCAATATACATTATTTTTTTCCATTGTTACTTTCTTGTCTACATGTGGGAACCACAAGAATATATATGGAAGTGATGATAGTCTCATACAGAAACACCTACACTCTCGTCAGTGACATAAACCCAGATGCACTTGGGTATTAAGTATGTGATTTTTGTATGCTTTAAGCTCAGCAGCTACAATTCGCATAAGGAAAAATTGTATGAAAATACTCCGAGGGATTTATAGAATCAGCCTTTTTTGAGAATTGAGATATCTTGTATTAATAAATCAGGCCATAATACATACGTTTTTGTTTATAGTATTGGGTTAAACCCAGCACAGTAACACCACTGATTGCTTTACCGCTGAGTGTACACGGGAGTATACGGGTAAATAACCCATATATACTAGAATACTTGGGAGTCCACATTGAGGCTATGTACCGAGAAGAACTATATTTGTACTTCTGTCCAGATTAAGGATTAACACATGTTATCTAAGTGAACGAGTCAATGATAGGAAAAACTGGAGGCTTTCTTCCTCCCTCTCCCCATCCCTGCAATCCCTCCGTCTACTGCCGTCGAGTGACTAACCTCCCATTATATGATTAAAACCCGCGTCACGCTGCAGTTTAGCCCCCTGACTACCAGCTGTGACGAGTTTGCTGCAGCAATAACACCATGAATCTCCATCAACTTCAAATCATCACAGCATCAGAAACGAGTTATCTTTCAGTGACAAAACAAATTA
>NC_069416.1:39959705-39972205 GCF_026875155.1 Cherax quadricarinatus | reverse complement strand
TCTCTCTCTCTCTCTCTCTCTCTCTCTCTCTCTCTCTCTCTCTCTCTCTCTCTCTCTATCTCTCTTAGGTAGACTTGAGGGTGATTGATGGAAGGTGTGTCTGTGATGGTCAGGAGACCCACATTGTTTTCTCCTCTAATGCAACAAGAAATTACGTAACTGATGAGAAAGACAAATGTGCAGCACCTAGGTGTCCTTATTATCGAAACGTTTTGCTGTGCTGTCTGTGCTGTGCCTGCTGTGCTGTGCCTGCTGTGCTGTGCCTGCTGTGCTGTGCTGCTGCTGTGCATGCTGTGCTGTGCTGCGGTGCCTGCTGTGCTGTACCTGCTGTGCTGTACTGTGTGCTCTGTCCTCTGAAAGATTTTGTCAATAAAAATAACAAATACATAATGGATTTCGTAAATACTCGTGTACACCCTCATACACATACGCCACACCACATGGCACATGCACATACAGGTACACACACACACAGACAGAGACAAGATGTTCCAGAGAGAGGACACAGAAACAAGGGGCCACTCTAGAAAGTTGAAGACTCAGATGAGTCACAGGGATGTTAGGAAGTATTTCTTCAGTCATAGAGTGGTCAGGAAGTGGAACAGTCTGGCGAGTGATGTAGTGGAGGCAGGAAACAAACATAGCTTTAAGACGAGGTATGATAAAGCTCATGGAGGATGGAGAGAGAGGACCTAGTAGCGTTCAGTGAAGAGGCGGGGCCAGGAGCTGAGTCTTGACCCCTGCAATTACAATTAGGTGAGTACACACACACAACACACCAACACACCACACACCAACACACAACACGCACACAACACACAACACCACACATCACACACACACACACACACAACACACACACACACACACACACACACACACACACACACACACACACACACACACACACACAACACACACACACACACACACACACACACACACAACATTTATAATATAATATATATTTAATATTATGTATATATATATATATAATAATATATATATATCATATTATATATATATATAAATAATACTAAAATATCGGTGTGTGAGTTGTTGTGTGTGTGGTGTGTTATATATATATATATATAATCTATAATATATTATATATATTATATATTATATATATATATATTATATATATATATATATATATATATATATATATATATATATATATATATATATTATATATATTATATATTATATATATATATATAATATATATATATATATATATATATATATATAATATATATATATATATTTATTTATATATTATATATATATATATATATATATATATATATATATTATATATATATATATATATATATATATATATAATATATATATATAATATATATATATATATATATATATATATATATTAAAAACACATTCGTACATATGCACACCCAAAAAAACACATTCAAGCATCTCAGTATACTCTAATGACATGCCGGAGGAAATTGATAGCTCTGCATCACTACGTATTTTCAGAAATTAATGAGGAAGATAACAACCCGAGAGGACTTGGGGGGGCGGCTGCAAGATGACTTGGAGAGGCTGAATGTGTCGTCATGAAGGTTGCTGCCTGAATTCAATCTGATATGGGCAGAGTAATGAGAATATTGGTGGGAGTGAACACGGTGTGCAAGGTGATGGAAGTGTGAAGTCTGCGGGCAGCAGCGTGCAAGGAGGAAAAAAAATGGCCTGGGGGTAAGCGTGGTACCCAGCATATTACTAGTAACCAATGGTAGCCTTTCGAGTTCAGGTAAATATTCTGAAAGGTTGATCTAGAGTATTTTAGACAGCTTGTATTAGTCTCTTCTCATGACATGTAGATGCAGATTGGACTTCGCAACTAATGAAGCACGTATGTGAAGGGTGTCCCATTTATCTGTAACCACAGGAAAATTTAATAAAACACCAAAGAACGTGTTCAGTGTAATTACATATCTGCAGCTACACAAGCAAGTTATATATCCACTATTCTTACTTAGACGTGCAGACGAGATATCCACGAGTCAACCCAGAGTTAAAACATCTACTGGAGTGAGTTCAAGGCTACTGGCCCGTCATTCCTTAGACCTTGAACATCCGAACCATACTACTTACAGGTCCAGACTTACGGGACACCCTGGAAGTGGAGACGATCCATTGGTCAGCGAGGAGATTGTTGTCAGAACTGTGGGGAAGACTTAGCGAGCTCAACCTAGCATCTCTAGAAGACTCAGGAGGAAGAACTTACCAAGTTCAGCCTTACAACTCTACAATAAAGAGGATCCAGAAGGGACACAACTATGTACAAAATATTCATATCAGATAGTGCATAGTAACTGACTGAGATGTGAGGCGAGGGAAACCTGGCGACATAGGCGACAGGTAGTCATAGAAAAAACAGTGATGTTAGGAAGTGTTTCTTTGTCAGTTTAGGGGTGGTAAATGGAACGAGCTAGTCGACGAGGTGCTGGAGGAGAGTACCATACACAGGTTTAAGAAAAGGTATGACAGGACTCTAAAGTTCAGGAATCAGTGAATCTGACTAATGAATGTTAAGAAGCTGGGCTAGACCCTCTCGGCCGACTTCTTTCAGCATATCTAGGCGAGTATACATAATTAAGTACATGCACACTTATACACATATCTACCCACATACAAATGTATACGAATACACACACACATACACACACACACACACACACACACAACACACACCACACCACACACACACACACACACACGTAGGTTAGGCCCATATTTTAGTATGCGGCACCAGTTTGGAACCCACACCTAGCCAAGCACGTAAAGAAACTAGAGAAAGTGCAAAGGTTTGCAACAAGACTAGTCCCAGAGCTAAGAGGTATGTCCTACGAGGAGAGGTTAAGGGAAATCAACCTGACGACACTGGAGGACAGGAGAGATAGGGGGGACATGATAACGACATACAAAATACTGAGAGGAATTGACAAGGTGGACAAAGACAGGATGTTCCAGAGATTGGACACAGTAACAAGGGGACACAGTTGGAAGTTGAAGACACAGATGAATCACAGGGATGTTAGGAAGTATTTCTTCAGCCACAGAGTAGTCAGGAAGTGGAATAGTTTGGAAACCGATGTAGTGGAGGCAGGATCCATACATAGCTTTAAGCAGAGGTATGATGAAGCTCACGGTTCAGGGAGAGTGACCTAGTAGCGACCAGTGAAGAGGCGGGGCCAGGAGCTTGGACTCGACCCCTGCAACCTCTACTAGGTGAGTACACACACACACACACACACACACACACACACACACACACACACACAAACAAACAGCTCCAGCTTCTGTACTAACTTCCCCCACAACCTGAGCCTACACATGAGAATAGGGAATACAAAAAACAAACTTCTCCAGCACCCAGTTAAATACTCAACCAACTCGTTAAATTCAGGCGAGGGGAAAAAACGAAAGACTTCGTTAATTGGTGCCAGGGGTGGTTCGTTGTTGTCAGCAACGCTATTTAATACAGTTTGTCATGAGCAGCAGCCCAATCCTTTTACGATAGATGTTTTCCTCTGCTGTTCGCTTCCAATTGGATGGCAAAAGTTGAAGAGTCGAAAAAATTATAAATTCCCATTGATATGTTGCATTTACTTACTGAGTTAGAAAACGTTAAGATGTGAATGTTATTTGAGGTAATTGTTACGTTGAGGGAAACTTGTTGCAGAGTCAGAACTTCGCTCTTTGTACAACTTGATCAAGTGATGACTGATGACGCCGTACAAGTCAACTCATAATTTTTGCGTCAGTGACCATAGGATTATTGTCCATACACTCGTCCTTTTGCGATAGAGTCTTCCCTTTAAACCCCCACAATGAAATGAGGTCGCAGCTTTTCTAATCTAACAGTCTTTCTAATCTCTAATTTCACAGCCTTTCTAATCTCACAGCCTTTGATTCACACAGCCTTTCTAATCTCACAGCCTTTTTAATCTCATAACCTTTCTAATGTCACAGCCTTTCTACTCTCACAGCTTTTCTAATCTCACAGCCTGTCTTATCCCAGCCTTTCTAGTCTCACAGCCTTTCTAATTTCACCTTTCTAATCTCACAGCCTGTCTTATCCCAGCCTTTCTAGTCTCACAGCCTTTCTAATTTCACCTCTGTAATCTTACAGCCTGTCTTATCTCAGTCCTTTCTAGTCTCACAGATTTTCTCATCCCACAGCCTTTCTAACCTGTCTCTCTTTCTTTTACTCAACATTTTTTCCTTTCATCGCTCTATACATCTCCCGTCCTTTCCCTCACCCGTCCCATTGTCCCTCAGATTACCTAACAGACTATTGTATCCGCTGGAATGTGTATAGTCTGTGAAAATATTCATTACAGATGCAAGTTACTCTCACAGAGTAAAATATTTGTTTTCTGTGCACTATAATGGAGTTAAGGGAGAGTTTCAGGAGGACGGGAGTATCATATTATTAATGGTATAAAATACAGACAAGTTAAGGATTAAGGCACACGTGCATCACTTGGATGTCTTAGACTGTCTGTCCATCATCCGTCAAAGGTCAGGAATTGATCATCACGAACTGTCTCTCTGCTTCCGCTGTCTCTTGTATTGTTATCACCTCTGTATGCGACTGATGAAGCCAGAAGCGCAGGCGAGACGCTGCGTTAATAATGATATCTGAGTGCTCTCTCTCTCTCTCTCTCTCTCTCTCTCTCTCTCTCTCTCTCTCTCTATCTCTTACTTATCTCTCTTCTTATATATCTCTCTATCATACTATTATATATATATATATATATATATATATATATATATATATATATATATATGAGAGAGAGAGAGAGAGCCCGAAACAACATACAATACTCCCTCATTCACGGGTCTGACATCGATAAACAAAGACGTATTGAATGAATTACTTTAGCGGTGAAGATAGTGATGGCTGACTCCTCCTTCCCCTTCTCACAGGCGCGTATCTGTGATGTTTATAAACGTATTTATCATATTCTCATATTAAAAACCTCACTTAGATTCATAAATCTTAACAAGATCCAATACTCACATCATTCGTTAAATTTCAAGCTTTATGTTAATAATGTAAACATGTCTACCTAACTTACAGATGTTTATATATAAACTCTTGTAATGCTGGATGTTACACGCTCACACGTCCTGCAGACATCTCGCACACGTTCAGCGTTGACTAGTTGGTTAATGGGGGTCATCAAGACTGCACGGTAACCTTAAAAGTAAACTCTCAGTATATACACGCTGAGAGAATTACATCTCTCGGTGAACATATCCAGTCAGGACCTTGAAGGACCAACAACGTAACTTACGGGAGAGAAACTCTTTTGAATACATTAAGCAAGAAATGTGGGTAAGAACATCAGAATCCGTTGGAAAAACATTTTGATATCTTCATGTAGGTGTCATCGAGTACAGAAAAATCTGCATAATTTATATGTTTATAGTAATGTATTTGTTTAGTGGTGTTGCGTGTCAGAGGGTGATATGCGAGCAAGTTTTTTAATCAAGGGCCCAGGCATATGATATTATGGTGATTTATGTCGACAAACTTCCATTTCATTATATTTGTACCACCTGCTGCTGATAGCGTCACCACTGCTGCTGCTGCTACTGCTACTGCTGCTACTGCTACTGCTACTGCTGCTACTGCTGCTACTGCTGCTACTGTTCCTATACTCGCTGTTGCTTTTGCTGTTGCTGTTCCTACTGTTGTTCCTGCACTTGCTGCTGTTGTTCCCTATAAACACGTATCCTAAGGTCTTTCACTCTCCCTGTCCTTCCCCTACGCTCTCATCCACTCCTTGCAACCCCAGTAATCAACTTCTTCTCTGTCAGTTCCGGCATAATCAACTTCTAACCTCCGATAATGTGAATCCACCACAATCTTGGGTATCCCTTCACATTTTTTTAATCATGTAACTTTTGTCATTTTCCCCAGAGTGCCTTAAAGGACACTCTTTTTTTTTTTTTCAACTGAACAAAATGTAGCCCAAAGAGGTCTAGGTTGTTATATTTTTTTATTTTCTTTTTTCTCCCCCTCGTTTCCCCCTATCCCTTCCAATCCTCCCCTTCTGCTACATTCCCCTTTTGTTTGTTGTTCTTCGTATTTCCTCTCAGTCTGTCTCTGTGTCAGCTCTTCCCCCCTTTTTCCCCTTTTCCTTTTATTTCCCAAAGGGTTTTTCCCCTTTTTCTCTCTGTCGATTTCCTCTATGTGGCTGCATGTTTGTCTGTCTCTGTATGTCTGTCTGTCTGTCTGTCTGTCTGTCTGTCTGTCTGTCTGTCTGTCTATCTATCTATCTCTCTCCAAAGATCAATATGATTAGCATTATATATTGAAAAATGTGTTAACAAGCTACAAAACGAAGTTTATGTCATTTTATTGAATAGACATTTCGCCCACCACGGAACGTCTTCTCCATACAGTGACATCAAACGCCCACTGTGTCATATTAAGTAACATCATCCACACTACTGACCGGTGCGCACAGTCTCTGGTAGACCTTGATACTGAAGACTTGTTTTAAGTTTCTTAGAATGAAGTGAGTGTCTTGCCCGCTTCTTGTAACAGAAGACGAAGTGGGAGGCCCGTGCTAGGAATGCGCTTTCGTCTTCAACGTATCAGTGACTAGAAATAAAAAAAAAAAAAACACGAGCAAAAAGCCTATAACAAGGCCTCTGACGGTTCTGGTGCCACGGAGGGAGTATCAGTGTTGATAGTCATTCTTATGTATCTTTGATATACCTGTTAGTAGTTTATATGTTCTTCTGGCCCTTGCAATCAGAGGATAATATATGCCCTCTCTCTCTCTCTCTCTCTCTCTCTCTCTCTCTCTCTCTCTCTCTCTCTCTCTCTCTCTCTCTCTCCTCTCTCTCTCCTTCTCTCTCCTCTTCTTCTCTCTTCTCTTTCTTTTTTTCTCTCTCTCTTTTCTCCCCTTCTTCTCTCTCCTCTCTTCTCTCTCTCTCTCTCTCCTCTCTCCTCTCTCTCTTCCTCTCTCTCTCTCTATTACATATTAAAAATATATATAATATATATATATATATTATATATTTTATATATAAAATATGTATATTCTAAAAACAACGGAGAAGTAGGTGGATAATCCCCGGGATGGAATTTATTGGGGCGTGAAAAGAGAGAAGAAGAGGTGATGAGAGGTGGCAAGGGATGAGAGAGGGCAGAGAGGGCAGAGAGGGGAGAGAAATTGAAGAGATAGTGTGCGTGAGAGTAAAGGGTGTGAAATGCGAGGCAGAGGCGGAAAGGTAGTGTATTCCGAGAGACCATGGAGTATGACACTGAGGGAGAGAGAGAGAGAGAGAGAGAGAAAAGGAGTGAGTTTATCTCACACCTTCATAAAATACGTGTACTATCCTGGTTACAAATCAGATGTGATCTCTTCCAGCACGTATTGCATTTTTTCGACCACACATTTGCTTTTCCAAACAAGGGGAGGGGGGGGGGGTGGAGGCAGGGGACGGGGGACTTGTGTTTTTCTTTGGTAAGTTGATGGATGTTTCTTTGAAAGGAGAAACTGACTTGATTCTGATCGTGTTTGTGATCGTCTATTGGAAATATGATCATCCTTCCATTAAAGCCAGAGTTGGGATTGATATCGAGCGACTCATCGGTTCCTGGGTCGAAACATGGTAAAGCTTTATCAGGTCATCGGAGCGAAATGTCACGACGAAAGTTTGTTCTACAGAGGGTGTGTTTTCTCTTCACCTCCCACTGTGTGTGTGTGTGTGTGTGTGTGTGTGTGTGTGTGTGTGTGGGTGTGGTGTGTGTGGTGTGTGTGTGTGGTGGTGTGTGTGTGTGTGTGTGGGTGTATTGTATATGATACAGTATACATGATACAGTATACAAGACACATGCTGCACAACGCTCATTATCCACCATTATAGCACTCAGTGTCCTTTAATAAGGCCGCTTAAAAAACATTATACACAACACAGGCTGTATATCGCACAACATTCACACACACAAGCACACAACATTTCCTCTGATGTTTCCGCATTAAACCATAACAATTACCCACCTAAGAATTTGCATAATTTTAATTACCTGTCTCGAAGGAGAGGTGAATCTCCAGGTGATTCATTCTCAACTCGTTAAACTTAATAACACAACCGTTTAAGATGGTTGGGTTATTAAGTTTAACGACTAGCAACTATACGAAGTAATTAACACACCAGCGTGTTACCAATCTAGGATACACGAATCCCCTTACAAAGGATTTCAATGCATTATAAATATCTCTTTGTGTGGCTGGCATCATCGTGCACGAGACGACGAATCGAACACTAGACTCGTCAGTTCATTGATGCACCATGCTACACTGCCCAGTGGCTAGTCTTATATGGTGTCTGTGGCTGAGTTGGTTAAGATGTCAAAGTTTGACTCTCTCTCTCTCTCTCTCTCTCTCTCTCTCTCGCTCTCTCTCTCTCTCTCTCTCTCTCTCGGTAGTTGGTGGACTTCTGGGTTCGAATCTGGTAATTATATTCGGTTGAAACTGCTTTCTTTTCTCCTCAAAACTGAAGTTGGGTGTTTGATCAATCACTGCTGCTTCCATTGGCTTCCTTTTGAACGGATCTCCCATTTCCTGAATTTTCTCGGTTTTTCCCAGTTTATTGATCGGTCGGAACACTTCACATTCAGCTTCGTAAACGATCAGTCAGACAACGCAGAAGAGAGCTTCGCCGGTGTGGAGTTAAGTTAGTGTATCAGCTTAGGTGTAGGGAAATAAATTTCTGCTTAATGATGTATTTTTACAGAAGCAGAAGAAACAAAGTCCAGATGTGATCCTCTCTCAGCAGCCCAGAGCTTGTCTGAAGATGCTTACAGCCTCCCACGGACGTCCCCAGCCATCCACAACACCTGCAGCTGCCCAAGGACGTTCCCAGCCATCCACAACACCTGCAGCTGCCCAAGGACGCCCCCAGCCATCTACAACACCTGCAGCTGCCCAAGGACGCCCCCAGCCATCCACAACACTTGCAGCTGCCTAAGGACGTCCCCAGACATCCACAACACCTGCAGCTGCCCAAGGACGCCCCCAGCCATCCACAACACCTGCAGCTGCCCAAGGACGCCCCCAGCCATCTACAACACCTGCAGCTGCCCAAGGACGCCCCCCGCCATCCACACACCTGCAAACTGCCCAAGGACGTTCCCAGCCATCCACAACACCTGCAGCTGCCCAAGGACGCCCCCAGCCATCCACAACACCTGCAGCTGCCCAAGGACGCCCCCAGCCATCCACAACACTTGCAGCTGCCCAAGGACGTCCCCAGCCATCCACAACACCTGCAGCTGCCCAAGGACGCCCCCATCCATCCACAACACCTGCAGCTGCCCAAGGACGTCCCCAGCCATCCACAACACATGCAGCTGCCCAAGGACGTCCCCAGCCATCCACAACACCTGCAGCTTCCCAAGGACGTCCCCAGCCATCCACAACACCTGCAGCTGCCCAAGGACGTCCCCAGCCATCCACAACACCTGCAGCTGCCCAAGGACGCCCCCAGCCTCCCAACCCTGCACTGCCCAAGGGCTCCCCGCCCTCCCAAACCTGAGTGCCCAAGACGTCCCCCCCATCCACTACCCGCGTTGCCCCCCAAAACGCCCCAAACCCTCCACAACACCCCACGCCCAAAAAACGTCCCCAGCTACCACAAACCTCAGCTGCCCAAGGGCGTCCCCAGCCACCACAACACCTGCAGGCCCCAAAAGGGCGCCCCCCCATCCACAACACCTCGCGCCCAAGGAACGCCCCCCCCATCCACAATACTGCAGCTGCCCAAGGGGCGCCCCCAGCCACCACAACACTTGCACTGCCCCAAAGGACGTCCCCAGCCCCTCCACAACACCTGCAGCTGCCCAAGGACGTCCCCACCTTTCCCCAACACCCGCGCTTCCCAAGGGGCCCCCCCACCCTCCACAACACCCGCATGCCAAGGCGCCCCCACCATCCACAACCCTCGCTTCCCAAGGACGCCCCCCGCCATCCACAACACCCAGCTGCCCAAGGACGCCCCCAGCCATCCACAACACCTCACTGCCCAAGGGCGTCCCCACCATCCCAACCCTGCGCTTCCCAAGGGCGCCCCCAGCCCTCCACAACACCGCAGTGCCCCAAGAGTCCCCAGCCTCCACAACACCTTCACTTCCCAAGGACGCCCCCCCCACCACAACCCTGCAGCTTCCCAAGGACCCCCCCACCCAACCCTGAGGCCCCGGCGTCCCCCCCATCCAAAACACCTGCATGCCCAAGGACGCCCCCAGCCACCACAACACCTCGCTTCCCCAAAACCCCCCGCCATCCCCAAAGCCTGCAGCTGCCCCAAAGGGCCCCCAGCCATCCCCAACACCTGCAGTGCCCAGGAGCCCCCCGCATCCACAAACCCCCAGCTGCCCCAAAGGGCGCCCCCAGCCCTCCACAAAACCTGCCTGCCCAAAAAACCCTACAAAAGCCCACGCCCCCATTTTAAAACTTATTATAATTTTTTCATCATTTAGAAAAATTTCATAAATTTTTTACGTTTGTTCCCGTGGTGGGATGTTTGGTGGGGTGTGTTGGTGGGGATGTGTTTGGTGAAGTGTTGGTGGGATTTTGGGGTATGGTTGGGGTGAAGTGTTTGGGGTGATGTGTTTATTTTGGGGGTGATTGTTTTGGGGGTGATGTGTTGGTGTGAAGTGTTGGGTGAAGGGGGGTTTTGGTGGGGGATGGTTGGTGTGATGTGTTGGTGGTTGGGGTTTGGGGGTGAAAGTGTTGGGGGTGATTGTTTGGTGGATTGTTGGTGGGGAATGTTGGGGGGGTGGTTGTGGGGTTTTGGTGAGTGTTGGTGGTGATGTGTTGGTGGTGATGTGTTGGTGGTGATGTGTTGGTTGTGATGTGTTGGTGGTGAAGTGTTGGTGGTGATGTGTTGGTGGTGATGTGTTGGTGGTGATGTGTTGGTGGTGATGTGTTGGTGGTGATGTGTTGGTGGTGATGTGTTGGTGGTGATGTGTTGGGGGTGATGTGTTGGTGGTGATGTGTTGGTGTGAAGTGTTGGTGGTGATGTGTTGGTGGTGATGTGTTGGTGGTGATGTGTTGGTGGTGATGTGTTGGTGGTGATTGTTGGTGGTGAAGTGTTGGTGGTGATGTGTTGGTGGTGATGTGTTGGTGGTGATGTGTTGGTGTGATGTGTTGGTGGTGATGTGTTGGTGGTGATGTGTTGGTGGTGAAGTGTTGGTGGTGATGTGTTGGTGGTGATGTGTTGGTGGTGATGTGTTGGTGGTGATGTGTTGGTGGTGATGTGTTGGTGGTGATGTGTTGGTTGTGATGTGTTGGTGGTGAAGTGTTGGTGGTGATGTGTTGGTGGTGATGTGTTGGTGGTGATGTGTTGGTGGTGATGTGTTGGTGGTGATGTGTTGGTGGTGATGTGTTGGTGGTGAAGTGTTGGTGGTGAAGTGTTAGTGGTGATGTGTTGGTGGTGATGTGTTGGTGGTGATGTGTTGGTGGTGATGTGTTGGTGGTGATGTGTTGGTGGTGAAGTGTTGGTGGTGAAGTGTTGGTGGTGATGTGTTGGTGGTGATGTGTTGGTGGTGATGTGTTGGTGGTGATGTGTTGGTGGTGAAGTGTTGGTGGTGATGTGTTGGTGGTGATGTGTTGGTGGTGATGTGTTGGTGGTGAAGTGTTGGTGGTGATGTGTTGGTGGTGATGTGTTGGTGGTGATGTGCTGGTGGTGATGTGTTGGTGGTGATGTGTTGGTGGTAATGTGTTGGTGGTGATGTGTTGGTGGTGATGTGTTGGTGGTGAAGTGTTGTGGTGATGTGTTGGTGGTGATGTGTTGGTGGTGATGTGTTGGTGGTGATGTGTTGGTGGTGATGTGTTGGTGGTGATGTGTTGGTGGTGATGTGTTGGTGGTGATGCGTTGGTGGTGATGTGTTGGTGGTGATGCGTTGGTGGTGATGTGTTGGTGTGATGTGTTGGTGGTGATGTGTTGGTGGTGATGTGTTGGTGGTGATGTATTGGTGGTGATGTGTTGGTGTGATGTGTTGGTGGTGATGTGTTGGTGGTGATGTGTTGGTGGTGATGTGTTGGTTGTGATGTGTTGTGGTGATGTATTGATGGTGATGTGATGGTGGTGATGCGTTGGTGGTGATGTGTTGGTGGTGATGCGTTGGTGGTGATGCGTTGGTGGTGATGTGTTGGTGGTGATGTGTTGGTGGTGATGTGTTGGTGGTGATGTGTTGGTGGTGATGTGTTGGTGGTGATGCGTTGGTGGTGATGTGTTGGTGGTGATGGTGTTGGTGGTGATGCGTTGTGGTGATGTGTTGGTGTGATGCGTTGGTGGTGATGTGTTGGTGGTGATGTGTGGGGGTGTGTGTTGGTGGTGATGTGTTGGTGGTGATGTGTTGGTGTGGGTGTTGGTTGAGTTTTGGGGGTGGGTGTTGGGGGGTTGGGGGTTTTGTTATGGGGGGGATTTTTTTTAGT
>NC_069416.1:39957078-39959205 GCF_026875155.1 Cherax quadricarinatus | reverse complement strand
GTCTGCAAAAATATATAGAGCTGAAACTGCCTTTGGGGGAGCTGAAAATAGTTTCTTCTTGTAACATCAGAGGGAAAGTAACACGAATGTTACTGCAAAACTGTTTCCTCTTACGCTTAACAGTTTTCTGTGAGGAGTTCTTCTTCTTCTTCTTCTTCTCTTCTTTCTTCTTCTTCTTCTTCTTCTTCTTCTTCTTCTTCTTCTTCTTCTTCTTTCTTCTTCTTATTATTATTATTATATATTATTATTATTATTATTATTAATATTAATAATAATAATAATAATAATAATAATAATATTAATTATTATTATTATTATTATTATTATTATTATTATTATTATTATTATTATTGTTATTATTATTGTCATCATTATATTATTATTATTATTATTATTATTATTATTATTATTATTATTATTATTATTATTATTATTATTATTGTTATTATTGTTATTATTGTTATTGTTATTGTCATCATTATATTATTATTATTATTATTATTATTGTTATTATTGTTATTATTTTCCTTGTGTTGAGAGAGGAATTGTGTTTGTCTTGGAGGAACAAAAAACAAGCATTTTCACCGCTTCGTTTGTTTCTGGGCGGGGAGGGAGGGGAGGGGAGGGAGGGGAGGGAGGGGAGGGAGGGGAGGGAGGGGAGGGAGGGGAGTGAGGGGAGGGAGGGGAGGGAGGGGAAGGAGGGGAATCCAGATTTTTCCTCCAAGGAACAATTTCCAGATTTCCGGTCGAGGAGATCCGAATGAAAACTGCCTGGTTCCGCGGGTGGTTCATCCAGGCGGTCAGAGCTGTTAGCGGCGTCGTTAAAGCAGCTCCAGTAAGAGCACCACTGCGCCTCTCGGAGGTGGGAGGGGATTTTTGCTACAGAAGGAGGTTCACACTGAAGGTCAGCGAGGCTCAGAGATGCCGGGTCACCATCTGAAGAAGACCAGGGACGGAAGTACCGGCGAATCAACAAGAAGAGTCTCAGAGGCTGAACACATTTGCGGAACAAGTGAATGTAGGATAGCCTTCGATAATTTGAGGAAAAATAATATAGTGATTCAGGTCAACATTCCTGAATCACAAAAATACCCGGCAGACTGCGTTAAAAAAACGAGATTTTTTTTAACAGTCTTGGATCAAGTAGGTTAAAACTGGAAAAATTGGAAAGGCTTGTAACGAGACTAGTTAATGAGCTGAGGAAACAATGCAGGAACTAATCCTACTGACACTATAGAACACAAGGACCAGGGAGACATGTAAACAACGTACAAAATACTCCAAGGGATTAATAGGTGGACCGGGTCAGGAGGAAGACAGGTACACGAAGCCACTATCAAAGCTGAAAACCCATAAGGCTCGCAGGAATAATCAGGAAGTATTTCTTTGCTTCCAGAGCGTTCAGGAAGATCAATGATCACAATAACGAAATGGCAAGTGAAGAAAATGAGTCAGATTTTTTTTTTTTTTTTTTTTTTTTTTGCAAATGTGAAACTAATTAAAAGAATACGAAGATTGGTGACCCTTGGCCTGGTCCCTAAAGATCTTTCTGCACACGGCGAGGGTCTGCGTTCGATTCCCAGCAAGGGTAGAAAGATTGGACGTGTTTCGTTACACCGGTTGTCTATGTTCACCCATTAGTAAAATGGGTACCTGGGTGATAGTCGACTGGATCTGGACAAACTGCAGGACTGGCCTGACAAGTAGCTACTGGAATTTAAGCCCAGAAAATGTAAAGTTATGAAAAATCGGGAAACGGCAGGAAACGTCCGGAAACAATGTAGGGCCTCGGGGTGGGTATAGCTCAGAGCCTGTCACCTGAGGCACACATCAACCGAATAACCGTTGCAGCAGAAGTTATACTGGCAAATTTAAGAGTAATAGCTTTCAGGAACATTAACAATGAAGTATCACGACCTTATAAACGACATACTATGTCAAGCACATACTGGAGTGTGCAGCGCCAGTATGGAAACCACATCTAGCAAAACATGAAAAGAAGCTGGAAAAAGTACAAAGATTTACAAAAAAAGTTGTTCCAGAGCTTAGGAGTATGATGGCCCATGTGGAGTGGCTAAAGGAAGTAAACCTGTCGATATTAAAGAACAGAAAGACCAGAGATAACAT
>NC_069416.1:39942078-39952078 GCF_026875155.1 Cherax quadricarinatus | reverse complement strand
AAATTGTGTGCAGACCAGACCTTAAAATCACAACTAAAAAAAAAAAAAAGAGGAAATTCAGGCAGAAATCGATGATATAATTTTCTGTAATTAGAGTAATGAAAATATAATGAAATAGAATGCAAGTGTCTCTCCACTTTGTCTATTCATTGCCAGGATTGATGGAATCCGCGTCACTGGTGAAACATTTCACCAGTGGCGTTACCTGGTGTGGCACACGTGTCCGGCACATCAAACCCAACAGTGGCTACGACCATGGCTACGACCATGGCTACGACCATGGCTACGACCATGGCTACGACCATGGCTACGATTAGGCATCAAAAGCATATTATACAAGTGTTGTATGAAGAACTCTTGCATGCAGTTGTAATTATGAGTTATTATAGCAGTTGTTGTAGTTATTAGCCACCATGACACTGGTTGAAGTTATCAGTTATGACACTGGTTGTAGTTTCCAGTTATCATGACACTGTATTTATCAGTTATGATAACTAAAATCATATTCTGTTTCAGCTGTATATGAGGATGTCAGTCCCATAGCCTGCACTAAGGGACTGACCACGTGAGGAACTGACTACCAGAGCCACTGACTACCAGAGCGGCTGACTACCAGAGCGACTGACTACCAGAGGAACTGATCACCAGAGGGACTGACTACCAGAGGAACTGATCACCAGAGGGACTGACTACCAGAGGAACTGATCACCAGAGCGACTGACTACCAGAGGGACTGACTACCAGAGGGACTGACTACCAGAGGGACCGACTACCAGAGGGACTGACTATCAGAGGGACTGACCATCAGAGGGACTGACTACCAGAGGAACTGATCACCAGAGGGACTGACTACCAGAGGAACTGATCACCAGAGGGACTGACTACCAGAGGAACTGTCACCAGAGGGACGGACTACCAGAGGGAACTGCCCAGCAGAGCAAACTGAACTACCAGAGGGACTGATCCAGAGGGACTGACTACCAGAGGGACTGACTACCAGAGGGACTGACTACCAGAGGGACTGACCATCAGAGGGACTGACCACCAGAGCGACTGACTACCAGAGGGACGGACTACCAGAGGGACTGACTACCAGAGGGACTGACCATCAGAGGGACTGACCACCAGAGCGACGGGACTCCCCCAGGAGGGACTGCTTACCAGAGGGACTGACTACCAGAGGGACTGACCATCAGAGGGACTGACCACCAGAGCGAATGACTACCAGAGGGAATGACCACCAGAGGGACTGACTACCAGAGGAACTGATCACCAGAGGGACTGACTGCCAGAGGGATTGACTACCAGAGGGACTGACTACCAGAGGAACTGATCACCAGAGGAAGTGACCACCAGAGGGACTGACCACCAGAGGTACTGACCACCAGAGGGACTGACCACCAGAGGGACTGACCACCAGAGGGACTAACCACCAGAAGAACTGACACCAGAGGGACCGACTACCAGAGGGACTGACAGCCAGAGGGACTGACCATAAAGAGGGACTTACACCAGAGGGACTGACCACCAGAGGGACTGACACCAGAGGGACTGACCACCAGAGGGACTGACACCAGAGGGACTGACCACCAGAGGGACTGACCATCAGAGGGACTGACACCAGAGGGACTGACACCAGAGGGACTGACCATCAGAGGGACTGACACCAGAGCGACTGACCACCAGAGGGACTGACCATCAGAGGGACTGACACCAGAGGGACTGGCCACCAGAGGGACTGATCATCAGAGGGACTGACACCAGAGGGACTGACCACCAGAGGGACTGACCACCAGAGGGACTGACAACCAGAGGGATTGACCATCAGAGGGATTGAGACCAGAGGGATTGACCACCAGAGGGACTGACCACCAGAGGGACTGACCACCAGAGGGACTGACCGCCAGAGGGACTGACCACCAGAGGGACTGACCACCAGAGGGACTGACCGCCTGAGGGACTGACCACCAGAGGGACTGACCGCCAGAGGGACTGACCACCAGAGGGACTGACCACCAGAGGGACTGACCACCAGAGGGACTGACCACCAGAGGGATGACCGCCAGAGGGACTGGACCACCAGAGGGACTTACCACCAGAGGGACTGACCAACAGACGGACTGACCACCAGAGGGACTGACCACCAGAGGGACTGACCGCCAGAGGGACTGACCACCAGGGGACTGACCCCCAGAGGGATTGACCACCAGAGGGACTGACCCCCAGAGGGATGACCGCCAGGGGACTGACCACCAGAGAGACTGACCGCCAGGGGACTGACCACCAGAGGGACTGACCGCAGAGGGACTGACCACCAGAGGGGACTGACCGCCAGGGGACTGACCGCCAGAGGGACTGACCACCAGAGGGACTGCCCGCCAGGGGACTGACCACCAGAGGGACTGACCGCCAGAGGGACTGACCACCAGAGGGACTGACCACCAGAGGGACTGACCACCAGGGGACTGACCACCAGAGGGACGGGACCGCCAGAGGGACTGACCCCAGAGGGGATGACCACCAGGGGACTGACCCCCAGAGGGACTGACCACCAGAGGGATGACACCAGAGGGACTGACCCCCAGAGGGACTGACACCAGAGGGGACTGACCACCAGAGGGACTGACCACAGAGGGACTGACACCAGAGGGACGGGACCACCGGGGACTGACCACCAGGGGGGACTGACCACCAGAGGGACTGACCACCAGAGGGACTGACACCAGAGGGACTGACACCAGAGGGACTGACCACCAGAGGGACTGACCACCAGAGGGACTGACCACCAGAGGGACTGACCACCAGACGGACTGACAACCAGAGGGACTGACACCAGAGGGACTGACCACCAGAGGGGCCCTGCCCACCAGAGGGACTGACACCAGAGGGACTGACCACCAGAGGGACTGACCACCAGAGGGACTGACCACCAGAGGGACTGACCACCAGAGGGACTGACCGCCAGAGGGACTGACCACCAGAGGGACTGACCACCAGAGGGACTGACCACCAGAGGGACTGACCACCAGAGGGATTGACCACCAGAGGGACTGACCACCAGAGGGATTGACCACCAGAGGGACTGACCACCAGAGGGACTGACCACCAGAGGGACTGACCACTAGAGGGATTGACCACCAGAGGGACTGACCACCAGAGGGACTGACCACCAGAGGGATTGACCACCAGGGGATGACCACCAGAGGGATTGACCACCAGAGGGACTGACCACCAGAGGGACTGACCACCAGAGGGACTGACCACCAGAGGGACTGACCACCAGAGGGACTGACCACCAGAGGGACTGACCGCCAGAGGGACTGACCACCAGAGGGACTTACCACCAGAGGGACTGACCAACAGAGGGACTGACCACCAGAGGGACTGACCACCAGAGGGACTGACCGCCAGAGGGACTGACCACCAGAGGGACTGACCGCCAGAGGGATTGACCACCAGAGGGACTGACCACCAGAGGGACTGACCGCCAGAGGGACTGACCACCAGAGAGACTGACCGCCAGAGGGACTGACCACCAGAGGGACTGACCGCCAGAGGGATGCCCACCAGAGGGACTGACCGCCAGGGGGGACTGACCGCAGAGGGACTGACCACCAGAGGGACTGACCGCCAGAGGGACTGCCCACCAGAGGGGACTGACCGCCGAGGGCCCTGACCACCGAGGGACTGACCACCAGAGGGATGCCCCACCAGAGGGACTGACCACCAGAGGGACTGACCGCCAGAGGGACTGACCACCAGAGGGACTGACCACCAGAGGGACTGACCACCAGAGGGACTGACCACCAGAGGGACTGACACCAGAGGGACTGACCACCAGAGGGACTGACCACCAGAGGGACTGACCACCAGAGGGACTGACCACCAGAGGGACTGACACCAGAGGGATGACCACCAGAGGGACGGGACCACCAGGGGGGACTGACCACCAGGGGACTGACACCAGAGGGACTGACACCAGAGGGACTGACACCAGAGGGACGGGACACCAGAGGGGACTGACCACCAGAGGGGACTGACCACCAGAGGGACTGACCACCAGAGGGACTGACCACCAGACGGACTGACCACCAGAGGGACTGACACCAGAGGGACTGACCACCAGAGGGACTGACCACCAGAGGGACTGACACCAGAGGGACTGACCACCAGAGGGACTGACCCCAGAGGGAGGGACCACCAGAGGGACTGACCCCAGAGGGACTGACCGCCAGAGGGACTGACCGCCAGAGGGACTGACCGCCAGAGGGACTGACCACCAGAGGGACTGACCACCAGAGGGACTGACCACCAGAGGGACTGACCACCAGAGGGACTGACCACCAGAGGGACTGACCACCAGAGGGATTGACCACCAGAGGGACTGACCACCAGAGGGTTTGGGACCACCGAGGGACTGACCACCAGAGGGATGACCACCAGAGGGATTGACCACCAGAGGGACTGACCACCAGAGGGACTGACCACCAGAGGGACTGACCACCAGAGGGACTGACCACCAGAGGGACTGACCACCAGAGGGACTGACCCCCAGAGGGATGACCACCAGAGGGACTGACCACCAGAGGGACTGACCACCAGAGGGACTGACCACCAGAGGGACTGACCATCTTATATCTCCACGAATGATGGACTGATTACATTTTCTTCATTTAATACTACATCTGTTACTTCTTTATTTGACTGAAGAAGCTTGCTGTGTGCGCGAAACGTTTCAATATCAAAGATACCCAACTGTCTTGTCGATATTTCATACCATTTTCAACAATATTTGCAAATGATGGCCAGGTGTAGGACAGTATTTGTAAATATAAATATCTATATATAAGTAATGTTTTTCCCGAGGGAACAAGTGTGCTTCCTGAATACAATCTTAAACAAACAAAAAAAAAATCCTGCTAGACGTCTAACCTTCTGAATTTGCCTAAAATATTCATTGAATTGTCCTTTAAAAAAAAAAAGGCAAAAAATAAAACTCTGTATGTACAGATAAATTTGCTTTCCTAATTTTTTGGGGGATTAGTTAATTATTTATCGAAGAGGCTTTTAAATATCTAACAGGCAATTAATAATCCGGGTACAGAGATTTTTTTAGCCTGGTCTGCGTGTATAATTTTACCTTGCAGGATCGTCAACAAGGGAGGAGCTTCCTTGATGCTGGCGAAGGGCTCTTGATCCAGGGAACTGAACCAGTGCTCTAGTTCCTTGAAGCGAGTCTGAATGTCTTCCATTACCCTATGAGTGAAATAATAATAATGATGATGATAATAATAATAATAATAATAATGATAATGATAATGATAATAATAAACAACAATAAAAGTAATAATTAATAATAAAAAATAATAATAATTTAAAAATAATTTAAAAATAATAATAATATATTAATAATTAAAAATAATAATAATAATAATAATTATAAAAATAAAAATTTATAATAATTAACTACTACTACTAGTTATAAATTTAATAATAATAATAACAATAATAATAATAATAATAATAATAATAATAATAATAATAATAATAATAATAATAATAAAATTTATAATAATTATACTACTACTACTAGTAATAATAATAATAATAATAATAATAATAATAATAATAATAATAATAATAATAATAATAATAATAATAATGGCCTGTGATCTTTTTAATCTAGAGTAATTGAGTAAAGACGTTCAATATTTATTATAATGGGAGGCAAAGAGGTTCGACCTACTGAGACAGAGGGCAGCTCCAGTTCCTAGAATCAAGAGCCCTCCAGCAGTATCAAGCCTCCCCTCTTCAAGGGACGTACAGGGCGAAACATCACGGGTAGCCCGTCAGAAATGGTCGTGCCTGCAGCAAAAATTTTCAATCTTTGAGCAGAGTTTTTCACTGTGTTAATTTGCGAATGGAAAAGTCAGATATTTCCTCAAATGGTTATTTTTTTTTCCCTGAAATAAATGGTGTTGACTTAAGCCTTTTTTTTTAATGTCTCTTAGATTAGTTTACTGATACGAGCACAAGATTATTCTGACTTCTTCCTGATTGAATTCGCCATACAGATACTATGAGACCATACTGACACAATAACACCATATTGTTACTGTAACGCCATTCAGATACAGAAACACCATACAGATACAATACTACAATACAGATACAATAACACCATACAGAGACAACATGATACAGATACAACAACAACACCCTACACACACAACAACACCACCATACACACACAACAGCAAACAAAATCAACAACAACAACATACACACACAATAAAAACACCATGCACACACAACAACACCATACACACACAACAACAACAACACCATACACACACAACATACAGACTTATCATACAGATGTAATAACACCATCAACAACGATGCTATCAAGTCTAAATCTAACAGCATTTATAAAGCTGAGTTTTTATTTCCCTTGCGAACAACGTTCAGAATTTTTTTGTGTGTAAGAGACACAGGAAAAGTCTTGAATGAACATGCGACTGAACACAAAACGGGTGTTAGAAGAGACAGCAAAATCTGTGCTGTGTCCAGTTAAGTACGCGACTGTGACCAATATAATTATTTTGATGACTTCAGATTGATGTTTAAGTCTGATAATTATATAAAGATTCGCATTATAACATACCGTCTTATTGCTTTAGTTTACTTGAAGGATGAAGGAGACTCATGTTCACCACTTGGACGTCTTTATTGTGAAAGAGTTTTGCCAACCAGTGGCTTCCTCAGTCTAGTACGGAGAAGAATGGTAAAGATGAGGAGCTGAGGTAATCCGTCCCTCAGTCTGGACTCGGTGCGATCAGTCCATGTCTTGAAAAGAGTAAAACATATATAAAGAATAAAGCAGTATATTAAAAGAGGTTTATATACTGGGTACTTGAAGCAGGCGGTGTCAATATGGAAAATTCCATAGGTCAAATTAGGTCATGTCTCACCTGTCCGTACATATGTTGTACTCTTTTTCAACATTGACGGTTTGATCACGTCATCTCCAAACTGAGGGACTGATTACCTCACACTCCTTCTGATCTTAAAACCATTCTTCTCTGTCTTGGACTGAGGAAGCCACTGGATGGCGAAAGGTTTCCACAATCAAAATACCCAAGACTCATTCATCAGCTTGTCGGTTCTCTGAACCATTTATCTACAATACTTGAAGGACTGTTAAATTTAACTCGACAGTAGGCTCGCCAGTCAGTGGTCATCTCGGTGAACGGTTGGCAATCAAGCTGATGGTGGCTCTCAGAGCAATGGAGGTGAATTCATACTTCTTCGTGTTCCAGTAAATAAAAAATCAAGTCATACCCCTCCGTGGTGATGGTCAGTCAGCTCGTTCCTCCCTCACTGTAGTCGAAGAGGTCGTGATGTTTGGAGTCATGATGCCGGTACTTCGTCTTTGTTAGTGGTAGTCCTTGGTCATTTATTCTGATTTTGTAATCAAATTATCAAAACACACACAGAAGCACAACACAGGCACACACACTCACACACACACACACACACACACACACACACACACACACACACACACACACACACACACACACACACACACACACACACACGCAGCGAGTCATGGTACGTGGCGAGGTGTCAGAGTAGGCACCTGTGACCAGCGGGGTCCCGCAGGGGTCAGTCCTAGGACCAGTGCTGTTTCTGATATTTGTGAACGACATGACGGAAGGAATAGACTCTGAGGTGTCCCTGTTTGCAGATGACGTGAAGCTGATGAGAAGAATACACTCGATCGAAGACCAGGCAGAACTACAAAGGGATCTGGACAGGCTGCAGACCTGGTCCAGCAATTGGCTCCTGGAGTTCAACCCCACCAAGTGCAAAGTCATGAAGATTGGGGAAGGGCAAAGAAGGCCGCAGACGGAGTACAGTCTAGGGGGTCAGAGACTACAAACCTCACTCAAGGAAAAAGATCTTGGGGTGAGTATAACACCAGGCACATCTCCTGAAGCGCACATCAACCAAATAACTGCTGCAGCATATGGGCGCCTAGCAAACCTCAGAACAGCATTCCGACATCTTAATAAGGAATCGTTCAGGACCCTGTACACCGTATACGTTAGGCCCATATTGGAGTATGCGGCACCAGTTTGGAACCACACCTAGCCAAGCACGTAAAGAAACTAGAGAAAGTGCAAAGGTTTGCAACAAGACTAGTCCCAGAGCTAAGAGGTATGTCCTACGAGGAGAGGTTAAGGGAAATCAACCTGACGACACTGGAGGACAGGAGAGATAGGGGGGACATGATAACGACATACAAAATACTGAGGGGAATTGACAAGGTGGACAAAGACAGGATGTTCCAGAGATTGGACACAGTAACAAGGGGACACAGTTGGAAGCTAAAGACACAGATGAATCACAGGGATGTTAGGAAGTATTTCTTCAGCCACAGAGTAGTCAGTAAGTGGAATAGTTTGGGAAGCGATGTAGTGGAGGCAGGATCCATACATAGCTTTAAGCAGAGGTATGATAAAGCTCACGGCTCGGGGAGAGTGACCTAGTAGCGATCAGTGAAGAGGCGGGGCCAGGAGCTCGGACTCGACCCCCGCAACCTCAACTAGGTGAGCAACTAGGTGAGTACACACACACACACACACATTAGTAGCGATCAATGAAGAGGCGGGGACAGAAGCTATGAATCGACCCCCTGCAACTGCAAATAGGTGAGTACAAATAAGTGAGTACACACACACACACATTAATACTGTTCATTTCGAATTGAAACCGATACTCTCTTCAGCATACCAAAAAGTGTACAAAAGATACAGAAAGCACCTCCAGGAACACAATTCATAAATGCTGAGCCTTGATGTGGGCTTACTTTTCACAAACATTCCTGTCGATGACAAAAGCTGTTTTCTTAACACACTGGTGCAATACCATAGTAACTTGCCACTTCCTAGGTCTTAAATAATTGCCACTAACCAAGTCAAGTTGTTTTCTTACCATGGTGAATCCCTCTGCCAGAAAAAAAGGTATAGCGTGGGCAACCTACTTTTACCGATCATGGATCCAAATGGCGTACAGATGACAATGTAGAAAACGCTTTCACTGGGACCTCGTTGCAAGAAACGTGGTCCTAGTGAAAGCTTGTCCTGCACTGTGTCTTGAAGTCACTCACTGATCCTTTCTAACTATCGCATGGAATTCATTGAAAGCAATTTATTCTCTAGTATCAAGTGTCATGACACGATGTTTTACGAATATTTTTAGGACATTTTCACGGTCTGAAAAGAGAAATTCGAACCGCTTGATACCTTATATAATGTGAGGGAGAAAAGTTTGCTTGAAATAAATTTCAGAGTGCGTCTACGGTGTAGGTCGTTTGTTTAGGGATTTGATGGTTTGCAGAGGTATGTTGCTTCAGCGCCGCCTGTCAGTAATCCACACAAAGTTTAGTGACTGTGAGTGACGGTGACCCAGTGGCGTATGGTGGGCTAGTGTCATAGGGCGTACACTGTGTATGATATAACTAGCTGTGGAGTGTGCAGTGCTATTTGTCACGATATTTAATACTGGGAACAGAATAAATTAGTTTCCCATTGTGATCCAACATTATATTATTGAATTAGCTTAATACTTATGATGAATTTACCATCTTTGGTGGGTGTGCGGCGCTCACCTAGCACGCACACAATATACACCCCATTAAGGAACTACCTTTGTGGCTGGTACATTACGTGAGGGCTTAGTTTCTTTAGATCACTTGATTCCTCGTTCCCTGAGTGCCTTTAACATCATTCTTTTGATTTGTGTGTTTCTCTTTGGTGTTGGGTCAATTATTTTCACATCTGTTCTCTGAAGAACTAAAAGGCACAATACTGTGACTGGAACAATACACAAATAAGCCGCACATAGGAGAGAGGAGCTTACGATGACGTTTCGATCCGACTTGATCATTTACATAGTCACACTGCGGGTTATCTGTGGATCCCTTACCTTT
>NC_069416.1:39917156-39941578 GCF_026875155.1 Cherax quadricarinatus | reverse complement strand
ACACCAAAACACAAAACCCAAACACACAAAACCAAACCTACCCACAAACACAAAATCCAAAAACCCCCCAAACCCCAAAAACAACAACCCTTTAAACAACCCCAAAACAACAAACACACCAAACACACAACAAAAACAACACCAAACACAAAAAAAACAAACAAACACAAACCACCAACAACACCCAACACACAAACACCATACCCCCAAAAACAAAAATTCCAAAACAACAAAAATCCAAAAAAATAAAAACCCCAAAAACCAAAAAACAACAAAAAACCAACCCCTACACACAAACCCCATACATACACAAACAACACCAACACACCAACCCCAACACAACAACAACACCAACAACAAAAACACACCAAACCACCAACAACAACAACCCCAAACACACTAACCCCTACAACCCAAAAACAAACCATACACACACAAACCAAACATACAAAACAACCAACCCCCTACACACCACACCAACACAACAACAACAACACCATACCACACAACCCCCATACACAACAACAACAACACCAACTACACAACAACAACACCAACCCACAACACCATACACAACAACAAAAACACCATACATACACAACAACAGCACTATACACACAACAACAACAACACCATACACAACAAAACAACAACCCCATACCCCACACAACACCATACACACAACAAAAAACAACACCATACACAACAAAAAACCAACACCATACACACAAAAACATACAGATTACATACAGAGTAATCACCATCAACAACGATGCTATAAAGTCAAATCTAACAGCATTTTAAAGCTGAGTATTTTATTCCTTGCAAAAACGTTCAAATTTTTTTGTGTGTAAGAACACAAAAAAACCCTTTTGAATGAACACGACTAAACACAAAAGGTTTTAGAAGAGACCAAAATCTGGCTTGTCCTTTAAGTACGCGTGTGACAAAAATTATTTGATGACTTCAGATTGATGTTTAAGTCGATAATTATTAAAAGATTGATTATAACAACGCTTATTGCTTTTGTTTATTTAAAATGAAGGAGACTCAGTCACCACTTGGGGTCTTTATGTGAAAGAGTTTTTGCCAAACCGTGGGTTCCCAGTCTAGTACGGAGAAGAAGGGAAAGATGAGGGCGAAGGGAATCCGTCCCTCAGTCTGGGCTCGGTTTGATCAGTCCATTCGAAAAGAGAAAGCATATAAAAAGAATAAAGCAATTTAAAAAGGGTTTATATACGGGTACTTGAAGAGGGGGTGTCAAAAATGGGAAAATTCCATAGGTCAAATTATCTGTCTCACCTGTCGCAATTTATAACCTTTCTCCGTACATACTGTACTCTTTTTCAATATTGACGGTTATCCGTCACTCCAAGTGAGGGATGATTACCCCACACCCTTCTGATTTAAAACCTTTTTCTCTGTTTGGACTGAGGAACCACTGGATGGCGAAAAGGGTTTCCCAAACAAAATACCCAAGACTCATTCATCACTTTTCGGTTCTCTTACCATTTATCTACAATACTTGAAAAAGGGCGTTTAATTTAACCCGACAGTAGGGTCGCAGTCATGGTCACTCGGTGAACGTTGGGAAACAAGCTGAGGGGCTTCAGAGCAAGAGGTGAATTTATACTTTTTCGTTCCAGTAAATAAAAAATCAAGTCATACCCCTCCGTGGTGATGGTCAGTCAGCTCGTTCCTCCCTCACTGTAGTCGAAGAGGTCGTGATGTTTGGAGTCATGATGCCGGTACTTCGTCTTTGTTAGTGGTAGTCCTTGGTCATTTATTCTGATTTTGTAATCAAATTATCAAAACACACACAGAAGCACAACACAGGCACACACACTCACACACACACACACACACACACACACACACACACACACACACACACACACACACACACACACACACACACACACACACACACACACACACATTAGTAGCGATCAGTGAAGAGGCGGGGACAGAAGCTATGAATCGACCCCCTGCAACTGCAAATAGGTGAGTACAAATAAATGAGTACACACACATACTAATACTGTTCATTTCGAATTGAAACCGATACTCTCTTCAGCATACCAAAAAGTGTACAAAAGATACAGAAAGCACCTCCAGGAACACAATTCATAAATGCTGAGCCTTGATGTGGGCTTACTTTTCACAAACATTCCTGTCGATGACAAAAGCTGTTTTCTTAACACACTGGTGCAATACCATAGTAACTTGCCACTTCCTAGGTCTTAAATAATTGCCACTAACCAAGTCAAGTTGTTTTCTTACCATGGTGAATCCCTCTGCCAGAAAAAAAGGTACAGCGTGGGCAACCTACTTTTACCGATCATGGATCCAAATGGCGTACAGATGACAATGTATAAAACGCTTTCACTGGGACCTCGTTGCTAGAAACGTGGTCCTAGTGAAAGCTTGTCCTGCACTGTGTGTCTTGAAGTCACTCACTGATCCTTTCTAACTATCGCATGGAATTCAATGAAAGCAATTTATTCTTCTAGTATCAAGTGTCATGACACGATGTTTTACGAATATTTTCAGGACATTTTCACGGTCTGAAAAGAGAAATTCGAACCGCTTGATACCTTATATAATGTGAGGGAGAAAAGTTTGCTTGAAATAAATTTCAGAGTGCGTCTACGGTGTAGGTCGTTTGTTTAGGGATTTGATGGTTTGCAGAGGTATGTTGCTTCAGCGCCGCCTGTCAGTAATCCACACAAAGTTTAGTGACTGTGAGTGACGGTGACCCAGTGGCGTATGGTGGGCTAGTGTCATAGGGCGTACACTGTGTATGATATAACTAGCTGTGGAGTGTGCAGTGCTATTTGTCACAATATTTAATATGGGAACAGAATAAATTAGTTTCCCATAGTGATCCAACATTTTATTATTGAATTAGCTTAATACTTATGATGAATTTACCATCTTTGGTGGGTGTGTGGCGCTCACCTAGCACGCACACAATATACACCCCATTAAGGAACTACCTTTGTGGCTGGTACATTACGTGAGGGCTTAGTTTCTTTAGATCACTTGATTCCCCGTTCCCTGAGTGCCTTTAACATCATTCTTTTGATTTGTGTGTTTCTCTTTGGTATTGGGTCATTTATTTTTACATCTGTTCTCTGAAGAACTAAAAGGCACAATACTGTGACTGGAACAATACACAAATAAGCCGCACATAGGAGAGAGGAGCTTACGATGACGTTTCGATCCGACTTGGATCATTTACATAGTCACACTGCGGGTTATCTGTGGATCCCTTACCTTTTTTGTCTTCTGCCTAACTCATTCATGTTCTTTAGCCTAAAGCAATAGTTTTTATCTAACACTTTTTCCTCTCCATGACCGTCAACGAGCTACCAGGCCTCCATTGTGGTCTTGATTACATTCTACATATCTCGTGTTGTTCAACTGTCTCGGTGTATGAAACAGCTTTCTCTCAACCTCTGCTTTTCACCCCGTTGCTGGTGGCATGTCGAGTGTCTGCAAGCCTGGATGAAGTCTCGTCCGCCTCCTCTGTCAGACTTGAACTACGTCTCGTAGGCTACCTTTCTCCTGCTTGAGTAGAACTCAACCTCTCACCGACTTTACCTTCATCTCTTACCAGCGTGACTCGCTCACTCCTTCGCTCTACGGCGAGTGAGGCCGTCTGATACTCAAGTTTCGAACCCAAGCTTACCTTGTCTCCACTGCTTCAATCCTCACCACCACTTCTCCTCTCCAGGCTGCTGTGTGTGTGCTTCTCTTACTAGTTAACATACTGATCATCACAAGCTGCTAGGATCAAAATTCCATCTTCATTAATATTTCGTATCTTATACGTCACTTTGCTCTATATTTACGTTTATTTCATTATATTTTAAATTGAATTATTTATTTTTGATATCGCTTTATTTATTTTTTATTTTTGATATCTTATTCCTCACACTGTAGCTATGAATACGTAATCACATATGACCTTATCAGTGTTGTAGTTTCGATCCGACGTATCACTAATTTACAAGTACTGGAAGCTCAAAGGCCAAAGCCACAGCTGTACTTGACTGACTGTACTCACCTACGTGTGGTTCCTGCAGTCGAATCCTGGCTTCTTTGCCGTTCTTCTAAAACTGATCCTTACTATTGATCTGCAAAGCCACTTGAGCTGTAATGTTCATGTTCAGTACCTGGAACTCTTTATAGAGTCAGGCTCAGCCGCTTTTTCATCCATATCGCTGCACTTTAAAGCTACAGTGATACTGAGGAAGTATTTCTGGGCGGCTCTGTGGATGTTTGCAGAACTTAGTTATATGTAATGTTAAGTTGCTGGCACTCGTTGTTGTCTGTTAATCTACGTCCTGACAAAAATATCGTACCTAGGGATTATTGTTATTATTTGCATTCTTCTTCTTCTTCTTCTTCTTCTTCTTCTTCTTCTTCTTCTTCTTCTTCTTCTTCTTCTTATTATTATTATTATTATTATTATTATTATTATTATTATTATTATTGTTATCATCATCATCATCATTATATTATTGTTGTCGTTGTTATTATAATCATTATTATTAATTAATATATTATTATTATTATTATTATTATTATTATTATTATTATTATTATTATTATTATTATTATTATTATTATTTTATTATTATTATAGTAATTGTTACTGTCATTCCTCCTGCTATATTCTTCTCAAGGGTCACTTTCTCTGTGTGGTCAAAGATTAGGGCTGCAGGATCAAGTAATCTGTATTACGTTCATGTGTTCTATGTTGGAGAGAAACATCAGGTCCAGTGGTGCTATTTCCTACACGTTTCCAGCTCTCGTAACAATTCTGACCCAACTGACAGACAAAAACAATCCTCCATCCTACAAGTGATGGTCTTCCGTACGAGTTCCAGGTCTCTGTATCTATTCCTATGTAGCTAAAGTCTTCATTTTATGCATGTGTTTGTGTGTGTGTGTGTGTATATTGACGTATATGTGGTTGCAGGGGGTAGATAGAGTCTTACCTACTGGCCAAGCCTCTCATCTTGCAAGTGGTGTACGTTTGTTTGTGTGTATACTCACTTATATGTACTCACCTGTATGTGGATGTAGGGCGTCGATTCACAGCTCCTGGCTCTGCATCTTCGCTAGTTGCTACTAAGTCACTCTCTCTCCTCGTTCCAAGAGTCTTATCACACCTCTTCATAAAAGCATGTATGGATCCTGCCTCCAGGATCCAGTGTGTGTGTGGGTGTGTGTGTGTGTGTGTGTGTGTGTGTGTGTGTGTGTGTGTGTGTGTGTGTGTGTATGTGTGTCTATGTGTCTGCGTGTTTGAGGAAGGCAGAGTTATGACAGGTGTGAGTCATTGTTTGGGTCCAGCGTCCATCACGCGTCAAGGCTGGATTCACAACAAGTGAGTTTACTCTATGAAGCCTCGCGACTCCTCCTTTTATCCTCTCTTTTGTGTTGCTGTCTATCTTTTACCACACTTGTTTTACATTCTCTCCCTTCTTCCATTACCATTATGTCTCTTTTCCCTCGAATACATAATTATTTGCTCTCTGTTATACTATATTCAACTATCTCTTCTCCTTAGTTCTCCCTCCCTCCCTCCCTCTCTCTCTCTCTCTCTCTCTCTCTCTCTCTCTCTCTCTCTCTCTCTCTCTCTCTCTCTCTCTCTCTCTCTCTCTCTCTCTCTCTCTCTCTCTCTCTCTCAAAAGTAAGTGATGAGGTGAAGGTGGAGGATGACGAGAATGAGTAGTGTCTCAAAGAGATGGAGGGTGTGTCAGCAGGAAGGAAGGAAGACAAGGAGGAGTGTATCAGGAAGATGGAGGGTGTGTCAGCAGGAAGGAATAAGGAGTGTCTCAAGAAGATGGAGAGTGTCAGCAGGCAGGAAGGAAGGAAGGAAGACAAGAAGAAGGAGTGTCTAAAGGAGATGGAGGATGTGTCAGCAGGAATGTGTCCTACTTAAGGAAATGAGGTTCCACACACATACACACACCTCATATATATATTTATATATAAATATATATATACATATATATATATATATATATATATATATATATATATATATAATATATATATTATATATATATATATATATATAATATATAGAAGTGGATTAAAAGGCTTCAAGGAAGAATATTTGGATTTCTTTCTGAAGCCGTTTGAATATTCCACTTTCCCTACCACCCCATCTTTTCATATTTTTTTTTTTACCAATAGGAATATTTTATTACATAATATGGTACAAAAGATTTAAGAGATACATTGTTGATATAAAGGTGGCATATACGGTACATGTTACGTGTATATCACCGATTATAAGGCGAAAATCTCATGCAGCCCCTCAGAGCTGGGGCGTGTGCCCAAAATACAGCAGGCATTACCCCTTTGAACAGCCGCACTGAGCCGCTGGAACAGAAAACTAGCTGCCCTGGAATCCCTACTTACCCTGATGAGTCTTTTTGCCAGCTCCTTAAGGAATTTAGATGCATTCTTTCCCCATGAGCCAAGGGTCTCTGAGCCTATGGGAAGAAACATATAATGATGGGCAAGTTCTCCATATTTTCTAGACTTTTGGGACTCCCTGAAGCTGGCAGCTGTCCCTCCTTCCTCCCTGGAGTATTGGAGATAGGTATCAGCCAAGGTGGATGCACATGTATAGTCCCACACCACCTGCTTCCCATGTGTCCAGGCTTGAAGGGTGATACCATCTGGACGCTTCTGGCTGCCATCAGATCTGCATAGCTGGGGTGGCTCCCTTACTGCTGGGCATCCGGCTGTGGTGAGGCTCCTCTTGATAATGTTATTCACCTCCTCATGTCTTGCAATCTTTCCCTCGGATTTACGGCACACAAGACCGTGGTACCCGAATCGGTCTGCTGCTTCACTGCCACAAATACACCTGTGTTCGGCGAGAATAGGGGCGGCAAGTCGAAGGACAACACCGATGCGGATGGTCTGTGGGTCGAGGCGTGTGCCAAGGCAGGAGTTGGGAACAGCCAACAGAAAATCCCCTGCATGAGGGGCTCTCACTGCCAGGAGGCGGGCTCTATCCTTCCCTGACCCACTCTGAAGCATCGTTGAGGCTATATTTTCCACTATTGGACCATCCCAGTGCGATTGTTTGTAGCTGTTGGGGGGAGCAGGTCTAGTTTCAGAGCCCGTTAGAATATCCCAGATCATGGCTCCGTCAATGAACTTTTGGTCCTGGACTCCAATCTTGTCCCTAAGATGTTCAGGGAATATATATATATATATATATATATATATATTATATATATTATAATATATATATATATATATATATATATATATATAATATGTGTGTATATATATTATATATTATATATATATATATATATAATATATATATATATATATATATATATATATATATATATATATATATATATGGTTGTGTGTTTGCTGTGCTTGTGCAAACAATACTTCATTCTCCAGGACGGCACATAGGAGAGAGGGGAGAAGAAGAGGAGGAGTAGGAGGAGGAGGAGGTCGAGGAGGAGCAGTAGGAGGAGGAGGATTAAAAGGAGGAAGAGGAGGAGGATAACAAGGAACGCATTGAGAGTGTACTCGGAGAGAGAGAGAAGAGAGAGAGAGAGAGAGAGAGAGAGAGAGAAGAGAGAGAGAGAGAGAGAGAGAGAGAGAGAGAGAGATGAGAGAGAGAGAGAGAGAGAGAGAGAGAGAGCGAGAGAGAGAGAGAGAGAGAGAGAGAGAGAGAGAGACAGAATCAGACGACAGAATTATGACTATAAGAAAATATTATTCATCACTTGATAGATGTTCTTTGATTTTAACATAATATTTATTATTTTGGGTATTAAATACGTGTTCAGGTGGGGCTAAGGGTTCACCGCTTAACTACCGCCTGCGATAGTTAGGCATCGGATTTTAATTGGTGCGTCCTGGGAACACAGATGGTTATGATTGGTCATTGACGTTCAGAGGCCAGAAGTTTGCTGGTGAAGAATAAAATCATTATCTTGCTGCTGGTGCTCAGTTTGTGCGTACGTTTGTGTGTGTGTGTGTGTATTTGTGTGTGTGTGTGTATGTGTGTGTGTGTGTGTGTGTGTGTGTGTGTGTGTGTGTGTGTGTGTGTGTGTGTGTGTGTGTGTGTGTGTGTGTGTGTATGTCTCTGGTGTTGTACGTTATGCTGTATCCTTCGTCGCTTTCCTGTTTCCTATAACATCCAGTTTAAACAGAAGTTGAAGGTTTGGTACACAAATGCAGATGGATTAACGAATAAACATGAGGAATGGCAAGAAAGAATCAATGAGAAGTCCCCAGACATCATAGCAGTTACAGAGACAAAACTCACGGAGACAATAACAGATGCAATCTTCCCACCAGGATATCAGATCATGAGGAAAGATAGAAGGGGCAGGGGGGGAGGTGGGGTTGCTCTGCTAGTAAAAAACAGATGGAAATTCGAGAAAATGGAAGGCATAGATGAGATGGGAGAAAGAGACTACATAGTAGGTACACTTCAGTCTGGAGAACACAAGGTGGGCATTGCAGTGATGTATAATCCACCACAGAACTGCAGGAGGCCAAGAGAGGAATATGAAGAGAGCAACAGAGCAATGGTGGACACACTTGCTGAGGTGGCAAGAAGAGCTCACTCCAGCAGAGCAAAGTTGCTGGTTATGGGGGATTTCAACCACAGGGAGATTGACTGGGAAAACCTGGAGCCACATGGGGGTCCCGAAACATGGAGAGCCAAGATGATGGACGTGGTGCTGGAAAACTTCATGCACCAACATGTTAAGGACACTACCAGAGTGAGAGGGGAGGATGAACCAGCAAGATTGGACCTTGTGTTCACCCTGGGCAGTTCAGACATTGAGGACATCATGTATGAGAGTCCCCTAGGAGCTAGCGACCACGTGGTTCTGTGCTTTGAATATATAGTAGAGCTACAAGTGGAGAGAGTAACAGGAGTTGAATCGGAAAAGCCTGACTGTAAAAGAGGGGACTACATAGGGTTGAGGAACTTCCTGCAGGAGGTCCCATGGGACAGAGAACTGGCAGGAAAGCCAGTATATGAAATGATGGAATATGTAACAACAAAATGCAAGGAGGCAGTGGAAAGGTTTATTCCCAAGGGCAACAGAAACAACAGGAAGACCAGAACGAGCCCCTAGTTTACCCGACGGTGTAAGGAGGCAAAAACAAAGTGCAAAAGAGAATGGGAAAAGTACAGAAGGCAGAGAACACACGAAAATAGGGCGATCAGTCGCAGAGCCAGGAACGAGTACGCACAGGTAAGGAGGGAGGCCCAGCGACAGTATAAAAATGACATAGCATCGAAAATCAAGACTGACCCGAAACTGTTGTATAGCCACATCAGGAGGAAGACAACAGTCAAAGACCAGGTGATCAGATTAAGGACAGAAGGGGGAGAACTCACAAGAAATGAGCAGGAGGTATGTGAGGAGCTAAACAGGAGATTTAAGGAAGTTTTTACAGTAGAGACAGGTAGGGCTGTGGGAAGTCAGTACAGAAGGGAACATCAAGAGGGAATATACCACCAAGTGTTGGATGACATACGAACAACCGAGGAGGAGGTGAAGAAGCTGCTAAGTGACCTTGATACCTCGAAGGCGATGAGACCGGACAACATCTCCCCATGGGTCCTTAGAGAAGGAGCAGAGATGCTGTGCGTGCCTTTAACCACAGTCTTCAACACATCCCTTGAAACTGGGCAACTACCTGAGAAATGGAAGACAGCTAATGTAGTCCCCATATTTAAGAAAGGAAACAGAAATGAGGCGCTAAACTACAGACCTGTGTCTCTGACATGTATTGTGTGCAAAGTCATGGAGAAGATTATCAGGAGGAGAGTGGTCGAACACCTGGAACGGAACAAGATTATAAATGAAAACCAGCATGGGTTCATGGAAGGCAAATCTTGTATCACAAACCTCCTGGAATTTTATGACAAGGTAACAGAAGTAAGACACGAGAGAGAGGGGTGGGTTGATTGCATTTTACTAGACTGCAGGAAGGCCTTTGACACAGTTCCCCACAAGAGATTAGTGCAGAAGCTGGAGGATCAGGCGCATTTAACAGGGAGGGCACTGCAGTGGATCAGGGAATACCTGACAGGGAGGCAGCAACGAGTCATGGTACGTGAAGAGGTATCACAGTGGGCCCCTATGACGAGCGGGGTCCCACAGGGGTCAGTTCTAAGGCCTGTGCTATTTTTGATATATGCAAACGACATGATGGAAGGAATAGACTCTGAAGTGTCCCTATTCGCAGATGATGTGAAGTTGATGAGAAGAATTAAATCGGATGAGGATGAGGCAGGACTGCAAAGAGACCTGGACAGGCTGGACATGTGGTCCAGAAATTGGCTTCTCGAATTCAATCCTGCCAAATGCAAAGTCATGAAGATTGGGGAGGGGCAAAGAAGACCGCAGATAGAGTATAGGCTAGGTGGACAAAGACTACAGACCTCACTCAGGGAGAAAGACCTCGGGGTGACCATAACACCGAGCACGTCACCGGAGGCATACATCAACCAAATAACTGCTGCAGCATACGGGCGCCTGGCAAACCTAAATAAGGAATCGTTCAAAACACTGTACACTGTGTATGTTAGGTCCATACTGGAGTATGCAGCACCAGTCTGGAACCCACACCTGGTCAAGCACGTCAAGAAGTTAGAGAAAGTACAAAGGTTTGCAACAAGGCTAGTCCCAGAGCTCAGGGGAATGTCGTACGAGGAAAGGTTGAGGGAAATCGGACTGACGACACTGGAGGACAGAAGGGTCAGGGGAGACATGATAACGACATACAAGATACTGCGGGGAATAGATAAGGTGGACAGAGATAGGATGTTCCAGAGAGGGGACACAGGAACATGGGGTCACAACTGGAAACTGAAGACTCAGACGAGTCACAGGAGCGTTAGGAAGTATTTCTTCAGTCATAGAGTCGTCAGGAAGTGGAATAGCCTATCAAGTGAAGTAGTGGAGGCAGGAACCATACATAGTTTTAAGAAGAGGTATGATAAAGCTCAGGAAGCAGAGAGAGAGAGAGCACCTAGTAGCAATCAGTGAAGAGGCGGGGCCAGGAGCTGAGTCTCGACCCCTGCAACCACAATTAGGTGAGTATAATTAGGTGAGTACATACACAGATTGCATTTTCTTGGACTGTAAGAAGGCGTTTGACACAGTTCCAAACAAGAGATTAGTGCAAATACTGGAGGACCAGGCAGGGATAACAGGGAAGGCACTACAATGGATCAGGGAATACCTGTCAGGAAGACAGCAGCGAGTCATGGAACGCGGTGAGGTGTCGGAGTGGGAACCTGTGACGAGTGGAGGGGTCAGTCCGAGGATCAGTGTTGTTTCTGGTATTGTGAACGACATGACGGAAGGAATAGACTCCGAAGTGTCCCTGTTTCCAGTTAATGTGAAGTTGATGAGAGGAATTCAATCGGACGAGGACCAGGCAGAACTACAAAGGGATCTAGACAGGCTGCAGGCCTGGTCCAGCAATTGGCTCCTGGTGTTCAACCCCACCAAGTGCAAAGTCATGAAGATTAGGGAATGGCAAAGAAGACCGCAGACGGAGTACAGTCTAGATGGCCTGAACCTACAAACCTCACTCAAGAAAAAAGATCTTGGGGTGAGCATAACACCAGGCACATCTCCTGAGGCGCACATCAACAAAATAACTGCTGCAGCATAAGGGCGACTAACAAATTAAAGAACAGCATTCCGCCATCTTAATAGGAAATCGTTCAGGACCCTGTACACCGTGTACGCTAGGCCCATATTGGAGTATGCGGCACCAGTTTGGACCCACACCTAGCCAAACGCGTAAAGAAACTAGAGAAAGTGCAAAGATTTGCAACAAGACTAGTCCCAGAGCTAAGAGGTATGTCCTACAAGGAGAGGTTAAGGGAAATCAACCTGACGACACTGGAGGACAGGAGAGATAGGGGAGACATGATAACGACATATAAAATACTGAGAGGAATTGACAAGGTGGACAGAGCAGAATGTTCCAGAGATTGGACACAGCAACAAGGGGGCACAGTTGGAAGTTGAAAACTCAGATGAATCACAGGGATGTTAGGAAGTATTTCTTCAGTCACAGAGTAGTCAGGAAGTGGAATAGTTTGGGAAGCGATGTAGTGGAGGCAGTATCCAAACATAGCTTTAAGCAGAGGCATGATAAAGCTCATGGTGCAGGAAGAGTAACCCAGTAGCGGCCAGTGAAGAGGCGGGGCCAGGAGCTATTGAATCGACCCCTGCAACATCAACTAGGTGAGTACAACTAGGTGAGTACACACACACACACACACACACACACACACACACACACATGGAGCAAGGAGAGAGTGACGAAGTAGCAACCAGTGAAGAGGCAGGGACAGGAGCTATGAATCGACCCCTGCAACCACAATTAGGTGAGCACACACACCTTCCCGTCCTCCTTATTCGAGTCTGCAATTGCCTCTTGCAGCGACAACGCTCGAGTAATCTGGTTCATCCAATCAAACAGAGCCCAGCTTGTCTCGTCTCGCTTCACAGGAGACAAGCAGCCTTCAGTGAGCCAGGTCCACTAGGCCGGTCTTGTACCTTAAATGAAGGAGAAGAAAAGTGAGCTATAACATCTTAATATTCTCTCTCTCTCTCTCTCTCTCTCTCTCTCTCTCTCTCTCTCTCTCTCTCTCTCTCTCTCTCTCTCTGTCTGTCTCTCTCTCTCTCTCTCTCTCTCTCTCTCTCTCTCTCCCTCTCTTGTTCTTCTCTCTATCAAGACCTTTTATATAACCAAATGTAAAGAAATTGTGGATAAATTAAAATAGGGGCCAGGAGTGTGCAATTGGAATGGTGATAGAACTGGTTTAGCTGGTTTATGGTGGTGTCAGAACTGACTCTACCTGGTCATATAACAAGGACAACAACAATACAGTTTCTAAACCTCTAGAAATAGAACAAAAAAGAGCGAATGTTATAACTAACGCGATGAAGAACAAATAACAAGGGAGAGTAAAGGAGCTAAAATAGAGGTAGTGAAAATTAGAGAATACAAATAAAAAATAAATAAATGTCAAAAGAAGTGGCGAAACGTAGCAAAAGTTTCCCCTTCTGTGTGTTGGTTCGTCATGAGTGGAGGAAAATTTTGTCTTTAAATGTTGAATTAAATGTATGGAAATATTTGATTGCTAATCCAATTGAGGCAGCGGTTGAGGCAGCGGTTGAGGCAGCGATTGAGGCAGCAATTGAGGCAGTGGTTGAGGCAGCTGTTGAGGCAGCGATTGAGGCAGCAATTGAGGCAGTGGTTGAGGCAGCTGTTGAGGCAGCGATTGAGGCAGCAATTGAGGCAGTGGTTGAGGCAGCTGTTGTAAGTCCGTCAAGAAACTGGATAAATTACAGAGGTTTGCAGCAAGACTAGTCCCGGAGCTGAGGGGTATGTCCTACAAGGAGAGGTTAAGGGAACTAGTTCAACTGATGACACTGGAAGACAGGAGGACTAAGGAAGATTTGGTAATGACATACAAAATACTGAGAGGAATCGACAGGTTGAATAGGGGCAGAATGTTTCAGAGATGGGAAATAGGGACAAGAAAGCACAACTGAAAGTTAAAAACTCAGATGAGTCACTGGGATGTTAGGTAGCATATCTTCAGCCTTAGTGTTGTCAGGAAGTGCAACAATCTGAAGAGTGAAGTCATAGAGGCAGGATCCATACATAACTTTAAGAAGAGGTACGACAAGGCTATTGGAGCCGGGAAAGAGTGGATCTAGTGACAACCAGCGAAGAGACGGGGCTAGGAGCTGTAAATCGACCCCTGCAACCACATATGAGAGAATACATAGTGAGTATACACACACACACACACACACACAACACACACACACACACACACACACACACTGTAAGTGCGGTAAGTCCCAGGAGGTTATTCAGGTCACAAGAAGGTGTGGGCAGCCAAGGACCACTGAGACTTACCTTAAAGCACAAGCCACCTACCTTTCAGTACATAATAAACCCACACATAATTCCACACACAATTACACACAAAATTACACACACACACACACACACACACACACACACACACACACACACACACACACACACACACACACACACACACACACACATATCCAGACACACACAACACTCCCCCCTCACCACCGACATCTCACTACTTCCCCTGATCCATCCCCTCCTTCGACACCCTCCCCTCCCCCGTTCACCCCAAACCCTCCCCACCCCTCCCCACTCAGCTCCCAAATAGCCACAGTTCCTCCACTACTTCCCCCCCCCCCCACACTCTGACACACACACTACTAACCTAACATACAGAACTACATAGGTTTCCCACTCTGAGGCAATCAGGATAAAACAAAAATGGTTGCCAGAGAGCAACAAGAAAAACCAAGGGACAGGAGGAGGAAAATGCAAAGGAAGATTGGGCAGCAGAGCTCATAAAAAGGGATCATGAATGGGAAAAGAAACTAGAAGAACTTAGCATGAGAATGGAAGAGAGGATAGGTATGGAAAGCAGGAAGTGGGAGGTGCATGTCAAAGCAGCAGAAGCTAGGATACAGAGTTTAGAAGAGGAATTGAAAAATCTGAAACAGCCTAGAGAACTAAAGAACATTTTGGGATTGACAACAGAGACTGCTACCTCAGCCACAAATAAGGGGACTGTAGGGAAAGAAGGGGACACAACTGCATGGAGAAGCTCTATCAGAGGAGACTGTAGCAAATGAAAGAGCTAAGCTTTATGTGGAGGCCCTAACAGACAACAACAGTGCCCAAGGAAAGCCGAGAAGGGAAAATGACAGGCCACTGAGCCCAAGTACATTAGCCAGTGAAACTGATGAAAGGAAAGCTGCAGTGGAGGAAACCAAATTAAATGAGGGGATACACAGGATAATGCAGTGGGAGAATGAAAGGGTGAGGTCAGTCTTTGTGTATGGGCTCCAGGAAGTCGAAGGGGAAACATATGAAGCAAGAAAACAAGGGGAAAAAAAAGCAATTGAAAGCATCATGAAAGCAATAGGAGAAGACGATATGACCCAGCTGGAAAATTTTCGGAGAATAGGGGGTTTGTAAAAAAAAGAACCCGGCCAGTGAGAGTGACCTTCAAGGCAGAAGCGACTCGGACCAGGATACTGCAGGAGAAAGCACGATTAAGGGACATGACGGCATACAGGAGGGTGTATCTCGACCGCGACAGAACACAAGAAGAAAGGAAGAAACTGAGAGAGATGGTACAAAGGCGAAGGAGGAAAGAGAGGGGATGGAGAAGACAGACAGGAGATCCCAGACCCAGGAAGAAGATCTAATACAGCCTCCCTCACAACTTTCTATAGAAGCCTCCCAACCAGGTCACCCCAGTGCAACCAAACACTCTAAATCAAACACCCATGCCACATCCAATGCCCACACCCACTACATTACAAACTTCACCCCCACAGCAACAACCCATAGTTCCTTACCAGGTCTCCCACTTCCCCAACCCCAATATACTTCCAGACCACAGTCTTAGAGAAGAAGTTGAAGGTGTGGTATACAAATGCAGATGGAATAACAAACAAGTATGAGGAGTGGCACGAAAGAATCAAAGAGACATCCCCAGACATAATAGCACTCACAGAAACAAAACTCACCAGAATAATAACAGATTCAATCTTTCCATCCGGATATCAAATCTTCAGGAAAGACAGAGGGAGGAGAGGGGGAGGAGGAGTTGCACTGCTCATTACAAACCAGTGGGGTTTTGAGAAAATGGAAGGAATGGATGGCATGGGCGAAAGGGACTACTTAGTAGGAACAATCCAGTCTGAGGGACATAAGGTGATAATTGCAGTAATGTACAACCCACCACAGAACTGCAGGAGGCCAAGAGAAGAATACGATGAGAGCAACAGAGCAATGATCAACACACTAGCCGAGGTGGCCAGGAGAGCACACATGGGGGGAGCAAAGTTACTAGTTATGGGTGATTTCAATCACAAGGAGATTGACTGGGAAAACCTGGAGCCCCATGGGGTCCCGAAGCATGGAGAGCCAAGATGATGGATGTGGTACTGGAGAACCTCATGCATCAACATGTTAGAGACACTACCAGAGAGAGAGGAGAGGATGAACCAGCAAGGTTGGACCTTGTATTCACCATGAGTAGTTCGGACATCGAGGTATCATGTATGAAAGGCCCCTGGGAGCTAGTGATCATGTGGTTCTGTGCTTTGACTACATAGTTGAGCTCCAAGTGGAGAGAGTAGCAGGAATAGGCTGGGAAAAACCAAACTACAAAAGGGGAAACTACTCAGCATGAGGAACTTCCTTCAAGACATCAGTGGGGGAGGGAACTGACAGGAAAACCAGTACAAGAAATGATGGACTATGTAGCAACAAAATGCAAGGAGGCAGAGGAGAGGTTTGTTCCCAAGGGAAACAGAAATAATGGGAAGAACAGAACGAGTCCTTAGTTCACCCAAAGGTGTAGGGAGGCAAAAACTAGGTGTACTAGAGAATGGAAAAGGTACAGAAGACAGAGAACTCAGTAAAATAAAGAAATCAGCCGAAGAGCCAGAAACGAATATGCACAGATAAGAAGGGAGGCTCAGAGACAATATGAAAATGACATAGCATCAAAAGTAAAGACTGACCCGAAGCTGTTGTACAGCCACATCAGGAGGAAAACAACAGTCAAGGACCAGGTAATCAGACTGAGGAAGGGTGATGGGGAATTCACAAGAAACGACCGAGAGGTATGTCAGGAGCTAAACACAAATTTAAAGAGGTATTTACAGTGGAAACCAGTAGGACTCCAAGAAATCAGAACAGGGGAGCACACCAGCAAGTGCTGGACGAGGTACATATAACCAAGGAGGAGGTGAAGAAGCTGCTATGCGAACTTGACACCTCAAAGGCGGTGGGACCAGACAACATCTCTCATGGGTCCTTAAAGAGGGAGCAGAGATATTGTGTGAGCCATTAACAAAGATCTTCAACACATCATTTGAAACTGGCAACTCCCTGAGGTATGGAAAATGGCAAATGTAGTCCCCAATTTTTAAAAAGGGAGACAGACATGAGGCACTAAACTACAGACCTGTATCTCTAACGTGTATAGTATGCAAGGTCATGGAGAAGATCATCAGGAGGAGAGTGGTGGGGCACCTGGAAAGAAACAAGTGTATAATTGACAACCAGCACACGGTTTCAGGGAAGGAAAATCCTGTGTCACAAACCTACTAGAGTTTTATGACAAGGTGACAGAAGTAAGACAAGAAGAGAGGGGTGGATCGACTGCGTATTTTTGGACTGCAAGAAGGCTTTCGACACAGTTTCCTCACAAGAGGTTACTGCAAAAGCTAGAGGACCAGGCACACATAACAGGAAAGGCACTGCAATGGATCAGAGAATATCTGACAGGGAGGAAACAACGAGTCATGGTAGCGCAGCGAGGTGTCAGAGTGGGCGCCTGTGACAAGCGGGTTCCACAGGGTCAGTCTAGGACCTGTGCTGTTCTTGGTATACGTGAACGACATAACGGAAGGGATAGACTCAGAAGTGTCCTTGTTTGCAGACGATGTGAAGTTAATGAGAAGAATCGAATCGGACGAGGATCAGGCAGGACTACAAAGAGATCTGGACAGGCTACAAGCCTGGTCCAGCAACTGGCTCCTTGAATTTAACCCTGCCAAATGCAAAGTCATTAAGATTGGGGAAGGGCAAAGAAGACCGCAGACACAATATAGTTTATATGGCCAAAGACTCCAAACATCACTCAAGGAAAAGATCTGGGGTGAGTATAACACCTGAGCATATCTCCTAGGCGCACATCAATCAGATAACTGCAGCAGCATACGGGCGCCTGTCAACCTATCGGATACGTATCCGATTCACCTCCAGTAAGGATTCGTTTAAGACTCGTACACATCTACGTCAGGGCCCATACGAGTATCGAGCACCATTTGAATCCCACGACCCTAGTCAAGCACGTCAAGAAATTAGAGAAAGTGCAAAAGGTTATGCAACAAGACCTAGTCCCAGAGCTTAAACGGGGAATGTCCTAATGAAGAAAGGAATGAGGAAACGGCCTGACGACACTGAGGCCAGGAAGGGACAGGGGAGACATGATAACCGAACATATAAAATACTGCGCGGAATAGAACAGGTGGACAAAGACGGATGTTCCAGAGATTGGGAACACAGACACAAGATGTCACAATGGAAGTTGAAGACTCAGATGACTCCAAAGGGATGTTAGGAAGTATTTCTTCAGTCAATATGTAGTACAGGCCATGGAATAGCCTAGAAAGTGATGTGTGGGAGGCAGGAACCATACATAGTTTTAAGGCGAGGTATGATAGAGATCATGTGGCAGGGAGAGATAGGACCTAAGTAGCAATCACGAAGAGGCGGGGCCAGAGCTGTGACTCACCCCTGACAACCACAAATAGGTGAGTACAAATAGGTGAGTACACAACACTCACACACACACAACACACACACACACAACACACACAACACGCGCGCAAACACTCACACATACACACACACACCACTCACACACCCACACACACACACACACACACACACACACACATACACACACACACACACTCACACACACTACCACACACAGCACTCACACACACCACACACACACACAGGTACCATTAGACTTGTCTTGGGTAAGGTCTCTGAGACTCTTTTTCCTACCTCTCATGATCCCCTCAGGAGCTGTGTGTGGCGGCCCACTGTAATAAAACCTTCATAACCTTTTAAATAATGTATGTTCCTCTTTCTCTCACCTCTCTCTCTCTCTCTCTCTCTCTCTCTCTCCGCTCATCTCTCGTCTCTCTCTACATCACTCTCTCTCGTCATCTTCTCTCATCTCTCTCAACCTCCTCTCTCTCCTCTCGCTCGCTCTCCCTCTCTCACTCTCCTTCACTCTCTCTTCTCGTCTCTTCTCTCTCTCTCTCTCTCTCCTTAAACATCTCTCTGCAATAGAATAGAATCATCCATTCACTAACGAGGCTTGCTCAAGTTTTTTTATGCAAGTCATTTTTCACTCACACCCACCTGATGTTCTGTTGTACATTCCTGTTACAACTTTGCACCTCGAACGCTGGCCCCCACCCTTTTTTGGCACCTCGTTGCTGGAACCACTTGGCACGTCGAATGCTGGAACCACCTGGCACCTCGTCAGTTTGACAAGTCCTTACTTTGGCCGTGACATTTTTGGCAGTGCGTGGATTAAGGACTCCTTTTCATCTTAGCTGTATATCCGTCGGTTTGCGTGATACGCATTTCTTGGTTTCTGGAAACGAAATAGCGGAGTCCGATTCTGTGACGGTGTAGTGCGTTTCTGTAACGCTATAGTGCGTTTCAGTGACGCTGGAGTGCATTTTTGTAACGCCAAAGAAAGTTTCTGTTACGCTTGTGGGCGTTTCTGTGAAGCTGCATGAACTAAGGGAAATTCTTAAACGGCTTGGAAAAGGGATGGTAAGATGGAGAGATGGTGGACCCTACATATAGCTCTAGACACTAGATGTACACAACTGTTGTTATTTACAGTTGATACCTGAATGTATAGTAGGAACCCTTTGGTGCCTTAATTAAAATACCACCGGCAAAACAGAACCCTTTCGGGCAAGAGGCCATGCGCTGCATGATTCAAATCTTACCTTACTAATAGGTATTCAGTTATGTCACCATTAAAGACACAGCAGCAATCAACAAACACTGCCACTTGGATACTGGAGTTCCGCAGGGAAGTGTCCTGGTCCCCTTGCTCTTCCTCATATACATCAAATGATCTTCCCAACGTATCTCGAACAACCTGAACCCCATTCTCTTTGCTGACGAAACGACTTATTCCATCTCCACCCTAATCTTGGCCACCCTCAACACCATTGTTAATAGAGCTGATCAAAATATCGCTTGGATGGACAGCCAATAAACTTACGCTTAACGTTGACAAAACACTACATTACATTATGTTTGGTAGCAGAGCAGAGATGCGCAAAATAACATTAAGATTCGACAACACCTAATTGCCAGGCATAATGAGGGCAAAATCCTAGGCCTATACCCTCGACAACAAACCCTGAACTTCAGCACCCATATCCAGCACAAAACAAAAAGTATCCAAAACGCGGGTGGGAACCTCACCGCAAACGATACAACTTGCCGCAAAACTTCCCTTCACTACACTATACCATTCACTTATATATCCATACCTCACCTATGCTATCTGTGCTTGGGGTTCAACTGCAGCAACACACCTAAAGCCAATAAATAAAACCCAATAAAAAATCCACCGGCAACACCCCCCCCCCACTCTTCATAGATCTAAACTTACTCCCTGTTCAGTACATCCACGCTTACTACTGTGCAATCTACATCTACAGGACCTTAAATTCCAATATTAACCTTGACCTAAAACGCTTTCTTGATAGTTGTGACAGAACCCACAGGCACAACACCAGACACAAACATCTCTATGACATTCCCCGTGTCCGACTAAACCTTTACAAAAATTCAATGTATGTCAAAGGCCCTAAAATCTGGAGCACCCTACCTGAAAATTCCAAAACTGCAGACACATTCATCACCTTCAAAATACCATCAGAAAACATCTTGTCTCCCTGATACACCCTGTCAACTAATAATAGAATACCACCTGGTGGTTCACACTTACATTAAGCCTTGACCAACGAAATCTCTCAATCTCAATAAAGATCTAACTTCATAGTTTGGCCTCTGTAATATATTTTACTAACATGTATAGCCAAACAAAACCAAATTCCTGTAAACTCACATAGTAATCCTTATAGAGAATAAACTTTTGAATTGAATTGAATTAAGATTAATTGCCTGTGAAATGCCTAGCATGCAGCTCCATGCATCGTAATCAGTTATTGTACACAGAACCCCACCTAACCATCAACTCAGCATGAATTTGGAAACCCGAATTGAAATAATTGAAGAAATCCTGACAAACAACCAGTCAAGACAGTCTAGTTGGGCAAAGCCTCTCCTGACCTCAGAGGATTACACGCCACAGCCAAGATGGGAGTCTGAGATCCTCTACTCAGTGACAGGCCAGATGGGATTTCGAACTGCAGAAGCAATTATTATCAACCCAGGAAAGGACATAACATTATTCTTTGAGCATGTGCAAAATTCGACAGTGCTGGCGAGGCAATTTCTTTGTTACTGCGACTCTCAAACACGGTAGTAAAATTGCCATATTATGTTACGTTCCGTATCGCCGAAGGTAACAAATTCACGGGATAAAACGTTATTGGCTCATAAAACGCGCATTTGGTGGTATTGGCATCGTCGACATTTTCTGAACCGACTCCAGCAACCGGAGCTGGAATGCCTGTGTATGGAGTGCTTTATAACCCTCCGAGCAGGTGAAGCAGCTCATCTGGAAACCTGGTTTAAATTTGTGTTTTCATTCTTGAAATGGTGGTGGTGGTGGTGGGTTGTGGTGGTGGTAGTAGTTGTGATGGTGGTGGAAAACGGTTGTTCTGCTGGAAACGACAGTTAAGTTACGACTGCATAAATTCAAGAATTGCTCTTACATAACCCACAGGAGCAAAGACCGGAATTTAGAACAAGGCGAGCTCGACACCTGTACACACATTTAGGTAAGAACACACACATACAGACACAGACACACAGACACACAGACACATACACAGACACACACACAGACACGCACAGACACAACACACACACACACACACACACCACACACACACAACACACCACACACACACACTACACACACACACACACACACACACACACAACACACACACACACACACACACACACACACACACACACACACACACACATAAACACACACACACACACACACACACACACACACACACACACACACACACACACACCACACACATAAACACACACACACACACACACACACACACACACACACACACACACACACACAACACACAACACACACACACACAACACACACAATGCTATCAAGTAACATAAAACGACACTTTTTTACATTAAGTGCCAGAGTAAACAAGTCAGACGACATGATCCATATCCAACGCAACGTCACATTAACTTGCTTTTTCTTCTTCTTCTTCTCTCTTCTTCTTTCTTCTTCTTCTTTCTTCTTCTTCTTCTTCCTTCTTCTTCTTCTTTCTTCTTCTTCTTCTTCTTCTTCTTCTCTTCTTCTTCTTCTTCTTCTTCTTTCTTCTTCTTCTTCTTCTTCTTCTCTTCTTCTTCTTCTCTTCTTCTTCTCTCTTCTTCTTCTTCTTCTTCTTCTTCTTTTTCTCTCTCTTCTTCTTCTTCTTCTTCTTCTTCTTCTTCTTCTTCTTCTTCTTCGTCTTCTTCTTCTTCTTCTTCTTCTTCTTCTTCTTCATCTTCTTCGAATCTGGCTATTTTGGATAACTGGTGGCAGAAAGTCAGTGGAGCATAACAAATGAGAGCTGCTCGGAGTGAGCTATCTGCCTCAACAACTAACACTTATATGGGATTCAAATCTGATTGAATCTCATTCCAAAGAAGCTGTGTGTTCCCTGGGGGTTTAGTGATCACCAAAAATATAAGTCTTCTTTTTTCGTTTCCTCTTCGTCCTCTTCTCTTCTTCCTCCTCTTCTCTTCTTCCTCCTCCTCCTCCTCCTGCTGTTGTTACTGACCTAATCCACTACCAGCCGTAGGGTACTCCAGTCTTGCCTTTGAGTGCAAGGCCACCTTTCATCTTGGTAAAATGTCCCTCGCAATTGCCTCACAGAGCGATTTACTCTCTGTGAGTTTGTGGGATTCATCCTGGATCATGCATTCCAGGGGATTCCCCACTAGCTCGGAAGGGCTTACCCTGGAGGATTTACGACCAGCGTTAAAGTGGGATTTAAGGAGCGTGAAAGGAGTCTTTGAGACCAAAGGAATCCTAAGAGAGACCCAGGAGAAGATATGCATATCCACTGTTGTTTCTATTATTTTTTGGTGGTGCTGGTGAGGAGAGGAGGGGGTAGTTAGTTGTTGTAGCTAGGTGGTGGTAATGTGTTTTGATGCATTTGGAGATTGGTGTCTGTGGGATTGAGGGTGATGTCGGTGGTGGGAGTAGCGGCGTAGGCTGTGGTAGGGGTTGTGGTGGAAGGGTGTAAAGAAGGGGGGGTGGGGGTTTGGGGGTATGTGGTGGTGGTCGTCGTCGTTGGAGGTTGGTGGTTGTGGTAGGTGGTTTGGGGTTTGTGGAGATGGTGGTGGTTGTTGTGGTGCTGGCGGTAGTAGTTGATAATGGTAGTGGAAGGGTAGAGTGGATGCCAAAGGTGATTGGTGGATTGTGGCTATGGTGATTGGAGGAGGTTATGGTGGTTGATGACTGTGATGTTTGGTGTCGTGGCGATGGTAATAGAGCGGAAAAGGGGTTGAGTATCACTGGCTGTGGTGAGCTTTAATTCTTTTCATTAGTTTCAAGTCATCAGATCATTCACGCATGTTAGGAACAACATCAGCCTTAGTACCGATCCTTAGTGGACCCCGCTAGTCACTCTCACCCATACTGATGCTTCTTCCCTTGCTATTACACATAAACAACCCTTGAGTATCTTTACTGTCGGAACATTTCGCCTGCACAACAAACGTCTTCAGTCGAATACGGGACAATATAAACTTGGAACCAGTCGACGAAATACTTTTGTGATAACCAGGTCAAGCCTTGGTAGGAAGTAACCAGTTCCTTAAACCTCAATTCTAGTTATTCTTCCTTAGATACGCCTTTGTGCGACTGTGTATATCTTTGCTTGTCTGTTTGGCCCCCCGAGTCTCTTTACAATATAAAAATAGCTTTGATCAAACCCTTCCCTATCAGGAACGCCTCAGCCAACATTGGAAATTCTGTCAATACACTGCGAGTTCGCCGTCAACTGCCCGTCACACCGTCGACCCTCGCACACCTGGAAATTGACAACACCAGCTCTATAATTTCGTCTAAATCTCTCGTATATAAAATACAGTAAATAATATGGATACTAATGCACCTGTCACTTCATGTTGAATATACAGCGCAATATATCACTTTCAGGTCCCCAGATATCTAACAATCGGAGACAAACTAGAGACGAACTAGTGACAATATAGTGGCTGGAAACATCGGATCGAAACATCGTCTAAAATTTCCCTCTCCACAGTGAGGGTTAGCCGGGAATAATCTAGATAAGGTGCAAGAACACGCAACGAAGCTAGCATCTTTCTTACTGAAACAAAACTCGCGAGGAGAGACTAAGAGCGGCAAACCCTCTTAAAACGCTACACTACATAGTGCAATTATTTTTAAATTTATAGAAAAAAAAATGCATCAAAATTGCTTAGATCGCAACAAACCTTTCTTCAGTTCCTGCTATGCAAATCTTTATTAATTC
>NC_069416.1:39867156-39914656 GCF_026875155.1 Cherax quadricarinatus | reverse complement strand
TCATCATCCTTTTCCTCCTTCCCTTACGTCTTATTTTCCTTTTATACCTTCTCTTCCTTCTCTTATACCTCCTCCTCCTTCTCTTCTTCAGTTCTTCCTCCTCTTAAATCTCCTTCTCCTCGTCCTCCTTCTCTTCTTCTAACCTCCTCCTCATCTTACTCCAGCTCCTATTTATTCTTCCTCCTCTTCATCATTCCCCTCACCCCTTCCTATGGTCCTCCGAAGGTGGTATTAAACCACGGAAATTAGTTCTGTCATTCACAACCCCTTCCCCCCACCCCTCATTCCCGTCCCCCTATTCCCCTCTTTGTCCCTCTCTCATTCTTTCCCGTTATCGCCTCACGTTTTCTACTCCTCCTCCCGTCCAGTTTCCTCATATCTTTGTCTTTCGATGTTTTACCCTACTTGACCTTACCGTTCCGTCTCTGAGAGAGAGAGAGAGAGAGAGAGAGAGAAGAGAGAGAGAGAGAGAGAGAGAGAGAGAGAGAGAACTGGTAGAGGACGGGGCAGAGGACGTGGAAGAGGACGTGGAGGAGGAAGACATCTACAGCCGTCTCACCCTCCACTAACACATTTCCAGCGGCAGAATCTGAGGACAAATCTGCAAAACACAGGAGGTGCAACAAATCCTAGTCCACCCTCCCAGGCACCTAGGCTGTGCTCTCGCTGTCACCGGAAGGGGCACACTGCCTACAACTGCCTGCGAGATACCAGGTGTAATTACTGCTACAAGAAAGGACATCAGGAGGACCAGTGTCGGAAGAAAAAGGAACTTGACAGACAGGGCCACCTGTTTAGAGACCTGTTCTCAGAACAAACCAGCAGGATCTCTGAATTGGTGACAAACTCACACGTCACCCACTTAGCTACTCCTATCCCAGCCCAGCAGGTGGTATTGTGCCTTATACAAGACCACAGACCTACATCCCTGCAGCTGCCTCAGTACCCTACCTCTCTCAAGGGCAGGCACCTTACATTCCCTACACACCCACCACCTCTAGCTGACCACTTCATCATGAGGAGCCAGTCTATCAGCATCCTGTCGGCCAACATTAGAGGTTTCATTACTAATGTTGGAGAGCTCACACATAGTTTTGTGAACACTCGACGTCCCGACATGATAGCTGTTGTTGAAACATTTTTGGATGACAGGACTCCAGAAAATTTTGCAAGAATTGCTGGCTACACCTCATGGATGAGAAGAGACAGGCAAGGGCAAGGAGGAGGTGTTGCTGGGTGCTTCTCTAAATGTGTTCATGCCCAGCACATTGATGTTGCCACCCCTACACATCTTGAAATGATGTTCTTCAAGCTCTGTATAAACACTAGTACCTCTGTACTAGCATGTGCAATGTACAGATCTCAGTGGCAACATGCAGACCCCATCAACTTCCTAATGGAAAATATTGACTCCCTTCTGCTACAACACAACTGTCAACATCTTATAATTGTTGTGACCTCAACCAGCACCTTATACAGAGGGACTTTGATGACCTTCTTGCAGTGTTTTGACATGAGAAACTTTGTTGATTTCCCTACTCATATCTCTGGCTCCTCCCTTGACCCAGTAGTGAGTGATCTGGCAGAAGGCATAGTCACTTGTCAACCCCTCGGCTACGTTGGATCGTCTGACCACAAGGCTGTTTTTACGACACTTAAGATCCCAACAGAACGAGGTGAGGAGTCCACACGCACACCTGGCTATGGGAAAAGAGTAATTGGCCAGCCCTTTGCTCTGAGCTCGCCACCACCGATTGGAATGCTCTTCTCCAAGTGAAAGCCTTCACTGGACACATTCTTAATCTACAACAAGAACACATTCCTCACCGGCAATATGTGACGAAGCCTACAGATCAGCCTTGGTTTTGGCTTTCGTTGTAGAGAGGCTGCTACTGCTAAGTACAAAGCATGGCGAAGGTATAAGAGACATCCTACCACCTATAACAGGAACTTGCACACGCAAGCCTGTAGGCACATGGGGATGTTTCAAAAGTGGGCCATTGCTAAATGGGAGGTGGACACTAAAAGAAAGCTAGCATCAGGTAGGGTGAGGCTTCAAAACCTGGTGGTCCCTGGTCAAGGACAGACAAGGTTATCTGCCTGATGAACTTATTCCACCTCTAAATCGACAGGATGGGACCACCTCTACTAGTAGTTCAAGAGAAGGCGGACCTCTGCTGAACACTTGCTACCAAAATGCAAGTACTTGATCCAGCAAGGAACCCTCCTTGGCTAGCTGCAAGAACTGTGTCAAAACTGTCAGTGTGACAATAAGGCAGGAGGAGGTGCATTTCCTTCTTAAATCGCTTGACCAAGAAAAGGCTGTGGGCCCAGACAAGTTGAGCCCAAGATTGTTGAGAAGATGTGCAGACCACTAGCAGCACCTCTAACTCGCATCTTTCAGCACTGCCTAGTACAGTGTAAATGGCCCTCTCTATGGAAAGAGGCAAATGTAGTCCCTGTTCACGAAAAAGAAGAGCAGAGCAAGAAATCAGCAACTACAGACCATGTCACTCCTGTCAATCACCTGGTAAGATCCTTGAGACAATAATCTCAAGACAAATGACAGAGTTTTTGACTACCACTCACTACTTTGTGATCGTCAATATGGTTTCAGAAAGGTTACTCTGCTGCTGATCTGTTATTAAACCTCTCCACTAAGTGGCAACCAGTCACTGGATGAATCCAAAGTCAGCTGTGTGGTATCACTGGACATTGATGGCGCTTTCGACCGGGTGTGGCACCAGGGCCTCTTAGCAAAACTTCAAGCACTGGGAATTGCAGGCTCTACGCTATGTCTCCTCAGTGATTACCTTCATGGTAGATCTCTAAGTGTAGTTCTCAATGGAACGGAATCAGCAAGACATCCTATTGGGCAAGTGTTCCACAAGGAAGTGTGCTGGGTCCATTGTTATGGAATGTCTACTTCAACGACCTTCTTCATCTCATCCCAGAATCACATGCATATGCAGACGACTGTACACTGACATTCACTTATCCAAGAGAAGAAATGCCAGCTGCTTTAAGCTACATCAATCACCAGCTGAGAGCTATATCAGCTTGGGGAAATAGATGGCAAGTAACATTTGCACCTGAAAAAACGCAAATGATGATCGTCTCTAGGCACCATGATGGTAATGCTGGTGCAGTAGTAAGGATGAATGGGAGGGTGTTGGCACCTGGAGAAGAAGTTGATATCCTTATGGTGAAATTTGACTCCAAACTAACCATGAAGAACCATGTTATAAATCTTGCAAACAAGGCAGCCAGGAAGTTTACAGCACTTCGCCGTATCTCGCATCTGCTTGACAGTAGGGCTTGCAAGATTCTAGACGAGGCACAAGTACGCTCACACCTTGAGTATGCTCCACTTTCTTGGTTTGCCTGTCCCCCCCCTCTCATCTGCGACTGCTTGACAGAGTAGAGAACAGAGCAAGACGTCTCATCTCTCGCCTGGACCCATCATGGATAGATCTGTCATTTCAGTAGAGCCTTCAACACAGGAGGGATGTGGGTGGCCTTACTGTTATGTACAAGGAAAAGATAGTCAAAATACCACACTTGGATCCACTTCGAGGACAGCATGAAACAAGCTTTTATGCCACAAGACGGGCAGAAAGCAGCAACTTCACTCTGGCTGTACCCTTCTCTAGAACATCACTCCATCTGAGATCATACATACCCAGGATGACTCGAGTATGGAACACATTCGTGCAGCATAATGATGTCAACGAGATAAAGTCAGTTGATCAAATGAAAATGCTGGCCCACAGATGGCTCCAACTTCATCCTGTTCCCTACTTGTATGTCTCATAACAATAAAAATGCTTTCAAATGAGCTGATGTAGGTAACATCTCTTAGCTTGCCAATAAAGTTAGGAATCCTTAACCTGTAAATAGCTTGTCAATAAAGCTAGGGATCCTTAACCTTGTCAAACCCTGCGTAAAAAAAAAAAAAAAAAAAAAAAAAAAGAGAGAGAGAGAGAGCGAGAAGAGAAGAGAGAGAGAGAGAGAGAGAGAGAGAGAGAAGAGAGAGAGAGAGAGAGAGAGAGAGAGAGAGAGAGAGAGAGAGAGAGAGAGAGAGAGAGAGAGAGAGAGAGAGAGAGAGAGAGAGAGAGAGAGAGAGAGAGAGAAGAAAAAGATGGATAGCGATTTCTGAGGTTATGACATTAGGCAAGAAGTTGAGAGCAGTTTTCTTTGACGATTTTTTTTCCTTCTTACCTCGCCCTCTCCTCCCCTCTCCTACCCTCTCCTAACCCCTCTCCTAACTCTGTCTGCCTCTCATTCCCCTCATTCTCTTCCCCTCCCTCGCTCGTCCAGAGTCAGAGACTGTCATGGCTAAAATGTCATCACTGAGACAGTCACTGGAAGCCAGATTTGTTACTCAACTTTTGGTCAAGGAAAAAAATTCTTGTCAACAAAAATTTATGACATTTACTGAGGAAAAGTTTGACCAGAAGCTGCTTCTTCAGTCCTAAGAACTGTGGAGAAGAACTGGAGAAGCCACTCCTAGCGGAACGTTTAGCCAATAAATATTTTGAACTGTATGTGTACTCACCTAATTGTACTCACCTAATTGTGGTTGCAGGGGTCGAGACACAGCTCCTGGCCCCCGCCTCTTCACTGATCGCTACTAGGTCCTCTCCCTATCGCTTCCTGACTTCGTGTGTATGTGTGTGTACTCACCTATTTGTACTCACCTATTTGTGGTTGGGAGGGGTCGAGTCCTAGCTCCTGGCCCCGCCTCTTCACCGGTTGCTACTAGGCCCTCTCTCCCCCCCGCTCCATGAGCTTTATCAAACCTCGTCTTAAAACTGTGTAGGGTTCCTGCCTCCCCCAAACGTCTTTTTTCTAGGCTATGTATGTATGTATGTATGTATGTATGTATGTATGTATATGTGTGTGTGTTGTGTGTGTGTGTGTGTGTGTGGGGGTGTGTGTTGTGTTGTGTGTGTGTGTGTGTGGGGTGTGTGTGTTGAGGGGTGTGTGTACCCACCTAATTGTCCCTCACTTAATTGTGGTTGCAGGGGTCGAGTCCCAGCTCCTGGCATCACCTCTTCACTGGTCGCTACTTAGGTCACTCTCCCCAGCTCCGGGGAATTTTATCACCCCTATTCTTAAAGCTATGTATAGATCCTGCCTCCACAACATCACTTTCCAGATTATTCCACTTCCAGACAACTCTGTGACTGAAGAAATACTTCCTAACATCCCTGTGATCATCTGATTCTTCAACTTCCAATTGTGGGCCCCTTTTTGCTTTGTCCCATCTCGGGAACACCTGTCTTGTCCACCTTGTCGATTCCTCTCGTATTTTTTATATTATCATATCCCTCCTATCTCTCCTGTCTTCTAGTGTCGTCAGGTCGATTTTCCTTAACCTCTCCTCGTAGGACATACCCTTTGCCCCGGGGGACTAGTCTAGTTGCAAACCTTTTATTACAACCAAGGAGTACAAAAGGCCTGTTTATCCTGGGTGTAAAGGGAGCAAAATAAACACAGCCAGAAAAACTTTTGACTTATATTATCCTTCACCAAGTAAGAACGAATTATGTACACTATATATGCTATGTACAACAATAGGTATTAGTGCACTCCACGGTAAGAAAGGGCAAAAATAGAAGCCACTAGAGAGCAGACCGTGCTTCAACCAGCTCTAGAATGGGAATGACAAGGGCAGACAGGTGTGTGGTGCCCACAACACCTCTGCGATTGCCAAAACCATCTTCTCATTGGCTGGAACTTGGGTACTGATCGAACGAGGGGGCCCCCATCGTCAACCCTTAGCACCTGGTTCGCTGGTTGGGGGAGATAGCCTTTAAATGAGGGTGTGTACATGCGCCGAATAAAGGATACGTACTCTTTGCATTGCCACACCTTTGCACTTTCTCTAGTTTCCTTACATGCTTGGCTAGGTGTGGGTTTTCCAAACTGGTGCTGCATACTCCAATATGGGCCTAACGTACACAGTGTACAGGGTCCTGAGCGATTCCTTATTAAGATGTCAGAAAGCTGTTCTTAGGTTTGGCCAGGCGCTCGTTTACTGCAGCAGTTATTGGTTGATGTGCGCCTCAGGAGATGTGCCTGTTTGTTATATCCCCCCCAAGATCCTTTTCCTTGAGTGAGGTTTGTAGTCTCGGGCCTCCTAAGCTGTACTCCTTTCTGTGGTCTTCTTTGCCCTTCCCCAATCTTCATGACTTTTGCACTTGGTGGGGTTGAACTCCAGGAGCCAGTTGCTGGACCAGGTCTGTATCCTGTCCAGATCCCTTTGTAGTTCTGCCTTGTGTGTGTGTGTGTGTGTGTGTGTGTGTGTGTACTCACCTAGTTGGGGTCCAAGTTTCCTGGCCCCGCCTCTTCACGGTCGCTACTAGGGTCACTCTCCCTGAACCATGAGTTTTAATCGTACCTCTGCTTAAAGCTATGTATGGATCCTGCCCCACTACATCGCTTCCCAAACTATTGTGTGTGTGTGTGTGTGTGTGTGTGTGTTTTGTGTGTGTGTGTGTGTGTTGTGTGTGTGTGTGTGGGTGTGTGTGTGTGTGTGTGTGTGTGTGTGGTGCGAAATGCGTGTCTTCATCTTCCGTACCCCAGACTCGTCCTCCAGGTGAAAAGAAAATTATGGAATATAATTGTATGATACAGTCTCCACAGTGGAAAAAGATACAAGCCTATTTATCAAGCGAATCAACTGAAAATACATCATTCTAATAATTTATCTCCTATAATTATGTTGGCATCAGATGAGAAAAAGAAAACATAATCGTCCTCAATAGACTAAAGGAAATGAACTCCGTTTAGAGTATTCTTAAAAACTGAATTCTTAGGACACAATGGAAGATATTCTTCCTGTAGAGAAGATCACTGATATTGTAGGCTTAATATGTGAGTTTTTATTAATTTTCAGAGGTGTTTCACATCTGTGTACTCTTGATGAACATGATGCAGATGTGAAAGGAGCTTAACTTATTGAGCAGTCGCCTTACAAAGTGAGTCCAGTCAAGCAACAAACTCTTAGGATACACATGCATTACCCCTCTGAACTGCAGCAGTGACTCGCTGGAACAGGAAACTTACTGCTCTGAGACCTTTAGTAAGGCTATATATATATATATAGTCTTATTAAATATATGGCTTTTTAGTATCGAAATCATACTCTACCTGACTCTTGAAATCGAAAATAACGCAACTGCAAAGAACTCGCACAATGAATGGAAATCAAAATCGCTCTCCTCTACTGGCCTCTTAGTTGTAGAATTTGCTCGCCATGTGTTAAAACTCCCCATCCTTTATGTCAGCAGATTGTTCCCGAAGAATGTGTGCTGACTACATAAAGGTTAATGCAGCAACATTCTAGACAGCTTCATTTCCTAGGATAGAAGATAACATTGCTCTGGCATCTGGGGCAAGATTTGTTTCCAGCTGTGTCTTGTTTGAAGATTATTATCAAATTCATTAACAGGAAGAGCGACGGACATTTCATCGTTCACTATTAAACCTATCTGTGAAAGCTCCGTTCAGTATGAAAAGGGCCCCTAAAAACATCTCAAAAAAGTCTGTGCACAAACTGGCAGTGACTCTAGCTGTGGAATATTATAATTTAACTAATAATAAATAAAATAATAATAATATTTTTTATTTCTACAAGACATGCACATGGCATACAGGTCTAGCTGACATCAATGATATACTACTATATAGAAAGCCCTTGTTATGGTGAGACTTTCAGGCAAATTAGGTCAATTTTTGTCCCAGGATGCGACCCCCATCAATCTACTAACACCCAGGTACCCATTTTTACTGATGGGTGAACCCCGGATAACCGGTGTAAGAAAACACGCCAGTGTTTCCACCCTTGCCGGGAACTGAACCCGGACACTCAGCGTGTGAAGTGAGAGCTTTTAAACCCCCAGGCCACGGACCATTAAACATAGTGATGCCCAGTCAAAACAAGAATGAGCACACACTATGAATATGTTCTCTGTTCGAATGCCTGCACACTTTAACATTATGGTGATACTGGCCAAGTGTGAGTTCGACCAGGCAAACAGGGCCTGTTGTAGGCAAAAACTCCTCGGAGTTTTAAAACCTAAAATCTTCTATTCAGCAAAATTTGTTAAATAAGATTTGAAAAAAAAAAACGCATCTCTTTCTATTTAGTAAAGAATCTTGTACAAATATCTTTCAGTCTGCAGATAAATAATAGACTCACGTTAGAACCTAATCGATATAATACCTGATAGCAAATCTATCAATTTATATGTCAAATGGATGTTAATTAAACCCAACACTACATTTTTTCTGTGTCCACCACCAGACTGATTACGTATAAGATACATTAGACCAAATCTTAAAAAGGTTTTTATAAGTATTAACGTTTGCATCTCATTAACACACGCCCTGAAGTGCATGTGTGTGAAGATGCAATACTGACAAAGACCAAGTCAACAGAGCACAGTGCAGGCACTAAAATTGCAGAGACAAAATTTTAGTCTCTTTTAGAGTATGCAGAATTCACAAAGCTGGACAGACCTAACTCCACTTACTTCTTAGTATGCAGAAATTGACCTCTTTCTGACACCCAGCCAGGCAATGAGGAATTAGAGTTTAATACAACATAAGAGCACCGACAATGAATCAATGATAATCCCGGGACTCAGTGAAGACCACGTAAGTACTCAGTCTGTCCACCTAGGACAGATGCAATGAAAGTCGCAGCCTCTTCTACAGTGGCTGCCTCCTAAACGAACCAAATCTAAGTTCACAAAAGATCAAGAGCCGACACTCTATGACTATGTTCAAATGTGCCATAACATGTGTTCGTATTACGGGCACTCTGAACGCAGTTGTCACTCTGATCTGCGTTCAGAGTGACAACTTATCCTCTCAGAGACCACGTTAACAATGAAGTTGAAACAACATCGTCTACACAATTGATTAATGTTTCAAATGCCAGACAATGCAGAAATACAGAGTCATATAACCCCACTGTGTAAAAAAACGGTGCTAGCGTATGAGGCTATGATAATTTAAAGCGAGCACTAGCGAACATTCTCCTCCAGTCGGTAGCAAATTGCCAGCTGATGACCTGGGAACGAGTGTGTGGGTGGACGGTTGCACCTGGCACTGCGACATAACACAGGCACGCCCACAACACAGGCACGCCCACAACACAGGCACGCCCACCACTTCTTATGTAAGTAGCTTGTGGCAAGCGCCCCCACATCAATCCTCTCGCGCAATTTTATGGAAACGGTAGAAGATAAAAATAACCCGGAGGTTATTACAGCTGAGGACTTGGTTACCTCAGCTGTCAGACAGTGGTTGGTATACCTCAGCTGTCAGACAGTGGTTGGTATACCTCAGCTGTCAGACAGTGGTTGGTATACCTCAGCTGTCAGACAGTGGTTGGTATACCTCAGCTGTCAGACAGTGGTTTTGGGATACCTCAGCTTTTCAGACAGTGATTGGTATAAACCCCAGCTGTCAAAACAGTGGTTGGTATACCTCAGCTGTCAGACAGTGGTTGGTATACCTCAGCTGTCAGACAGTGGTTGGTATACCTCAGCTGTCAGACAGTGGTTGAATACCTCAGCTTCAGACAGTGGTTGGTATACCTCAGCTGTCAGACAGTTTGGGTTGGTATACCTCAGCTGTCAGACAGTGGGTTTGGGATACCTCAGCTGTCAGACAGTGGTTGGTATACCTCAGCAGTCAGACAGTGATTGGTATACCTCAGCTGTCAGACAGTGGTTGGTATACCTCAGCTGTCAGACAGTGGTTGGTATACCTCAGCTGTCAGACAGTGGTTGGTATACCTCAGCTGTCAGACAGTGGTTGGTATACCTCAGCTGTCAGACAGTAGCTGGTATACCTCGTGATAATGTCAAGGTTAACGCTAAACTTTACTGAATATGCGGTAAACAAACACGATTCAGTGTACAGATGTACGTAACAACTCCCTTTCCTCCCCTTAACCTGCTACCCTCTACTCCCCCTCCTCTTCTACCCCTCTGCTCCCCCTCTCCTGCTACCCCTCTCCTTCCCCTCCTCTTCTACCCCTTTTTCCCCCCCCTCCCTTGCTACCTCCCTTTTCCTCCCCTCCTCTGCTACCTCTCTCCTGTCCCCCCCCCTGCTACCCCTCTGCTCCTCAACTCTGCTACCCCTCTCCTTTCCCCCCTCTGCTTCCCTCTCTTCATCGTCCCTTTTCCTTTCCGTTCTCATTCCCACCTCTCTGAAAACTCCTACTCTCCTTCCTCTCTCTTTTTTCTCTTTTCCTCCTCTCTTTTCCCCTCACCTTCTCCCTCTCCTCCTCCTCCTCCTCCTCCTCCTCCTCTTCTCCCTCCCTCACATCCTGTCAAGATCTACAAATACTTCTTTTCTCCTCTTTTAAGCAGATGTTTACTTTGACAAACCTTTGAAAATGGAGTGAACCTCCCTCCTTCCTTCCCTTCCCCCTCCCTCCCTCCCTTCTCTCCCTCCCTTCCTCTCCCTCCCTCCCACCCTCCCTCCCTCCCTCCCTCCCTCACTCACTCACTCCTCCCCCTCCCTTCCTTTTTCTCTTCCTCCCTCTCTCCCTCCTTCCCTTCCTCCTTCTCTCTCTATCTCCTTCCCTTCCTCCCTCCCCCATTCCCTCTTCCTCCCTCCTTCTCTTCCACAGTGCCTCTCTCCCCTTAGATCCCTCCCTTCTTCCCTCCCTGTCTCCCTCTCTCTTTTCCTCTCATTTTTTTCACTCTTTTGTTTTTATACTTCCTATTTTCTCTATCTCTCTTTCCATTTTTCCTGCCCAGACGTCTCTTCTACTCTCTTTCCATCAATTCCAACCAACTTTCTTTCCTCTCCTCTTTTTCGTTTCGTCCTTCCTTCCCTCCCTCCATTCTTTTCCTCCACTCCTCCTTCCTTTCCTCCAACCCATTTTATCTCCCTTCCATTCTCATTCCATTCTTTCCATCGTTCTTTATCCCATCTCTCTCTCTCCCTTCCATTCTTCATCTTTCTCCTCTCTCTGCTATTTTTCCCTCTATTTTCATTCTCCTTCCATTCCTCCATCTTCCACCTCTCCCTCCCATCCTCGCTCTTTTCTTTCTATTGACCTTCACTCTTTGTCCCTTCCATCCTCTCTCTCTTCTTTCTATTCACCCTCACTCTTTCTCCCTTACATCCTCCCCTCTGTCCTCTCATCCTCCTCTCCGGACAATCCTCCTTCAGTTTCCTCCCTTCCTCTTCCCATTCACCCATTATTCCTGTTCCTCTCCCTACCATCTTCCCTTTAATCTTCCTATTTCCCCTCTATTATTCCACCCCTGCCTACCTGCATCCTCTGCCAGGGAGCGTAAAAGCTGCCTCAAGGACCATATTTTCTCTCTCACTGTCATGCCACAGATTCATCAAAATACATATTGTTTCTACCGAAGGGAGATATTATATAGCCTGGAATATACCACCTATATACTTTGTGTGTCACTGCAGTCTGTGAGTGAAGACAGTGTGTATATATGCTGCTATCACGTTTTATATGTTGGTAGGACATTGTATATAGTAGTAAGACTTTGTATATCTGAAAAGACATTGTATACATGTATATATATATATATATATATATATATATAATATATATATATATATATATATATATATATATATAAATATATATATGTATATATATATATATATATATATATATATATTATATAATATATATAGTATATATATATATATATAATATATATATACATATATATATATATATATATATATATTATATATATATATATATATATATATATATATATATCTTTAGGAGAACAGAATGGCACAATACCGAAGACAAAAACTTATGAACACGTAAATAGTATAAGTCGGACCGTAACGTCATCATAATTTACTCTCTCCTCTGTGCTGGGATATTTTTATATTTCTTTATTCATTTCAAAATCACAAACATGAATACAACATGCCAAAGATCATGAATCTCCTTCAGCTCCTCGGAAGAAGCTGGACCCGAGCCGAGTATGCAAGCGAGTATTTCCAACCCCCTCCCAGTGGCCACATTACCAGGCACACTCTTCTAGCACCGGGTACAGACCTTCTTCTTTGCTCCCAGAACAACTCTAATCCTCCCTGGCTCTTTACGGCCTTCACTTCCTCGAAGTTTCCATCTCCGATACTGCCTCACACATACACAAAAAACAGGACCCTTGTTTTCACTCCCACACCTGAGACTCCTTCCTGAAAAATGGATTTCCTCCCCATTAAATTAGCAATGCTCACCAATGAGGCAACGAGGTATGGGGTACGAGGATGAAGGAAAGAAAACTGGGAAGGATGAGAGAAAGCTGGAGGGGCGAGAAAGTGTGTGTGGTTGAGTGAAATGGAAAGGAGATAGATGAGATCTAATAAAGAGGAATTGGGAAGAAAAGGATAAATGTGGGAAGGGAGTGGGGTGAGAGAGGTAGCGAGTGAAAGATGGGAAATGAGTTGGAGGAGAGGTGATGGTAAAGAGTATGGATGGAATAGGTAGAGAGAGGGGTGGGAGGATTGTGTTAAGCAACCTTGTGTCAAAAAATTCCATGTATAGGTTTCTAACTATGATTTCCCATTGCCAGTTCCTACTAAAATTAAACTTTTTAAACTTTGCTTGTTGATGCAAAATTTGTTTTTAATGATAATTTTAAACACTCAGAATTTTTGGGTATGGCAAGGGGGAAAACCTCTTTCACCTTTTTTAGTAACCTATAGGGGGAAATTTTTTTTTGAAAAAAGGGTTCCTTAACACAACCCTTCCCTAAAAAGAGCTAAATGGTTCAATAGGGTTGATAAAATTTTTTTGTGTTTTAATCCCAAAAAATTTTAAAGATATGAAACCTTTTCCCTTTGGGAAAAATTAAATACTTAGCCATTTCAATAAATTTTAAACGGGTTTGATTTTTTGAAGAAAAAACTCATTCCCTTTTTTCCTAGATGTTTTTAATTTAAATTAAGGGTAATAATGAATTCTTTTTTAAAAAATTTACAGAAAACCTCCCAAAAAACCTGCCCTTTATGCCCACTATTATTCCTCGCATCAAATAGAATCAAACGGGCCCTGTTTTCCCCATCAATTTTTTTTGAGAGCTTTAACGAAATTTGTAGCCCCGAGTTCATAGTTTGGGGAAATACCCAAAAAATTTTATAAAATGGTAATTATTTAAAATACCCAAGAAATTTAATTAAATAAATTTTTTAAAAGTTGCTAGAAATACTTTTTACAACCCAAAAAAAGGGAAAAACCCCAGCCTTATTAAACTAAAAATATTTTGGGTTCTTCTTCCCCCCCCTGAAATTTGGGGTTAAAAGGGCTTTTCTTTTTCTTAAGTTTTTTTAATATTAAAGTTGTTTTCCCAAAAAATCTTGATACAGTAAAAAAATTTTTGATAAAAAAATTTTCCCCCCAAAAGGGTTTAAGGATGTGTCTTAAGATTCCTTGTAAAATTTGCGATAAAGTTTTTTAACGGCCAAACGGTAAAAATCTCGAACTAAGATTAAAACAACATAAAACAACATTAGAACCCGGACAAGATCCAAAGCTCTATTTTTTTATGTAAGAGAATTTTTAAACCCTCCAATTGATTTTTTTAAAAAAAAATTTAGAAAATAAATATCAAGCAAGTCCACGGGCAAAAGGGAAAATAATTGAAACTTGTTTCAAAAAAAAACATTTTTTCCCAAAAATATTTAATATTTTCCTTTTTTTTAATAAAATTTTGATCCATTTAAATTAATAAAATTTTGGGGGAAAATTTAATAAAACATGGAAAAATAATATTTTTTTTTTTAATTTTTTTTGGGGAAAAAAGTTTGTGGGGGAGTTGTGCAAAGGAAACCAAACCAAGTTTTTGTCGGGGCGCGTCCGGTGTTTTTTCCGTTGTGGGATCGATAGTGGGTGTGCTGGCCAAACCCCTTTTATAGCTTTTCCCTTGGGTGCTTTAAATTTATTGTTCCTTGATAATGGAATTTGTCATGAAACGGGTTTTGGAAAATTTTTCTATTCTTTTCCGATGGGGTTTTTTTTCATTTTTTTTTATATAAAAATATATATAAATATATAAAAATATATATAAAATATATATATATATAATATATTATATAAATAAATATACAAATGTTTAGTCCCACATAAGGGGAGTGAGTGTTTAGGGCTGATAAAGACATGTCCCAAAAAACAATATCACCCCCTTAAAATCATTTCCCCTGTTCGTTCTTCCCTTTTTATTTTTCTTCGTCCTTCCTTTTTCCCTTCTTTTTTCCCATTGCAAACATCTCTCTGCCAACACCTGTCGCTCTCTGTCTTTTTAACAAGTATTTATGGTATTTATTGGTCTTTTTTCCCTTGCGTACCTTCATTGTTATGGCCATGATGTTGGTACATAGGACCTGAATCAGTGTGTATGTGTTGTGTGTGTGTGTGTGTGTGTTTTGTGTGTGTGTGTGTGTGTGTGTGTGTGTGTGGTGTGTGTGTGTGTTTTTGTGCGTGTGTGTGTGTGTGTGGTGTGGGGTGTGTGTGTGTGTGTGTGCGTGTGTGTACTACATTCCTTGTAGTAAGTGTAACTTGGTCTTCAAAAACATTGCTTGGACAACCAGTTAGTTAAACATAAACTGACTTCCCTCTTCCAACACACGAAAAGTTCCTCCCACACGATCATATGCAGAAAAGTTTCACTGGCCCACGAGAGTGCCTGTCCTTGTAAGACAAAAAAAAAGTTGAATTAGCTTCACTGGAAAACCCTATAAAATTTCATTCTCGAAGGGACAACAGAGACCAAGCTGTGTCACCCAATTTGTGTCGAAAGAACATATTCAGACACCAGACTCATCAGACCAAAGATAACTTAGCCATAGAGTTGTAGAGAATATATAAGTTTTCTCATAACCACCATGACCCAGTAGAAGAACTTCTTAAGTACTTATTGCTTCTTATTTCATTCACCTGACCTATATTCACCATTCACCACAACATATATATGTCGTGCCAAATACATTATGAGTGAAAACTGTCAGTTTTCAAGGACACTTATGAGATTTGACAATAAAACAGCAATGGAAATTGAGACTAAATTTTGGCCCTCATCAGTGGAATATATGCAGGAGGTAAAATAAAAAAAAACAGAATGGGTAGAAGGTCAGGTGAATGAGATAACAAGCAAGAAGCACATCAGAAGTTCCTCTACTGGGCCATAATGGTAATGAGAAAACATGTACATTCTCTACAACTCTATGGCTAATATATATATTTTTTTTCAACAAATCGGGCCGTTTCCCACCGAGGCAGGGTGACCCAAAGAGAAAAACGAAAGCTTCCTCTTTGTAAATTTAGTAATATATACAGGACTTACTATATATATATATAATATATTATATATATAATATATATATATAATATATATATTATATATATACTATAAATAATATATATATTATATAATATAATATATATATATATATATATTATATAATATATATATAATATATATATATATATATATATATATATAATATAATAGTATATATAACCATATGCATTTATATATCACGTTTAAAAATCATTGAATAGGACGAAAATAATGAATTTTACCTATTTTATGCAATTTCCGAAGCGCACAGAAAAAAATAAAAACGCAATACTTGAAAAAAGTCAAGAGAAGAAATTTCTCGGAAATTGTGTTCCAAAATGACGCCTGGAGAGAAAATATATTTTTTTTATTTAAATTCAAAAGATTCGGTCACACATGCGCAAATCCAAAAGCGTATCAGTTTATTATTATTATTATTATTTAAAATATATATACATTTTCTTGTTCCCGAGGTACGGAAGTCGTCCTCTAAAATTAATGGACGGAATTTTGACGGCCGAAACATGTTAATAATTGGCTGGTGCTGTGTCAACAGAAAACTGTCAGACGAATGTAAGAAGAGAGAAAGAGAAAGAGAGAGAGAGAGAGAGAGAGAGAGAGAGAGAGAGAGAGAAGAGAGAGAGAGAGAGAGAGAGAGAGAGGAGAGAGAGAGAGAGAGAGAGAGAGAGAGAGAGAGAGAGAGAGAAGAGAGAGAGAGAGAGATTGAGAGAGAAGACTTCGAGGAGCGTGAAACAAGCTTTTATGCCACAAGACGGGCAGAAAGCAGCAACTTCACTCTGGCTGTACCCTTCTCCAGAACATCACTCCATCTGAGATCATATATACCCAGGATAACTCGAGTATGGAACACACTCGTACAGCATAATGATGTCAACGAGATAAAGTCAGTTGATCAAATGAAAATGCTGGCCCACATATGGTCCAACTTCATCCTGTTCCCTACTTGTATGTCTCATAACAATAAAAATGCTTTCAAATGAGCTGATGTAGGTAACAGTTCTTAGCTTGCCAATAAAGTTAGGAATCCTTAACCTGTATAAATAGCTTGTCAATAAAGCTAGGGATCCTTAACCTTGTCAAACCTTGTGTAAAAAAAAAGAGAGAGAGAGAGAATGTTGTAGATATGTGCATCAGTTTTGAATGTGGGAGGGTGTTCAGTGCAGTAGCCACAGGAACACCTCCCTGCCGTTAAACAACACTAACAGAGGTGACTGCACTCTGCATTCTCTTTCGCAAGACTGAGATGTTCGCTGTCCTCTAACAAAATAAATCACAGAGTTTCCTAAGTCAGGCCACACAAAAGATTATGTCTGCTGCTGACGATTTTATGATGGTAGGTTAAGTTAATGGGGGTATAAAGAGTCTTCAAGGCTGCGCGTAATCCCTTAAGTCAGGGATTAAACACAGTATGTATACGCTGAGAGAAATATACCTCTCAGTGTATATATCGTACGTGAAAGTATATATGACAATAGTTTCTAGATATACTGCTAAAATCTGAGTTTTAGTTTGACTAAACAGAAGTTCATACGTAAGTAAGACTTTTCTGTCATTTGTATTATACCTCTAAAATCTAATTATGTCTGTTTAACCTGCCTAATTTTTCATAAAATTTAAAATTATAGTTCCAAGAGGAAAGGAATTTCGTCCTTTTAATCTTCCTTCATAGTGTCTAAATTTCTCACTGCCCGATAGCCTTCAGGAGGCTAACCCTGATGCTGGCTCTCTTGATCCAAGAAACTGGAGGAAAACCTCCCCTTCCAGGATCAAATCAAAGTTCCTCCCATATTTATTATTCCCATTTCGGAACCGAATTTATTCCCAAAGCAACCCGTGATATCTTGTTTCATTTATTTAAATATAAAAATTTAACGAATTTGTACCAAAAGAAAGCTTAGAAAACATACCTACCCTTAGTTAAAACAAACGCAGTTTAATTTTAATTAATACAAGCTTACAAAAAAATTAAAAAAAAAAAAACTAATGAAATATAATTATTTTTACGTTAGTGATTCAGAACGGTTATTGCAAAATTATTGCATACACAAATGTTTGCTTGCTCTAATATGTCAAGGATTATACTTATTCGGCCCGACATACATATTATATCATATAACCTATTGTTTCGCCTTTTTATATTAGTCTTCTTTACATTCTCTTCTTATTTTTACAGCTAAGACAAAAAAAACAAAAAAGTTCTCACGCAATTTAAGAAATAAAAAGCTGTTTTCTAAAATATTTTGTCGAATTTTAATATGTTTGTTGATGTAAGTTGAATGATGTTGTATGTTTGTATGTTGCCGAATATCGATAACGATAACCATGCGTTATGGTTATAGAGCAGTATGTGACATACAGCAACACAGTCAGGCAGAGTCGCTGCAGACGTACACCAGCAACACATGACCATTGTTTAAATTAGACACATGTGCAACACTTGGGTATCTATATTGAGGAAAACGATTTCGCCATATCATGGCTACATCATCCATACAAAGGCCCCCTGAGGGACTGATAACCACATTCAGCCTCTCTGTACATCATTTTTGGCCTAGTTAATGTATAGATGAAGCACTGTGTTGCGAAACGTTCCTCAATAAAGATAACCCAATAGTTGCACAAGTGTCTAATTAACACCGGTGTCGGTTCTTTTAACCAATCATCAACAACTCAGACATCAAATTAAAGACGCAGAGAATCTGTACTTCCACTGTGTCTTCAATCTTACTGCGTTCCCCCCCCCCCCCCCCCCCCCCCCCCCCCCCCCCCCCCCCCCCCCCCCCCCCCCCCAAACCCCCCCAACCCCCGGGGGGGGGGGGGGGGGGGGGGGGGGGGGGGGGGGGGGGGGGGCGGGGGGGGGGGGAAAAAACCCAAACCCCGACCACCACCCCCACCACCACACCCACCACACCACACCACCCACACCCAAAAAAAAATATATAGGAGTTTTTTTAATATAAACTGAGTAATATAAATGGAGTTCACTAACTGGCGTTTCATCTCACTGACTGGCGTTCATCTCAATGGCGTTCATCTCACTGGAGTTTCCATCTCACTGAACGTTTCACCGCACCAGAGCAATGTGTCCATTAAAAATGCTTTAAAATTAGCGAAACAACATTAGAATCCCCGAAACCAAATATAACCCCAACTTCAACGGAAAAATATCCATATTTTCAACTTTCCAATATGTAGTCATGGAATGCAACTAGAAGTTAATTGCATATTTGTAGGGAAAAGAATATTCTCCGTTTAGTGAACACCTGTCGAAATAAAGGATGAGCTATTGTTTTTGCAATATATATAAATTAAATAGATATATATATATATATATATATATATATATATATATATAAATATATATATATAATATATAGATATATATATATATAAATATAAATATAATATATTTATATATATATAATATATATATATATTAATATATATATAATATATATTATATATATAATATATAATATATATATATATATATCTAAATATATATAATATAAACTAATGGAGGAATATACGCAGTGTCAGCACTTGGTATAAATAAATCCAAGGGAGGTTGTGTCCGTCCTCGTTCACTTCCAGACACAGTGAAAGAAATTAATAATATATTAACGCTCAGTTGTTTAATAAAGAGCAGAACTTAGGCAGAGGAGAGGAGAGAGAGAGAGAGATAGAGAGATAGAGAGAGAGAGAGAGAGAGAGAAGAGAAGAGAGAGAGAGAGAGAGAGAGAGATAGAAGAGAAGCTAAGAGAGAGAGAGAGAGATATAGAGAGAGAGGGAGGGAGAGGGAGATTTAAGGATACAGAACTGCTCTTTGACACCCTCTTGTGGACATTCAATTAACAAAGCTAATAGTTGTTTGAGGGAGGACTGTGCGTCTCACTGAGGTGGTCAGTAGTGTGTGTGTGTGTGTGAGGTGTTGGTGTGTGTGTGTGGTGTGTGGTAACTCACCTAGTGTATTCACTTAATGTGGATGCAGGGTCGAATTCACAGCTCCTGGCCCCGCCCCTTCACAGGAGTTTGAAGTGTGTGTGGTGTGGTGTGTGTGGGTGTGTGTGTGGTGGTGAGTGTGTGTGAGTGCTTGAGTGTGTGTGTGTGTTGTGGTGAGGTTATGTGCCTGTTTGCGTGATGAATGTAATAAGTGCCTCACGTATTTTATATTAAGTATGATTGAATCACAGCTCCTTTTCCACCAATAGCTCTACACCAGCTTTACTGTCATGACCATTTATGGAAGCTGTGCGTTATGTTTTACCTCCATACTTATCATAATTAAAAAAGAGAAAAAAAGTAACTACAAAATGTCGTTCTTACATATGTGTACTTACCTATGTGTGACCGCTGGGGTCGAATTCACCTAGCCACGCCGCTCAACTGTTCATGACCGATAGTATGTATGTGTGGAGTTGACTATCTTGCACTACCAGATAGATGTGAAGACCTCGATTGAGCGAAACCGCTTTGATTGGATTGCTGGGCTACTAGAAAATGCCATTGGTGGAGGTTGGAGTGTGTGTATGTGAGTGTGGTTGTGTGTAGTGTGTGTGTGTGTGTGTGTGTGTATTGATTGAGTGTGTGGGAATGGTAGAATGAGGTTATGGCGTGGAGAGTGATGAAGGTTTAGACTAGTAGTGGAATAGAAAAAAAAAAAAAAAGTGTGAAAAGGGGGGGGGGGCCCCCCCGGAGGATCATAGTAAAGGGAGACTGGCGCTTGTTAGTGCCTCATGGATGTTAGTGATTTTCTCTGATGGGTGAAACTACAGCCAACACTATGGGGGTCATCCTTGGCTCTGTGGCACTATTTTTCTGTGTTTTCTCTTCTCTAACCTTTGGTCCTTGCTAATCTCTCTTCTTGAATCTGATCCTATTACAGCATGGTTTCTATTATTTTTTAAATATCACACAGGCCATTCCCCACCCAAGGCTAGGTTTGCTCCGAAAAAGAAAAACATACACCATCATTCTCGGTCCATCCACTGTCTTATGCCAGAATGGTCAATACACACAGTTTTTAAACTGCAACATTAACACCCTCCTTCTAGAGTGCAGTCACTGTACTTCCCATTCTCCATTGACTCAATCCGGCATGCCGGTTTTCCCTGAACCCCTTCATAAATGTTACAGTTGCTCACACTCTCAAACAATCACTACAAGTATTAAAAACCATTTGTCTCCATTCACGTCCTATTAACACGCTCACGCATGCCTGCTTGAATACCAATCCCCTCGCACACAAAAACCTCCTTTACCACCCTCCCTCCAAAACCTTCTCCTAGGCCGACCCCTACCCCCCTTCCTTCCACTACAACTGATACCTCATGAAGTTTTCAGTATCGACTTCCATTCTCTCCACATGTCCGAACCACCTCAACAACCCCTTTTCCTCAGCCCTCTGAACAACAGTTTTGGTAAATCCCGCAACTCCACCTAAACTTCCAAAACTACGACATCTCTGCATTATATACACACCACACATGCTCTCAGACTATGACATCGTGTCCACTGCCTCAGCCTTCTTCCTCGCTGCAAACATTATCACCCATGCTTCCCACCCAATAAGAGCGTTGGAACAACTATACTCTCATACATTCCCCTCTTTGCCTCCATGGACCAAGTTCTTTGTCCCTCCACAGACACCAAAGTGCAACCAACTCAACCCTATTCCCTCATCAATTCAATGATTCACGACTCATCTGTTCATAGACCCATCCGCTGACTATGTCCACTCTCAAAATCTGAATACAATCACCTCCTCCAACTCTCTCCCCTCCAATCTGATATCCAATCTTTCATCACCTAATCTTTTTGGTTATTCCTCAAAACCATACTCCTTTCCTGTATCACTTGCATTTTTCATCTTTTGCACCACCCTACCAAATATCATCCAGCCAATCTTGCAACTTTCTCTCAGAACCTCCCAAGAGCACAGTGCATCAGCAAAGAGCAACTGTGAAACATCCCACTTTATGTGTGAATCTTTATCTTTGTAACATCCACGCCTCTGCCAAGATCCTCGCATTTACTTCTCTTACAACCCCATCCTATAAATAAATTAGAAACAACCACGGTGACATCACACAGTCCTTGACTAAGGCCTACTTTTACAGGAAATAATTTCCGCTCGTTATTTTTCTACATACTCTAACTGAGCTCAACAATCCTCGTAAAAACTCTAACACAGCTTTCAGTAACCTCCTCCTACACCATTCACCTGCAACATCGCCACATAGCCACCCAATCCCCCCCCCCCCCCCCGGGGGGGGGATTTTATGTTTTTATACACCCCCCCCCCCCCCCACCGCTGTCCAATTAACGGACGCCTTTTCCAAATCCATAAATGCACAAAGACCTCTTTAGAAGGCCTTATCTAAATACTGTTCACTTTATATGTTTCACTGTATACACCTGTCCACACACCCCCTACTTTCCAAATCTCCTTGTTCATCTGCTAAACATTCTCCCGTCTTACTCTTAATTCTTTCAATACTAACTCCTACCATAACACTTTGCCATTAAACTCAACATTCCATATTCCCTATAATTTTTGCACTCGCTTTTAATCCCCCTTTGCCTTTATACAAAGGAAATATGCATTCTCTCTGCAGATCCCTAGGAACCTTACCCTCTTCCATACATTTATTAAATAATTGCACCAACCCACTCCAAAATCTATATCCCCAACCTGCTTTAACATTTCTTATCTATCTTTATATCCCATCATCCCCTTCTGCCTTACCACCCCCTTTCATTTTACTAACTGCCTCACGAACTTCCCCCACACTCACAACTGGCACTTCCCACTTCTACAAATGTTGTTCCACCTTGCACAAAACACGAAAATCACAGCATCCTTATCTTCATCAACATTAAAACAATACCTCAAAATATTCTCTCCATCTTCCCAATACCTCTAAACTCTACTATCCATTTAATAACTCTCCTCTCCTATATTTAACTGACAAAACCATTGTGTTTCTCTAGGCCTTTCTTAACTTGTTAAGTCTCACTCCAAAACTTTTTCTTATTTTACAACAAAATTTGTTGATAACATCTCACCCACTCTCTCATTTGCTCACTTTTTACATTGTCATCACCATCTCTTAACCTCTCCTCTTTTTCTCCTAAAAACTTCCCTCCTTGCATCACTTCTCTTGTAAAACTTCTTATATGCTAACTTTTTCTCCCTTACTACTCTCTTCACATCATCATTCCACACAATCTACAGTTATTTACCAGTGCCATTAGGCTGAGAAATGATGCTATGAGACAGTGTTCTGTCTACAGTCAAGCAAATTGCCAAAGCACGGATACAAATATTCTGTAATACCTGCCAGATTCATAAATAATAATTTCATTTTTTTCCTAACTGATCCCACACCTCTTGCTGATCCCTAAATCTGTATAACTGATAGTTCTCAATTTTTTAATATCACGGGCCAACCCAGAAAAAACAGCCAGCCCCTTTTTTTCCATTGCATTCGTTTATTCCTGCAGTTATTAACAATTCTTCCATCCACCATTTTCCCTCCACATTATTTACACATTATTTTCCCGATTAGCTTCTGTTTTTTGTCAGTCCAAAAATAATCACAGACTTACACATATCTCTGCTGTGTGAGTCCCTCTGTTCAAATGCCTGTTTATTTATGTCACTGTTTCATTGGTCTCATATGTAATTACGTGCAAGTTTGTTTATGCTCTCTGAGTCCCCTCACTGACATGTGCAATATACTGCCTACTCAACACCAGTCATTTCCTTGTCTCCCGTACTGATTAAATTTTCCCTATTATTTGCCTTAATCATCGCTCGATAAATCCTGGGCGTCTGATGCACCTTATCTTTTTGTCCTTACTTATCTGTTTTTTCTGAACTTCAACGTAATAACGAATGATTTTTTTTTTGCTTTTCCGATTTCTCAGAATCCACGTACGCAAACTTTCCTACCTCGCATTCTCATCCTTGCTTCATTAACATTCTAACCTTCCTGCTTCCCCTTTGTTCACATAGTTTGAGTTTTTCTCATCTGCTGTTATATCTACCTATATTGCAATTTTTTTAACTATTTCTTAGTTTTAACAGGACTGTCTTGGGCTTACAATTACTTAAATATGTGAAACCCAATAACTCACTAGGAGAAGAAGTATGACGGTATTAAGTATTTATGGACTACTATTACGGATCCCCACTTTAATGTTGTAGGTGGCAGTCACTTCAAAATGTTTTGATTTTATAACACTCGTGGGAAGCTTCTCAAAAAAGACTGACCTGGTGACGTGTGGTGTGAGTCGTGAGTACTGTTAGAGAGAGAGGAGGGCTAGGTGAGAGAGGTCTTTGGTGAGAGATGGGTGTGGTTTTGTGTATGGTGTGGGAAGTGTTTTTAATGATGTGTGTGTGAAGGTGTATGGTAGTTGGTTTGAAGTGTGGTGGATGTAATTAACAACTACGAAAAATTTACATGTAGAAGGAAAAGTTCGTTAGTATATTTATATCACAGTGAATATGTAATGGCCGGTGTAACCGTTATGTTTGTGGATTCGTTTCTTTACCGAGTAATGTTCCGCATGCACAGTCCCTACCTCTCCCTCCACAAACTACCCTGGGAGTTAGGCCCCCCCTTTTTTGTTTACGTTTGGGGGGGGGTAGCTAAGGAGGCTTTGCCGAAATTACTCTAAATCCTGAGATTTCGAGAGTTTTAAAATAATCGTTCACTGAGTTACTCAATTCACTTTAAGTGTTGGGAAGATTCTTATGGCGCCTGTTTCCCAATCACGACAGTATTTTTTTAATTTTAATTTACCTTAACTTAAACATAATGGAAATATAGTTTTGAACGTCGCACTAATCCTATAAAATGGTTATAAGTCAACTGTGTGAGATTTTACTTTGTATTTATCTAACTTCTGTTTCATTCTACCCACGAACCATAACGTAGTATGGGCAGAACTGTCCACCAGTGTGGTCGTGATGTTTGCTTGTCCAGCTTCTGTGACGCTTTCACATTGGTGAGTCAGTCACCTCTGTTGGAGCAATAGTCTGGATGTCCCTGCCCGTCTTGTGCAGACCACAGCCAATGCGAATTCTTTGCATTGTTAAATTTCTCCAGTAAGTCTGAAGCATGCAGTGGGATGAGATGAAAAAGCTGTAAGCAATCTACCCTGAAGAGCTGGCTTGCCTGTATGATCAACGAGTAAGCGCAAGCTGACTCCAAGGTATTGGTCCATTGTGGTGAGAACGGTAAGGCACAACGTACCCTTTTCCAAGGTTCGAGAATCGATCTCCATCGGCCAGAGATCATGTTTGTGTATATTTCGCCTGGCACTAGCGAATTCCATGCATATATATATATAAAAAAATATAAGATATATAAATATATAATATATATATAATAAATAAATATATATAAATATAAAATATATATATATAATAATATATATAAATAATAGGTGTTGTGTGTGTGAGTAGATAAAAGGAATGTTCAACAACAAATAGAGATAAATAAAATAAAATAGTTAACGAAACTTTGATATCTTAAAGTTTAGCAGAAAAGCGAGTTATTCAATATTTCTACGATGATTTTCAGATACCTGCAGGAAAGCGTAAATTTCAGACGCAAAAAGCCATTATTATTCAGACTTTGGGAAAGCCCTGTGATCTCAAGCCCACACAAAAGCCCACATCTAAAATAAGCATGCAAAATCGAGAGCAAACACGCGCCGCTGCCGAGATAATTTCCCAACGACTCACGTACACCCCTAAACTTGCGTGTTCTCAACGTAAATAAAGTGCACCGCCTCTTAAACGATTGCCTTTCGGAAAAACGAAAGGCAATTTACCGTATAGAGGGCGGTACCCTGCAGTGTGTGGAGACCCAAGCGATGTAGGGCAGTGTACACACTCTAGCTGGTAATCTAAGGGCAGTTTGACAGCGATTTAGTGCCTTACGGACGTCCGGCTTCACTGCCGACCGTATCCTGAAGACAAAGTGTGAATACGAGCTGACTGGTGGTGCAGAGGCATGGATTAGAGATAGGGAGAGGGAGATGAAAGGGATGCAGGGGATGAAATGAAAGAGAAAACTAAATAGATACGATATAAAAATCGATAGGCTAAGAGAGGTAGATGAAAGACGTATATTGAGGCGAAAGTGGTGTAGGGAGGAGAAGAGGTAGAGGACGATAAATAATGAAAAAAGGTGTTAAAAATAAAGTAGGTATTGGTGAGGTATGATGAGAAAAACCGATACATTTATGATAAAAATTTTGGGGGCAGATGTTATAGTATACTAGATCGCTATCACAAGTACCGCAACACAAATTCCAGTCTTGAAAGAGGCCTGATCGATAAAAGAAATAATGGAAGAACTTTCACCCAACTCTCTCCCGTCACAAAGTGATACTTACCGTAAGAATAAATCCAGAGGGTATTTTCAGTGCTTATAGTATCGTCCCCTGATTATTCCAGTGTTATTCCAAATTCTCTACAAAGTATTTGAAAGAGAAACAGAGATAGGAAAGAGAGATAAATAAGACAAGAAGGCGCAGAGAATGCAAATTTATTCAGGCAATGCATAAAAATAAAAAACACTACAAACGACTAGAAGGTGGGGCCAGGAGCTAAGTTTCGACCCCGAAAATAAAATCAGTGAATACACATTCAATATTTCTCTCTCTCTCTCTCTCTCTCTCTTCTCTCAATCTCTCCATCATCTCTCGTTCTCGCTCTACACTTCTCTACTCACATCTCTCTCACACTCTCTCTCTCTCTCTCACTATCTCCCACGATCCCGCTGAGCCCCGATAATGACAACAACATAAGTTCATCATTAAGATGGCCAAATGCAATTTACTGCCAAGTTTTGTTTCCTCATAATTACTGTGGTGTCTCATTAATTCCTTGAGCTTACCAACTGTGTGTGTGTGTGTGTGTGTGAGTGTGTGTGTTGTGTGTGTGTGTGTGTGTGTTTGTGTGTGTGTGTGTGTGTGTTGTGTGTGTGTTTTTGGTGTGTGTGTGTGTGTTTGTGTGTACTCCACCTATTTTGTATCTCACCTAAATTGAGGTTGCACAGCGTCGAGACTCAGCTCCTGGCCCCGCCTCTTCACTGATCGCTACTGGAACCTCTCTCTCTCTGCTTCCTGAGCTTTTCATATTACTCTATCTTAAAAACTATGGTATGGTTCCTGCCTTCCACTACTTACTTGCTAGAGGCTAATCCACTTGCTGACAACTCCATGACTGAAGAAATACTTCCTAACGTCCCTGTGACACGTCTGATCTTCAGCTTCCAGTTGTGACCCCTTGTCCTGTGTACCCCCTCACTGGAAACATCCTATCTCGTCCAACCTTGTCTAAATACCCCGCAGTATCTTGTATGTCGTTATCATGTTCCCCTGACCCATCATCTCTCCAGTGTCGTCAGTCCGATTCCCTTAACCTTTTCCTCGTACGAGACATTTCCTATTAGCACTGGGACTAGCCTTGTTGCAAACCTTTGTACTTTCTCTAACTTCTTGACGTGGCTTGACCAGGTGTGGGTTCCTACTGGTGCTGCATAAACTCCAGTAATGGGCCCTAACATACACAGTGACAGTTTATGAACGATTCCTTATTAAGGAAACGTAACGCTATTCTCAGGTTTGCCAGGCGCCCGTATGCTTACAGCGGTGTGTGTGGTGTGTGATGTGAGTGTGTGTGTGTGTGTGTGAACTCACCCTAGTTGAGGTATCAGGGTCGATTCCAAGCTCCTGGCCCCGCCAGCTTCACTGGTCGACAACTAGGTCACGACTCCCTGAACCGTGAGCTTTATCATACCAGTGCTTAAAGCCTACTACATCAGTCCAAGGTGACGTTCCTCTTCCTCCACGCCCCGACCCTGGTGCAGACTTACCACAAACACAGTCGTGTCCAGTCATGCTTTGAGTGGCTCTTGGTTATATCATTACAACACTCTCACAGAACATAATTAAATAACGTTGTACATATTATAAAAACAATGGTAAGTAATACAAGTGTAAAGAATCTACCCCTGCAGTGCGTGTCTTGGTCCTTGATCTGTCCTGCTGATTTTCTTGTTTATGTTACTTAGTTTTTACGACCAGGTGCTACAGGCCTTTGACAGATTAAACTACCATATGTGTTCATAATATCGTATGAGTGATTGAGAATAAATGAAACGTGTTTATGGTGTCACTCAGTGAAACTGGAGTATGTTTCAAGAGTGAATAAATTTTGTTGGCCTCGTCCATGTGCACTTTGTGGCACGTGCTTGGGAAACTAACTTCGTGTATCCGAAATTAGAGAATAATAAAAATATTGAGGAACTACCATGTTGTACATCCTTGTGTTCCGTTTGAACTCTACAAGTTAGAATATGTCTCTATCCTGTTTAGGTCAATGACCATATACACACTAAGGAACACTAGCGTCCTATGCTGATCTTATTGAGTGAGTGTTTGTGTGTGTGTGTGTGTGTGTGTGTGAGTGTGTGTGTATTTTGTGTGGTGTGGTGTGTTGAGTGTGTGTGTTTTGCTGTGGTAAGTGAATTTACTTTCTCCAAAATAATTCCAACTCTAGTAGTCATCATACAACTCAAAACAATAAAAACAACGCCATCACCACACAAACAATAACAACAACAATCAACAAACAACAGACAAAACAGCAACAACTTCAAGAACAAAAAATAATAGAAAAAACAAGAACAAAATCAAGAGACACTGGCACCCGAACACACAATTATCCCTAATGAATAAAAGCCTGATATATAGGACCATAACTACAACCAGCTCTCATATATATTATTTTAAAGGCTCGAATGATTACACATCGCACAGTAATTTTGAAACTTACGAAATCTCTAGATAAAGCACATTCCAGGATCCAGAGTCGAGGGGGGAGACCGGGGGGATGGGGATTTATCTTAGTGTTAATCAAGAATTGAATTTTCTAAACATTAAATTTTTGTATTCGTGCATATTTAATTAATTAGGTATATATATGTATAATATAAAATTTTAAGATATTCGATATTATTCGTTTAATATTTTAAACACTTTTAGTTATTATATGATATACACATTGCCACGTTCAGCGATTATATTTTAATTGGGATCGCTAAAATTGTTGGCCTAATACCGGTTTCCTTGAAACTGTTTATTGCGCCCAGCTTGCAGCACTGCAACTTCAACGAGGTCCATCCACCCCTTCCCAGCACAGCTGAGATTGACACATTCACAATTTTGCTTCATTTTTGACTGCCATTTACGCACACACACACATACACACACACATACACCACACACATACACACACACACAGACACACACATACACACGACAAACATACAACTTCTCCTTCTGCAGACTAACAGGTATCGTTCGTGTGAAGTTCTGGTTCTCTTGGACAGTCCACGAACAGGTGCTGAGGTAACCCGCGTCTGCCACTGATGTGTGAGAAGGAAGCTAGGAAGAAGAGAGAGGGGGAGGGAGACGAAAGGGATTGGGCGGAATAAAAAATAGGCAAGGAGTTGGATGCGACGTGGGAAGGAACAGGAGGAAAAAAGCAAGGAACGAGAGAGGAAAGGAGATAGGTGGGTGGCAAGGAGCCCATTATCCGCCCTCACAGCCCCTTTGGGGAGGGCAAGATGGGCAAACAGAGCCTAGCTTCTCCTACAACGAGGCCCCGTGAGGGCGGGGGCTGCGGCAGGCCTGGGGACCACTTGGTCCCAAAGATGAGGGGTACGTGTACCTCCTCCCTATGGGAGACTTAGGTCTCGAGACACTCCCAGATAAGTAGCCAAGGCCTGTCACCACTTTATCGTAAATGACCCGTGCCGGGAGAAAAACCGGCGAAATAAAAAGAAAAAAAAAACGGATACCAGCCCGCTACCGTTTTAAAAGCATTAATATTACATGGGTTGCTAGAAATATAAACAACTACAACTGGAAATTAAGACAACAGATAAGCTACAGGGATGTTAGGAAGTATTTCTTTAGACTCAGTAAGTCTGAAAGCGGAATGATTCGTTGAGGAAGGGGTGGGGCAGGCTCGCTGAGGCAGAGGTGGACAGCACTTTTAGAGCAGGTTCAATTGGGAAAGTACAACTCAATATAAGGTGAGTACACACACCCATACAGGAAAGTACAGATACACTCAGAGACATACACACACAGAGACAGAAAAAACACACACACAAACACACACACACACACACACACACACACACACACACACACCCACACACACACACACACACACACACACACACACACACACACACATATAATATGCTACTATTTGTTAATGAATGGAGCATTAATTCAGCGTTTGATTATATTATAACCGGAAAGGAATCCCTATTAGCAAAATTCCAGGGCCATTCTGCCTAACCTTCGACAGTGTACAAGTTTAAATGGACCTACTGGGTTTGTACTTTAAAAACACAACCAAGAACAAAGCGATGGAATCCACCAACATAAGTGTCGATAATTTGATAGTATAGGTTTTTTATCCTGTGTGTGTTAATTCCCCCTCACGAGAGTAAAAAGACGCCACAAGCACACAACTCCTGGATAGTGATTGTGTGGAGGGCAGGATCCATACATAGCTAAGATAAGAGGCTCCGATGAAGCTTCAGCGAAAGATGCGGGGCTGTGAAATTACCTCTGTACGCACCACTAGGTGATTATCCACTAGGCGAGTATCAACTATGTTATTGCACTAGGTGAGTAAACCAGTGAATTACCCACACACAGGAGCATTAAACTACACTCCAGAACCTATCATTTGACATACACACCAATGTCCAGTAGTGGAGAAGATAATCAGGTAAACTGCTGCACACGTTAAACAGCACAATACACAAATAAAAACCCCACACAGAAGAAAGAACTATAACGACGTTTCAGTCCTGGCCTTGGGCCATTAATTAGTAACACTCCCACAGTTTTCTAAGGTTGGCAAAAATGTCCTATTCTTGCACTGCAAAATGATTTGATATTTTATATTCCACAAAGGCTGTAGACAAACATGATCAGACTGCAAGAAACTGCAGGGAATGGTTACAACAGCTGCAACAAACCATATGGGAAGAGACAGAGTGATTGGCCCAACAAAAGAATAATCCTAATGGTAAAAAGGTAGCCAGAGAGGTTTTCTAAATATAGACTTTAGACCCATTACTGTATAGACAAATATTAATGATACACCAAAAGAGAAGGAATTCCAAGGTATCCACTTTTTGGACAGATGATGCAAAAATTAATAGGGAATATTGGAACCTACGTGAATAAGAACATGGTTACGAATGAGCAGAGGACAAACTACAAGACTGATCGTACAGAGGGACACATCTACTAAATAACAAGCAGCGATAGCTGTAAATTATCCTGCAAAAGAAAAAATAAAATATTCACTTTAATTTTCAATCATATTTTGTATTTTTAACTTGATATCTGAGAGGTAACCTTCTGGATTCTACTGCCAATGAAAAGTAATCACTTTGTCTGACTTTTCATAATAAAAAAATGGTTAAAACTATGACTTAAATTTTTTAAAGGCGTAGGTAACGCCGTAAAAGCCCAACGGAAGACATCGGTCAGAAGACGAAAAGCTCCATGTGGTGGGTCAATCTGACTAAGAACCCACGACAGAAACGCTTGTCCTGTTCCTAACGAAACTTTACCAAACCTAACCTGACGATTCCTTGGGTTATCCTAGGTTCTCTACATCATTAAATGCGGCAATCTATGGTAACTGTATTTGCGTATACCTGAAAAAATTTACTTAGTCAATGTCATACGATGGTAAGTCAGGCCCGTCCTGGAGTATGCAGTCACCAGCCTGGACCCCTTTACCAGAAAAAGGAATGATAAGAAACTAGAGCGAAGGAAGAGGATGAATAATATGCGAGTGGGGAGAAATAGATATGAGGGGATTGTGGATATGAGTGGCTTGTAGAAAGGGTCTGGGGTGAGGGGGAAACATAACAAGATAAAGGCTAACAATTCTAATAACGATCGTTAAGATTCTATTAGCGCTCTAATCTCTTATTAGCTTATAAACAGCTGACTTTAATTGGCCAAGTACAATTAACACACTCCTGCAGATGCTGGAATGGAAATATCTCTAGCGGCGATGTTTTATTGGTAGATATGTACTTGATGAAATAATCATATAAAACAAACCTGGAAACCGTGGTGTTTAGTGTTTCACACCTCTCTGATGTAAAAATGACAGATTCTCTCGTTATATAGTATGAATCTATGTATATATGTTAAATATAAAATATATATATATATATATATATATAATATATATATATAATATATATATAATAAAAATATATATCAAAATATATATTTTATATATATAAATTATATATATATATATAACTATATATATAAATATATATATATATATATCTAAATATATAATTAAAATTGGGCTAAAACCAAGTAACTGCCAGATACTAGACGTTTGACAAAGCCCATAGTCAAGTGGGAAAAAGCCGTCCGTGAAGCATAAGAGTAACACAGAAAGGATCATGCCTAGGGCTTTGATGCCCTGACTGTGCACAGCCCAGTGAACAAACAGCGAGATACATGAGTTGTCAGTATGAAACACCGTAAGTGCCCTTCATCCCAGTGCTGTTATTCACTAACATTCCCAACTGCACTTGGTGCACTCTGATATACTAATATATTTAGACACTTTGCTATGATCCCCTCTTCATCTTGAACAAGTGATGCAGATGGTGGCAGATTTTCTAAGACCGTTGCTTGCCTCCCCTCCCACGAACACCCGTGAACGATAAGATGCGAGTGATAGAGATGAAATACACAAATCACCCCTTAATTAAAACACAAAAAGACGCACCATTTGAATATCACTCTCATTAAATTGGGGAATTAAAAGTAGCAGAACTGATTCAGTGTTGTCAAATCTTTTTCTCTATACTAATGATTTGAACAAGACACTGGAAAATTACCTCTGTCTTCTAAATTTAAAAAGTTATATGTTTATAAAGAAATCTATTGAATGTCAGATCACATATAATAAGATGCTGCCATCTGTTGTCTAGTGGTAGGTAAGTTTTGTTTTTAATCCAGTTTATAGACAGCCTACAAACTCTGCTTTTCATAAACTCGCACTTAAGTCATAATTCATAAACAGTCGTTTATTACAACTTTTTCCTGCGTAGGAACTATATGCTTTGATGGTTTTCCGAGAAACAGGAAATGTTAAAGGCAAGTTTTTGGAGTTTTCTGTAGGAGAGAATGTATGTAACAGTTGCTGGTGCTGGAAAACAAACAAGTCACAGAAGTGCTAATGGCGTTAAAACCTTCCTATTCCAAGTTTTCGTGGTTCAGTGTCCAGCGCTGGGTCTACCACTACCAGGACCAAAGTTCGAGCTTTTCCCGTTCATTCTTCTGCTTCATTGTATCACTTGGTTTATTAGTTAGATTCTAATCATCCCAAAAGTGGTTAATGGGAAAAGTGATATTCCATATCAAATTTTTAATTCAAAAGGCTTTCACAAATAAATTAAAACATAATGGCAGTTTAATTATACACAGGGACAACTGATTATCATGTAACCTTATCAGAAGAACAATTAAACTCATGATGACTTTGCGTTAAATCGTCTCTTAAGAGACACACGAGAGCAATAACATATGAAATTTTCCCAACTTCTTTCAAGAGTTAGTTTCAAATGTTGCATACGAATGAATGTATACAGTGTTCCGAGACATGCCATACTCAAGCAGGGAAGAACCCAGAGACCATACCCAAAACAGTGATATAACGATATAAATGGAACATAAGTCTAAATGGCAAAAAATGCCACCTTAAAATTAACGAGACCACTTATGGCACAGAAAAATATAGTGATGAGCTATAAATCCAGGAAATTATAGCCACCGAGCAAATGTTATTGGAAACAGAACATAATACCACCATGGGCCTGGAATGTACAAATTTGAGATTATGAAACCCGGAGAATAGCAAAAAATAAATATAAATAAATATAAATATATATATAGATAAAAGAATATATAATAAAAATATATAAATATATATATATATTTAAAAATCCGGGGCCGGTCTCCCCATGATATATGCCGTGCCGAAAAGGTAAAACTGTCAATATAGGCAGACCCACATTAAAAAAATTAAGTCCTATCTAAAATTTCCTCTATACAATTAAAAATATCTTGTTTCATTTATTTAAATATAAAAATTTAACGAATTTGTACCAAAAGAAAGCTTAGAAAACATACCTACCCTTAGTTAAAACAAACGCAGTTTAATTTTAATTAATACAAGCTTACAAAAAAATTAAAAAAAAAAAAACTAATGAAATATAATTATTTTTACGTTAGTGATTCAGAACGGTTATTGCAAAATTATTGCATACACAAATGTTTGCTTGCTCTAATATGTCAAGGATTATACTTATTCGGCCCGACATACATATTATATCATATAACCTATTGTTTCGCCTTTTTATATTAGTCTTCTTTACATTCTCTTCTTATTTTTACAGCTAAGACAAAAAAAACAAAAAAGTTCTCACGCAATTTAAGAAATAAAAAGCTGTTTTCTAAAATATTTTGTCGAATTTTAATATGTTTGTTGATGTAAGTTGAATGATGTTGTATGTTTGTATGTTGCCGAATATCGATAACGATAACCATGCGTTATGGTTATAGAGCAGTATGTGACATACAGCAACACAGTCAGGCAGAGTCGCTGCAGACGTACACCAGCAACACATGACCATTGTTTAAATTAGACACATGTGCAACACTTGGGTATCTATATTGAGGAAAACGATTTCGCCATATCATGGCTACATCATCCATACAAAGGCCCCCTGAGGGACTGATAACCACATTCAGCCTCTCTGTACATCATTTTTGGCCTAGTTAATGTATAGATGAAGCACTGTGTTGCGAAACGTTCCTCAATAAAGATAACCCAATAGTTGCACAAGTGTCTAATTAACACCGGTGTCGGTTCTTTTAACCAATCATCAACAACTCAGACATCAAATTAAAGACGCAGAGAATCTGTACTTCCACTGTGTCTTCAATCTTACTGCGTTCCCCCCCCCCCCCCCCCCCCCCCCCCCCCCCCCCCCCCCCCCCCCCCCCCCCCCCCAAACCCCCCCAACCCCCGGGGGGGGGGGGGGGGGGGGGGGGGGGGGGGGGGGGGGGGGGGCGGGGGGGGGGGGAAAAAACCCAAACCCCGACCACCACCCCCACCACCACACCCACCACACCACACCACCCACACCCAAAAAAAAATATATAGGAGTTTTTTTAATATAAACTGAGTAATATAAATGGAGTTCACTAACTGGCGTTTCATCTCACTGACTGGCGTTCATCTCAATGGCGTTCATCTCACTGGAGTTTCCATCTCACTGAACGTTTCACCGCACCAGAGCAATGTGTCCATTAAAAATGCTTTAAAATTAGCGAAACAACATTAGAATCCCCGAAACCAAATATAACCCCAACTTCAACGGAAAAATATCCATATTTTCAACTTTCCAATATGTAGTCATGGAATGCAACTAGAAGTTAATTGCATATTTGTAGGGAAAAGAATATTCTCCGTTTAGTGAACACCTGTCGAAATAAAGGATGAGCTATTGTTTTTGCAATATATATAAATTAAATAGATATATATATATATATATATATATATATATATATATATAAATATATATATATAATATATAGATATATATATATATAAATATAAATATAATATATTTATATATATATAATATATATATATATTAATATATATATAATATATATTATATATATAATATATAATATATATATATATATATCTAAATATATATAATATAAACTAATGGAGGAATATACGCAGTGTCAGCACTTGGTATAAATAAATCCAAGGGAGGTTGTGTCCGTCCTCGTTCACTTCCAGACACAGTGAAAGAAATTAATAATATATTAACGCTCAGTTGTTTAATAAAGAGCAGAACTTAGGCAGAGGAGAGGAGAGAGAGAGAGAGATAGAGAGATAGAGAGAGAGAGAGAGAGAGAGAAGAGAAGAGAGAGAGAGAGAGAGAGAGAGATAGAAGAGAAGCTAAGAGAGAGAGAGAGAGATATAGAGAGAGAGGGAGGGAGAGGGAGATTTAAGGATACAGAACTGCTCTTTGACACCCTCTTGTGGACATTCAATTAACAAAGCTAATAGTTGTTTGAGGGAGGACTGTGCGTCTCACTGAGGTGGTCAGTAGTGTGTGTGTGTGTGTGAGGTGTTGGTGTGTGTGTGTGGTGTGTGGTAACTCACCTAGTGTATTCACTTAATGTGGATGCAGGGTCGAATTCACAGCTCCTGGCCCCGCCCCTTCACAGGAGTTTGAAGTGTGTGTGGTGTGGTGTGTGTGGGTGTGTGTGTGGTGGTGAGTGTGTGTGAGTGCTTGAGTGTGTGTGTGTGTTGTGGTGAGGTTATGTGCCTGTTTGCGTGATGAATGTAATAAGTGCCTCACGTATTTTATATTAAGTATGATTGAATCACAGCTCCTTTTCCACCAATAGCTCTACACCAGCTTTACTGTCATGACCATTTATGGAAGCTGTGCGTTATGTTTTACCTCCATACTTATCATAATTAAAAAAGAGAAAAAAAGTAACTACAAAATGTCGTTCTTACATATGTGTACTTACCTATGTGTGACCGCTGGGGTCGAATTCACCTAGCCACGCCGCTCAACTGTTCATGACCGATAGTATGTATGTGTGGAGTTGACTATCTTGCACTACCAGATAGATGTGAAGACCTCGATTGAGCGAAACCGCTTTGATTGGATTGCTGGGCTACTAGAAAATGCCATTGGTGGAGGTTGGAGTGTGTGTATGTGAGTGTGGTTGTGTGTAGTGTGTGTGTGTGTGTGTGTGTGTATTGATTGAGTGTGTGGGAATGGTAGAATGAGGTTATGGCGTGGAGAGTGATGAAGGTTTAGACTAGTAGTGGAATAGAAAAAAAAAAAAAAAGTGTGAAAAGGGGGGGGGGGCCCCCCCGGAGGATCATAGTAAAGGGAGACTGGCGCTTGTTAGTGCCTCATGGATGTTAGTGATTTTCTCTGATGGGTGAAACTACAGCCAACACTATGGGGGTCATCCTTGGCTCTGTGGCACTATTTTTCTGTGTTTTCTCTTCTCTAACCTTTGGTCCTTGCTAATCTCTCTTCTTGAATCTGATCCTATTACAGCATGGTTTCTATTATTTTTTAAATATCACACAGGCCATTCCCCACCCAAGGCTAGGTTTGCTCCGAAAAAGAAAAACATACACCATCATTCTCGGTCCATCCACTGTCTTATGCCAGAATGGTCAATACACACAGTTTTTAAACTGCAACATTAACACCCTCCTTCTAGAGTGCAGTCACTGTACTTCCCATTCTCCATTGACTCAATCCGGCATGCCGGTTTTCCCTGAACCCCTTCATAAATGTTACAGTTGCTCACACTCTCAAACAATCACTACAAGTATTAAAAACCATTTGTCTCCATTCACGTCCTATTAACACGCTCACGCATGCCTGCTTGAATACCAATCCCCTCGCACACAAAAACCTCCTTTACCACCCTCCCTCCAAAACCTTCTCCTAGGCCGACCCCTACCCCCCTTCCTTCCACTACAACTGATACCTCATGAAGTTTTCAGTATCGACTTCCATTCTCTCCACATGTCCGAACCACCTCAACAACCCCTTTTCCTCAGCCCTCTGAACAACAGTTTTGGTAAATCCCGCAACTCCACCTAAACTTCCAAAACTACGACATCTCTGCATTATATACACACCACACATGCTCTCAGACTATGACATCGTGTCCACTGCCTCAGCCTTCTTCCTCGCTGCAAACATTATCACCCATGCTTCCCACCCAATAAGAGCGTTGGAACAACTATACTCTCATACATTCCCCTCTTTGCCTCCATGGACCAAGTTCTTTGTCCCTCCACAGACACCAAAGTGCAACCAACTCAACCCTATTCCCTCATCAATTCAATGATTCACGACTCATCTGTTCATAGACCCATCCGCTGACTATGTCCACTCTCAAAATCTGAATACAATCACCTCCTCCAACTCTCTCCCCTCCAATCTGATATCCAATCTTTCATCACCTAATCTTTTTGGTTATTCCTCAAAACCATACTCCTTTCCTGTATCACTTGCATTTTTCATCTTTTGCACCACCCTACCAAATATCATCCAGCCAATCTTGCAACTTTCTCTCAGAACCTCCCAAGAGCACAGTGCATCAGCAAAGAGCAACTGTGAAACATCCCACTTTATGTGTGAATCTTTATCTTTGTAACATCCACGCCTCTGCCAAGATCCTCGCATTTACTTCTCTTACAACCCCATCCTATAAATAAATTAGAAACAACCACGGTGACATCACACAGTCCTTGACTAAGGCCTACTTTTACAGGAAATAATTTCCGCTCGTTATTTTTCTACATACTCTAACTGAGCTCAACAATCCTCGTAAAAACTCTAACACAGCTTTCAGTAACCTCCTCCTACACCATTCACCTGCAACATCGCCACATAGCCACCCAATCCCCCCCCCCCCCCCCGGGGGGGGGATTTTATGTTTTTATACACCCCCCCCCCCCCCCACCGCTGTCCAATTAACGGACGCCTTTTCCAAATCCATAAATGCACAAAGACCTCTTTAGAAGGCCTTATCTAAATACTGTTCACTTTATATGTTTCACTGTATACACCTGTCCACACACCCCCTACTTTCCAAATCTCCTTGTTCATCTGCTAAACATTCTCCCGTCTTACTCTTAATTCTTTCAATACTAACTCCTACCATAACACTTTGCCATTAAACTCAACATTCCATATTCCCTATAATTTTTGCACTCGCTTTTAATCCCCCTTTGCCTTTATACAAAGGAAATATGCATTCTCTCTGCAGATCCCTAGGAACCTTACCCTCTTCCATACATTTATTAAATAATTGCACCAACCCACTCCAAAATCTATATCCCCAACCTGCTTTAACATTTCTTATCTATCTTTATATCCCATCATCCCCTTCTGCCTTACCACCCCCTTTCATTTTACTAACTGCCTCACGAACTTCCCCCACACTCACAACTGGCACTTCCCACTTCTACAAATGTTGTTCCACCTTGCACAAAACACGAAAATCACAGCATCCTTATCTTCATCAACATTAAAACAATACCTCAAAATATTCTCTCCATCTTCCCAATACCTCTAAACTCTACTATCCATTTAATAACTCTCCTCTCCTATATTTAACTGACAAAACCATTGTGTTTCTCTAGGCCTTTCTTAACTTGTTAAGTCTCACTCCAAAACTTTTTCTTATTTTACAACAAAATTTGTTGATAACATCTCACCCACTCTCTCATTTGCTCACTTTTTACATTGTCATCACCATCTCTTAACCTCTCCTCTTTTTCTCCTAAAAACTTCCCTCCTTGCATCACTTCTCTTGTAAAACTTCTTATATGCTAACTTTTTCTCCCTTACTACTCTCTTCACATCATCATTCCACACAATCTACAGTTATTTACCAGTGCCATTAGGCTGAGAAATGATGCTATGAGACAGTGTTCTGTCTACAGTCAAGCAAATTGCCAAAGCACGGATACAAATATTCTGTAATACCTGCCAGATTCATAAATAATAATTTCATTTTTTTCCTAACTGATCCCACACCTCTTGCTGATCCCTAAATCTGTATAACTGATAGTTCTCAATTTTTTAATATCACGGGCCAACCCAGAAAAAACAGCCAGCCCCTTTTTTTCCATTGCATTCGTTTATTCCTGCAGTTATTAACAATTCTTCCATCCACCATTTTCCCTCCACATTATTTACACATTATTTTCCCGATTAGCTTCTGTTTTTTGTCAGTCCAAAAATAATCACAGACTTACACATATCTCTGCTGTGTGAGTCCCTCTGTTCAAATGCCTGTTTATTTATGTCACTGTTTCATTGGTCTCATATGTAATTACGTGCAAGTTTGTTTATGCTCTCTGAGTCCCCTCACTGACATGTGCAATATACTGCCTACTCAACACCAGTCATTTCCTTGTCTCCCGTACTGATTAAATTTTCCCTATTATTTGCCTTAATCATCGCTCGATAAATCCTGGGCGTCTGATGCACCTTATCTTTTTGTCCTTACTTATCTGTTTTTTCTGAACTTCAACGTAATAACGAATGATTTTTTTTTTGCTTTTCCGATTTCTCAGAATCCACGTACGCAAACTTTCCTACCTCGCATTCTCATCCTTGCTTCATTAACATTCTAACCTTCCTGCTTCCCCTTTGTTCACATAGTTTGAGTTTTTCTCATCTGCTGTTATATCTACCTATATTGCAATTTTTTTAACTATTTCTTAGTTTTAACAGGACTGTCTTGGGCTTACAATTACTTAAATATGTGAAACCCAATAACTCACTAGGAGAAGAAGTATGACGGTATTAAGTATTTATGGACTACTATTACGGATCCCCACTTTAATGTTGTAGGTGGCAGTCACTTCAAAATGTTTTGATTTTATAACACTCGTGGGAAGCTTCTCAAAAAAGACTGACCTGGTGACGTGTGGTGTGAGTCGTGAGTACTGTTAGAGAGAGAGGAGGGCTAGGTGAGAGAGGTCTTTGGTGAGAGATGGGTGTGGTTTTGTGTATGGTGTGGGAAGTGTTTTTAATGATGTGTGTGTGAAGGTGTATGGTAGTTGGTTTGAAGTGTGGTGGATGTAATTAACAACTACGAAAAATTTACATGTAGAAGGAAAAGTTCGTTAGTATATTTATATCACAGTGAATATGTAATGGCCGGTGTAACCGTTATGTTTGTGGATTCGTTTCTTTACCGAGTAATGTTCCGCATGCACAGTCCCTACCTCTCCCTCCACAAACTACCCTGGGAGTTAGGCCCCCCCTTTTTTGTTTACGTTTGGGGGGGGGTAGCTAAGGAGGCTTTGCCGAAATTACTCTAAATCCTGAGATTTCGAGAGTTTTAAAATAATCGTTCACTGAGTTACTCAATTCACTTTAAGTGTTGGGAAGATTCTTATGGCGCCTGTTTCCCAATCACGACAGTATTTTTTTAATTTTAATTTACCTTAACTTAAACATAATGGAAATATAGTTTTGAACGTCGCACTAATCCTATAAAATGGTTATAAGTCAACTGTGTGAGATTTTACTTTGTATTTATCTAACTTCTGTTTCATTCTACCCACGAACCATAACGTAGTATGGGCAGAACTGTCCACCAGTGTGGTCGTGATGTTTGCTTGTCCAGCTTCTGTGACGCTTTCACATTGGTGAGTCAGTCACCTCTGTTGGAGCAATAGTCTGGATGTCCCTGCCCGTCTTGTGCAGACCACAGCCAATGCGAATTCTTTGCATTGTTAAATTTCTCCAGTAAGTCTGAAGCATGCAGTGGGATGAGATGAAAAAGCTGTAAGCAATCTACCCTGAAGAGCTGGCTTGCCTGTATGATCAACGAGTAAGCGCAAGCTGACTCCAAGGTATTGGTCCATTGTGGTGAGAACGGTAAGGCACAACGTACCCTTTTCCAAGGTTCGAGAATCGATCTCCATCGGCCAGAGATCATGTTTGTGTATATTTCGCCTGGCACTAGCGAATTCCATGCATATATATATATAAAAAAATATAAGATATATAAATATATAATATATATATAATAAATAAATATATATAAATATAAAATATATATATATAATAATATATATAAATAATAGGTGTTGTGTGTGTGAGTAGATAAAAGGAATGTTCAACAACAAATAGAGATAAATAAAATAAAATAGTTAACGAAACTTTGATATCTTAAAGTTTAGCAGAAAAGCGAGTTATTCAATATTTCTACGATGATTTTCAGATACCTGCAGGAAAGCGTAAATTTCAGACGCAAAAAGCCATTATTATTCAGACTTTGGGAAAGCCCTGTGATCTCAAGCCCACACAAAAGCCCACATCTAAAATAAGCATGCAAAATCGAGAGCAAACACGCGCCGCTGCCGAGATAATTTCCCAACGACTCACGTACACCCCTAAACTTGCGTGTTCTCAACGTAAATAAAGTGCACCGCCTCTTAAACGATTGCCTTTCGGAAAAACGAAAGGCAATTTACCGTATAGAGGGCGGTACCCTGCAGTGTGTGGAGACCCAAGCGATGTAGGGCAGTGTACACACTCTAGCTGGTAATCTAAGGGCAGTTTGACAGCGATTTAGTGCCTTACGGACGTCCGGCTTCACTGCCGACCGTATCCTGAAGACAAAGTGTGAATACGAGCTGACTGGTGGTGCAGAGGCATGGATTAGAGATAGGGAGAGGGAGATGAAAGGGATGCAGGGGATGAAATGAAAGAGAAAACTAAATAGATACGATATAAAAATCGATAGGCTAAGAGAGGTAGATGAAAGACGTATATTGAGGCGAAAGTGGTGTAGGGAGGAGAAGAGGTAGAGGACGATAAATAATGAAAAAAGGTGTTAAAAATAAAGTAGGTATTGGTGAGGTATGATGAGAAAAACCGATACATTTATGATAAAAATTTTGGGGGCAGATGTTATAGTATACTAGATCGCTATCACAAGTACCGCAACACAAATTCCAGTCTTGAAAGAGGCCTGATCGATAAAAGAAATAATGGAAGAACTTTCACCCAACTCTCTCCCGTCACAAAGTGATACTTACCGTAAGAATAAATCCAGAGGGTATTTTCAGTGCTTATAGTATCGTCCCCTGATTATTCCAGTGTTATTCCAAATTCTCTACAAAGTATTTGAAAGAGAAACAGAGATAGGAAAGAGAGATAAATAAGACAAGAAGGCGCAGAGAATGCAAATTTATTCAGGCAATGCATAAAAATAAAAAACACTACAAACGACTAGAAGGTGGGGCCAGGAGCTAAGTTTCGACCCCGAAAATAAAATCAGTGAATACACATTCAATATTTCTCTCTCTCTCTCTCTCTCTCTCTTCTCTCAATCTCTCCATCATCTCTCGTTCTCGCTCTACACTTCTCTACTCACATCTCTCTCACACTCTCTCTCTCTCTCTCACTATCTCCCACGATCCCGCTGAGCCCCGATAATGACAACAACATAAGTTCATCATTAAGATGGCCAAATGCAATTTACTGCCAAGTTTTGTTTCCTCATAATTACTGTGGTGTCTCATTAATTCCTTGAGCTTACCAACTGTGTGTGTGTGTGTGTGTGTGAGTGTGTGTGTTGTGTGTGTGTGTGTGTGTGTTTGTGTGTGTGTGTGTGTGTGTTGTGTGTGTGTTTTTGGTGTGTGTGTGTGTGTTTGTGTGTACTCCACCTATTTTGTATCTCACCTAAATTGAGGTTGCACAGCGTCGAGACTCAGCTCCTGGCCCCGCCTCTTCACTGATCGCTACTGGAACCTCTCTCTCTCTGCTTCCTGAGCTTTTCATATTACTCTATCTTAAAAACTATGGTATGGTTCCTGCCTTCCACTACTTACTTGCTAGAGGCTAATCCACTTGCTGACAACTCCATGACTGAAGAAATACTTCCTAACGTCCCTGTGATCGTCTGAGTCTTCAGCTTCCAGTTGTGACCCTGTCCCTGTGTCCCCTCTCTGGAACATCCTTATCTCTGTCCACTTGTCTATTCCCCGCCAGTATCTTGTATGTCGTTATCTGTCTCCCCTGACCTTCTGTCCTCAGGTGTCGTCAGTCCGATTTCCCTTAACCTTCCTCGTACGACATTCCCCTGAGCTCTGGGGACTAGCCTTGTTGCAAACCCTTTGTACTTTCTCGAACTTCTTGACGTGCTTGACCAGGTGTGGGTTCCTGACTGGTGCTGCATACTCCAGTATGGGGCCTCCTAAACATTAAACAGTGTACAGTGTCTCTCTGACGATTCCTTATTAAGTATCGGAACGCTATTCTCAGGTTTGCCAGGCGCCCGTATGCTGCAGCGGTTGATAGATGTGTGTGTGTGTGTAGTGTGTGTTGTGTGGTGTGTATCACCTTAGTTGACGGCTTGAGGGGTCGATTTCCAAGCTCCTGGCCGCCTCTTCACTGTCATACTTAGGTCACTCTCCTGAACCGTGGCTTTATCATACCTTTGTGCTTAAAGCCGACTACTTCAGTCAAGGTGACGTTCCTCTTCTCCACCCGACTGGGTGGCAGACTTCCACAAACACTGGTCGTGTCCAGTCATGCTTTGAGTGGCTCTTGGTTATATCATTACACACTCTCATATCTTAATTTAATAACGTTGTACATATTATATAAACAAGTGGTAAAGAATTCATGGGTAAAGAAATCTACCCCTGCTGTGCTTGTCTTGTCCTTGATCTGTCCTGCTGATTTTCTTGTTTTTGTGACTTAGTTTTACGACCAGGTGCTACAGGCCTTTATTAAAACTACATATGTGTTCACTAAGAGCGTATGAGTGATGTGTGTATAATATGAACGGTTTTATGGTGTGTACTCAGTGTAACTGTGTGTATGTTCAAGAGTGAATAAATTTGCCCTCGTTCCATGTGCACTTGTGCACGTGCTTGGGAAATAAACTTCGGTTTCCGAAATGAGAGAATATTAAATATGGGAGGAACTATGATTTGACCTAGGAAGAGAAGGTTACCTCCAGTTTCTTGGATCAAGAGAGCACGATCAGGGTTAAGCCCTCCTGAAGGCTATCAGCAGAGAGATATAGACCCTATGAAGGAAGATAGATTCAAAGGACGAAAATTCCTTTCCTCTTGGAACTATAATTTTTAAATTTTATGGAAAAATTAGGCAGGTTTAAAACAGACATAATTAGATTTAGAGGAATAATACAAATGACAGAAAAGTCGTACTTACGTATGAACTTCTGTTATAGTCAAACTAAAAAAACTCAGATTTTTGCAGTATATCTAGAAACTATTGTCATATATGACTTTCAGTACGATATTACATGAGAGGTATTATTTCTCTCAGCGTATACATCTGTGTTTAATCCCTGACTTAAGGATTACGCGCAGCCTTGAAGACTTCTTTATAACCCCCATTAAACTTTAACCTACCATCATAAATCGTCAGAGCAGACATAATCTTTTGTGTGGCCTGACATTAGGAAACTCTGTGCGATTTATTTGTAGAGGACAGCGAACTCTCAGTCTGCGGAAAGAGAATGCAGGGTAGTGCTGTCACCTCTGTTAGTGTTGTATTTAACGGCAGGGAGGTGTTCCTGTGGCTACTGCATGAACACCTCCCACATTCAAACTGATGCACATATCTACAACTTCTCTCTCTTCTCTCTTTTTTTTAACAAGGGTTTGACAAGGTAAAGGATCTAGCTTTATTGACAAGCTATTTATACAGGTTAAGGATTCCTAAACTTTATTGGCAAGCTAAGAATAAAGGAACAGTTACCTACATCAGCTCATTTGAAAGCATTTTTATTGTTATGAGACATACAGTAGGGAACAGGATGAAGTTGGAACCATCTGTGGGCGGCATTTTCATTTGATCAACTGACTTTATCTCTGTTGACATCATTATGCTGTAACGAGTGTGTCCATACTCGAGTTATCCTGGGTATATATATGATCCTCAGGATGGAGTGATGTTTGGAGAAGGATACAGCCAGAGTGAAGTTGCTGCTTCTGGCCGTCTTGTGGCATAAAAAGTGCTTTCACGCTTGTTCCTCGAAGTCTCTCTCTCTCTCTCTCTCGTCTCTCTCTTCTCGTTCTCTCTCTCTCTCTCTCTCTCTCATCTCTTTCTCTCTCTTCTCGCTCTCTCATCTCTCTCTCTCTCTCTCTCTCTCTTTCTCCTCTCTTCTCTGCTCTCTCTCTCTCTCTCTATCTTTCTCTCTTTCTCTCTCTCTCTACATTCGTCTTGGACAGTTTTCTGTTGACCAGCACCATGCCAATTATTTACATGTTTCGGCCTGTCAAAATTTCCGTCCATTTAATTTTAGAGACGACTTCCGTACCCTCCGGGAACAAGAAAAATGTATATATATTTAAATAATATAATAATATAAATCTGATACGCTTTGGATTTGCGCATGTGTGACCGAATCTTTTGAATTTAAATAAAAAAAATATATTTTCTCTCCCAGCGTTCATTTTGGAACACAATTTCCGAGAAATTTCTTCTCTTGGACTTTTTTCATATTGCGTTTTATATTTTTTTCTGTGCGCTTCGGGCAAATTGCATTAAATAGGTAAAATTCATTATTTTCGTCCTATCAATGATTTTTAAAACGTGATATATAAAGACGTATGGTTAATATATATATCATCTAAATATATAATATATATATTAGTATATTATATTATATATATATATATATATATATATATATTATATATATATATATATATATATATTTATATATATATATATTGTATTATATATATATATATATATATTATATATGTATATATATATATATATATATATTTTATATATATATATATATAGTAAGTCCTGTATAATATTACTAAATTTACAAAGAGAAGCTTTCGTTTTTCTCTTTGGGTCACCTGCCTCGGTGGGAAACGGCCGATTTGTTGAAAAAAATATATATATAGCCATTAGAGTTGAAGAGAAGAGAATGTACATGTTTTCTCATTACCATTATGGCCCAGTAAGAGAACCTTACTGATGTGCTTCTTGCTTTGTTTATCTCATTCACCTGACCTTCTACCCTCTGTTTTTTTTTTTTTTTCCCCTCCTGAATTATTCCATGATGGGGGCCCCAAAATTTAGTCCCCAATTTCCATTGCTGTTTTATTGTCAAATCTCATAAGTGTCCTTGAAAACTGACATTTTTCATATAATGTTTTTGGCACAAAATATATATGTGTGGTAAATGGTGAATATAGGTCGGGGAATAAAATAAGAAGCAAAAGTACTTAAGAATTTCTTCACTGGGTCATGGTGGTTATGAGAAAACTTATTATTTCTCAATTTATGGTAAGTTATCTTTGGTCTGAGGGTTTGGGTGTTAAATATGTTTTTTCGACAAAAATTGGGGTGCCCAAGCTTGGTCTCTGTTGTCCCTTCGAGAATGAAATTTTTTTTGGGGTTTTCCGTGAAGCTAATTCAATTTTTTTTGTTTAAAAAGGACAGGCACTTCCGTGGGCCAGTAAAAACTTTTCTGATAGATCTTTGTGGGAGGAACTTTTCGTGTTTTTGGAAAGGGAAGCAGTTTATGTTTAACTAACTGGTTGTCCAAGAATGTTTTTGAAGCCAAGTTACACTTCTCAAGGAATGTAGTACACACACGCAACCACACACACACACACACACCACAACAAACACACGCACAACAACACACACACACACACCACACACAACACACACCACACACACACCACAACACCAAAACTTTCACCTGTTCAGGTCCCATGACCAACATCATGGCCCTAACAAAGAAGGGTACCAAAATAATAGACCAAAAAATACCATAAAATACATGTTTCAAGACAGAGAGCGATAGGTGTCTGGCGAGAGATGCTGCAATGGGGGGAAGAAAAGGAGAAGGAAAAGGAGAAGAGAAATAACAGGAGAAGAACAGGAACATGAGATAAGGGTGTATTGTTGTTCTGAATGTCATTATCAGACTCAAACTCACCCCTTATGTGGACCTAAACATATGTATTTTATATTTATATAAAATATATTATATATATATATATATATATATAAATATATATATATAATATATATATATTTTTTTGCAAAAACAACCCCTCTGAAAAAATAGAGAAATTCCCAAGCGCTTTCAGGGCTAATACATTATCAAGGAAATATGAAAAGTAAAGCATCCAGGAAGCTTTATAAGGGGTCTGGCCAGCACATCATATCAGATCCCCCAACGGTTAAAAACCCCGCGCGCGCCGACACAAATTGGATAGGTCCTTTGCAACCACCCACAAAAATTTCTACCCCCAAAAAAATTAAAAAAATTTATTTGTCCCCCTGTATTATTAAAAAACTTCCCCAAAAACTATTAATTATAAATGGATCTAATTTATATAA
>NC_069416.1:39852369-39866656 GCF_026875155.1 Cherax quadricarinatus | reverse complement strand
CGGATCGAAAACCATCGCCCAAAAAAATTTTCCCTCTCCACAGTGAGGGTTACCCGGGAATAATCTAAAATAAGGGTGCAAAAACACGCAAACGAAGCAAGCATTTTTCTTACAAAAGAAAAACTCGCGAGGAGAGACTAAGACGGAAAACCCTTTTAAAAACGCAACACTACATAGTGAAAAATTTTTTTTTTAAAATTTATAGAAAAAAAAATGCATAAAAAAAAGCTTAGATCCCCAAAAAAACCTTTCTTCAGTTCCTGCCTATCAAATCTTTATTAATTCAAAAAATTTAACTCTTCGTTTCTACAACGTAATCCAGAGTAAAAAAACCAAAATTTCTCAGGTTTAAATCCTTCAAATGTTGCATTGCAATGCACACCACTTCTTTTAAAAATAAAATTTTTAAAAAAGGTAACATTATGGAAAGGGGCCGGGTAAAGGGGTTAACACACTGGCCGGGGAAATTTTTTTTAGTACCCGCTTTCCCTGGGTTCGAGTCCCACCCCGTTCTGGGGTTTTTCCTAAACAGAATTAAGGAAACCCTGAGTGTATGTATTTCCCGAGATATACACCCCTCGTGTATAAAAAACCCCCGTCTAGTTGAGGGGAAATTTTTTTTGATTGGCGGGGGGAAACGTTAAAACCCCTTTAGGTGGAAAAGAAATTTAAAAATTCCGTTTGGGAAAGAATGCGGTTTAAAATCTTTAACCAAAAAGGTAAACCCAGAAACATACCCCTCTTGAAGTATATACACACGAAAAGGAAAAATAAACCTCTCTGTGTAAAAAACGGGGAAGCAAACACCCCTTTTGTGTCTAGATAAAATAAATACGTTTCTAGCCCCGTTGCCCCTTTAAAAAGAAAAACGACAAACGTAATTTTCCCCCACTTTGTTACAACAGGGGGTTGAGCCTTTCCTCGGGGGACTAGAAACCCCGCTAATTTCATATCAATTTTTTATTCATTCATATTTTTTTAATTTTAAAAAATTTACGAAAAAAATTTAAAATAAAAAGGTTTAACCCTGACTTAAAATTGACCTTAAAACTTTGGCGCTGGGGGGTAACTCCCCCCAAATCACTACCCCCGTTGGGGCAGTGTGTGGGGTGTGTTTTTGTGGGTTGTTTTGTTGTGTGTGTTGTTTTTGTGTGTTTTTGTGTTTTTTTGTGGTTGTGTGGGGTGTGTGTGTGGTGTGTGAAGGGGTGGTGTGTGTGTGTGTTCTCCCCCTAATTGGGTTGCATGGGTCGGACTCAGCCTCCTCGCCCCGCCTCTTCACTCAGCTACTGGGTCCCCCCTCTCCCTTTTCCCCATATTTATCGGCCCGTCTTAAAATATGTAGGTTTTCTGCTCCACTACATCGCTTGCCAGATTACCCCCTAATCCCCTTGTGGTGAAAAAATACTTCCTAAACATCCCTCTACTCTCTGATTTTTTTCACTTCCAGCTGTGACCCTTGTTTCTGTGTCCCATTCGGGAAAATCCTGTCTCTGTCCCCCTTTGTCTATTCCAACAGTATTTTGTATGTCGTTATCAGTCCCCCCTGACCCCCCAGGCCCCCAGTGTGTCAGACCGATTTCCAAACCCTTTTCTTCATGGGACACCCCCCTTACTCTGGAACCACCCTTTTGTTGAAAACCCTTTGCACTTTCTATAATTTCTTGACGTGTTTGACCGATGTGGTTCCAAGCTGGGCTGCTACTTCAGTGGGGGCCTTTTAAACCGTATATAAAATCTTAAACGATTCCTTTAAATGGGGTACGGAACGTTTTCTCGGGGTTTTCCCAGGCGCCATATGCCGCAGCACAACTGGTTAAGGTGCTTCGGGCTGTACTGGGTAATACTCACCCTAGATCTTTCTCCTTGAGTGAGGTTTTTCAGTCTAAAGCCTCCTAGCTTATACTCTGCTGCGGGCTTCTTTGCCCTCTCCGATCTTCTGACTTTACATTTGGGGGGTTAAATTATAAGACCACTGCGGACCACGCTCCCCTGTCTGGTCCCGTCCCGATTTAAATTTTTTCCTCAAAATTAATCGGTTAAACGGGGCACTTCTGAGTCTATCCCTTCCGTCATTCGTTTACATATACCAAAATATCACTGGTTCCCCAAATTTACCCCCGTGGGACCCCGCTCTCACAGTGCCCCTTGAACCCCATCAGGACCCCTGACTCGCTGTTGCTCCCCCCTCAGGGATTTTGTTCACTGCAGGCCCTTCCCTTTATAAATGCCTGATCCTCTAGCTTTTGACTTATTTCTCCTTGGGGGAACTTGGGCGAAGGTCTTTTTGCAGTCCAAAAAATGCAATCAACCCAGCCCTTCCTCCATTTTTTACTTCAGTTAACTTGTATAAAATTCTAGTAAGTTTGTGACACAGGATTTGCCTTCCATGAATCCGTGCTGGCTGTCGTTTTATAATCTTGCTTCCGCTCCAGGTGTGTGCGTGTGTGTGTGCGTGTGTGTGTGTTGTGTGTGTTTGTGTGTGTGTGTGTGTGTGTGTGTGTGTGTGTGTGTGTGTGTGTGTGTGTGTGTGTGTGGTGTGTGCGTGTGTGTGTGTGTGGTGTAGGTACTGTTTCTGTTCCTAGAATTATCTATCATTTATTCTTTTTCTTCACTGTTCCACTTTTCTTCTTTATCTTCTTTTATTTTACCTCCTCATCTTCATCCTTTTCCTCCTTCCCTTACGTCTTATTTTCCTTTTATAACCTTCTCTTCCTTCTCTTATACCTCCTCCTCCTTCTCTTCTTCAGTTCTTCCTCCTCTTAATCTCCTTCTCCTCGTCCTCCTTCTCTTCTTCAGTTCTTCCTCCTCTTAAATCTCCTTCTCTCGTCCTCCTTCTCTTCTTCAGTTCTTCCTCCTCTTAAATCTCCTTCTCCTCGTCCTCCTTCCCTTCTTCAGTTCTTCCTCCTCTAAATCTCCTTCTCCTCGTCCTCCTTCTCTTCTTCTAACCTCCTCCTCATCTTACTCCAGCTCCTATTATTCTTCCTCCCTTATCATTCCCCTCACCCCTTCCTATGGTCCTCCGAAGGTGGTATTAACCACGGAAATTAGTTCTGTCATTCACAACCCCTTCCCCCACCCCTCATTCCCGTCCCCCCCTATTCCCCTCTTGTCCTTCTCTCATTCTTTCCCGTTTATGCCTCACGTTTTCTACTCCTCCTCCCGTCCAGTTTCCTCATATCTTTGTCTTTCCATGTTTTACCCTACTTGACCTTACCGTTCCGTCTCTGAGAGAGAGAGAGAGAGAGAGAGAGAGAGAGAGAGAGAGAGAGAGAGAGAGAGAGAGAGAGAGAGAGAGAACTGGTAGAGGACGGGGCAGAGGACGTGGAAGAGGACGTGGAGGAGGAAGACATCTACAGCCGTCTCACCCTCCACTAACACATTTCCAGCGGCAGAATCTGAGGACAAATCTGCAAAACACAGGAGGTGCAACAAATCCTAGTCCACCCTCCCAGGCACCTAGGCTGTGCTCTCGCTGTCACCGGAAGGGGCACACACTGCCTACAACTGCCTGCGAGATACCAGGTGTAATTACTGCTACAAGAAAGGACATCAGGAGGACCAGTGTGGAAAGAAAAAGGAACTTGACAGACAGGGCCACCTGTTTAGAGACCTGTTCTCAGAACAAACCAGCAGGATCTCTGAATTGGTGAACAAACTCACACGTCACCCACTTAGCTACTCCTATCCCAGCCCAGCAGGTGGTATTGTGCCTTATACAAGACCACAGACCTACATCCCTGCAGCTGCCTCAGTACCCTACCTCTCTCAAGGGCAGGCACCTTACATTCCCTACACACCCACCACCTCTAGCTGACCACTTCATCATGAGGAGCCAGTCTATCAGCATCCTGTCGGCCAACATTAGAGGTTTCATTACTAATGTTGGAGAGCTCACACAGTTTTGTGAACACTCGACGTCCCAACATGATAGCTGTTGTTGAAACATTTTTGGATGACAGGACTCCAGAAAATTTTGCAAGAATTGCTGGCTACACCTCATGGATGAGAAGAGACAGGCAAGGGCAAGGAGGAGGTGTTGCTGGGTGCTTCTCTAAAAGTGTTCATGCCCAGCACATTGATGTTGCCACCCCTACACATCTTGAAATGATGTTCTTCAAGCTCTGTATAAACACTAGTACCTCTGTACTAGCATGTGCAATGTACAGATCTCAGTGGCAACATGCAGACCCCATCAACTTCCTAATGGAAAATATTGACTCCCTTCTGCTACAACACAACTGTCAACATATTATAATTGTTGGTGACCTCAACCAGCACCTTATACAGAGGGACTTTGATGACCGTCTTGCAGTGTTTGACATGAGAAACTTTGTTGATTTCCCTACTCATATCTGTGGCTCCTCCCTTGACCCAGTAGTGAGTGATCTGGCAGAAGGCATAGTCACTTGTCAACCCCTCGGCTACGTTGGATCGTCTGACCACAAGGCTGTTTTTTACGACACTTAAGATCCCAACAGAACGAGGTGAGGAGTCCACACGCACAACCTGGCTATGGGAAAAAGGTAATTGGCCAGCCCTTTGCTCTGAGCTCGCCACCACCGATTGGAATGCTCTTCTCCAAGGGGATGTTGACAACCAAGTGAAAGCCTTCACTGGACACATTCTTAATCTACAACAAGAACACATTCCTCACCGGCAATATGTGACGAAGCCTACAGATCAGCCTTGGTTTGGCTTTCGTTGTAGAGAGGCTGCTACTGCTAAGTACAAAGCATGGCGAAGGTATAAGAGACATCCTACCACCTATAACAGGAACTTTCACACGCAAGCCTGTAGGCATATGGGTGATGTTCAAAAGTGGGCCATTGCTAAATGGGAGGTGGACACTAAAAGAAAGCTAGCATCAGGTAGGGTAGGCTTCAAAACCTGGTGGTCCCTGGTCAAGGACAGACAAGGTTATCTGCCTGATGAACTTATTCCACCTCTAAATCGACAGGATGGGACCACCTCTACTAGTAGTCAAGAGAAGGCGGACCTCTGCTGAACACTTTGCTACCAAAATGCAAGTACTTGATCCAGCAAGGGACCCTCCTTGGCTAGCTGCAAGAACTGTGTCAAAACTGTCAGTGGTGACAATAAGGCAGGAGGAGGTGCATTTCCTTCTTAAATCGCTTGACCAAGAAAAGGCTGTGGGCCCAGACAAGTTGAGCCCAAGATTGTTGAGAAGATGTGCAGACCAGCTAGCAGCACCTCTAACTCGCATCTTTCAGCACTGCCTAGTACAGTGTAAATGGCCCTCTCTATGGAAAGAGGCAAATGTAGTCCCTGTTCACCAAAAAGAAGAGCAAAGCAGAAATCAGCAACTACAGACCAGTGTCACTCCTGTCAATCACTGGTAAGATCCTTGAGACAATAATCTCAAGACAAATGACAGAGTTTTTTGACTACCACTCACTACTTTGTGATCGTCAATATGGTTTCAGGAAAGGTTACTCTGCTGCTGATCTGTTATTAAACCTCTCCACTAAGTGGCACCAGTCACTGGATGAATTAAAAGTCAGCTGTGTGGTATCACTGGACATTGATGGCGCTTTCGACCGGGTGTGGCACCAGGCCTCTCTTAGCAAAACTTCAAGCACTGGGAATTGCAGGCTCTACGCTATGTCTCCTCAGTGATTACCTTCATGGTAGATCTCTAAGTGTAGTTCTCATGGAACGGAATCAGCAAGACATCCTATTGGGGCAAGTGTTCCACAAGGAAGTGTGCTGGTCCATTGTTATGAATGTCTACTTCAACGACCTTCTTCATCTCATCCCAGAATCACATGCATATGCAGACGACTGTACACTGACATTCACTTATCCAAGAGAAGAAATGCCAGCTGCTTTAAGCTACATCAATCACCAGCTGAGAGCTATATCAGCTTGGGGAAATAGATGGCAAGTAACATTTGCACCTGAGAAAACGCAAATGATGATCGTCTCTAGGCACCATGATGGTAATGCTGGTGCAGTAGTAAGGATGAATGGGAGGGTGTTGGCACCTGGAGAAGAAGTTGATATCCTTATGGTGAAATTTGACTCCAAACTAACCATGAAGAACCATGTTATAAATCTTGCAAACAAGGCAGCCAGGAAGCTTACAGCACTTCGCCGTATCTCGCATCTGCTTGACAGTAGGGCTTGCAAGATTCTGTACGAGGCACAAGTACGCTCACACCTTGAGTATGCTCCACTTTCTTGGTTTGCCTGCCCCCCCCTCTCATCTGCGACTGCTTGACAGAGTAGAGAACAGAGCAAGACGTCTCATCTCTCGCCTGGACCCATCATGGATAGATCTGTCATTTCAGTAGAGCCTTCAACATAGGAGGGATGTGGGTGGCCTTACTGTTATGTACAAGGAAAAGATTGTCAAAATACCACACTTGGATCCACTTCGAGGACAGAAATGAAACAAGTTTTTATGCCACAAGACGGGCAGAAAGCAGCAACTTCACTCTGGCTGTACCCTTCTCTAGAACATCACTCCATCTGAGATCATACATACCCAGGATGACTCGAGTATGGAACACATTCGTGCAGCATAATGATGTCAACGAGATAAAGTCAGTTGATCAAATGAAAATGCTGGCCCACAGATGGCTCCAACTTCATCCTGTTCCCTACTTGTATGTCTCATAACAAAAAAAAATGCTTTCAAATGAGCTGATGTAGGTAACAGTTCTTAGCTTGCCAATAAAGTTAGGAATCCTTAACCTGTATAATTAGCTTGTCAATAAAGCTAGGGATCCTTAACCTTGTCAAACCCTGCGTAAAAAAAAAAAAAAAAAAAAAAAAAAAAAAAAAGAAGAGAGAGAGAGCGAGAGAGAGAGAGAGAGATAGATAGATAGAGAGAGAAGAGAAGAGAGAGAGAGGAGAGAGGAGAGAGAGAGGGGAGAGAGGAGAGAGGAGAGAAGGGAAAAAGATGGATAGCGATTTCTGAGGTTATGACATTAGGCAAGAAGTTGAAACCAGTTTTCTTTGACGATTTTTTTTCCTTCTTACCTCGCCCTCTCCTCCCCTCTCCTACCCTCTCCTAACCCCTCTCCTAACTCTGTCTGCCTCTCATTCCCCTCATTCTCTTCCCCTCCCTCGCTCGTCCAGAGTCAGAGACTGTCATGGCTAAAATGTCATCACTGAGACAGTCACTGGAAGCCAGATTTGTTACTCAACTTTTGGTCAAGGGAAAAAATTCGTGTCAACAAAAATTTATGACATTTACTGAGGAAAAGTTTGACCAGAAGCTGCTTCTTCAGTCCTAAGAACAGTGGAGAAGAACTGGAGAAGCCACTCCTAGCGGTACGTTTAGCCAATAAATATTTTGAACTGTATGTGTACTCACCTAATTGTACTCACCTAATTGTGGTTGCAGGGGTCGAGACACAGCTCCTGGCCCCCGCCTCTTCACTGATCGCTACTAGGTCCTCTCCCTATCTGCTTCCTGAGCTTCGTGTGTATGTGTGTGTACTCACCTATTTGTACTCACCTATTTGTGGTTGCAGGGGTCGAGTCCTAGCTCCTGGCCCCGCCTCTTCACCGGTTGCTACTAGGCCCTCTCTCTCCCCGCTCCATGAGCTTTATCAAACCTCGTCTTAAAACTGTGTATGGTTCCTGCCTCCACTACGTCATTTTCTAGGCTATGTATGTATGTATGTATGTATGTATGTATGTATGTATGTATGTGTGTGTGTGTGTGTGTGTGTGTGTGTGAGAGAGAGTGTGTGTACCCACCTAATTGTACTCACTTAATTATGGTTGCAGGGGTCGAGTCCCAGCTCCTGGCATCACCTCTTCACTGGTCGCTACTAGGTCACTCTCCCAGCTCCGTGAATTTTATCACACCTATTCTTAAAGCTATGGATAGATCCTGCCTCCACAACATCACTTTCCAGATTATTCCACTTCCAGACAACTCTGTGACTGAAGAAATACTTCCTAACATCCCTGTGATTCATCTGATTCTTCAACTTCCAATTGTGGCCCCTTGTTGCTTTGTCCCATCTCGGGAACATCCTGTCTTTGTCCATCTTGTCGATTCCTCTCAGTATTTTTTATATTATCATATCCCTCCTATCTCTCCTGTCTTCTAGTGTCGTCAGGTCGATTTTCCTTAACCTCTCCTCGTAGGACATACCCCTTTGCTCCGGGACTAGTCTAGTTGCAAACCTTTTATTACAACCAAGGAGTACAAAGGCCTGTTATCCTGGGTGTAAAGGGAGCAAAATAAACACAGCAGAAAAACTTTTGACTTATATTATCCTTCACCAAGTAAGAACAGAATTATGTACACTATATATGCTATGTACAACAATAGGTATTAGTGCACTCCACGGTAAGCAAGGCAGAATAGAAGCCACTAGAGAGCAGACCGTGCTTCAACCAGCTCTAGAATGGGAATGACAAGGGCAGACAGGTGTGTGGTGCCCACAACACCTCTGCGATTGCCAAAACCATCTTCTCATTGGCTGGAACTTGGGTACTGATCGAACGATGGGGCCCCATCGTCAACCCTTAGCACCTGGTTCGCTGGTTGGGGGAGATAGCCTTTCAATGAGGGTGTGTACATGCGCCGAATAAAGGATACGTACTCTTTGCATGCCACACCTTTGCACTTTCTCTAGTTTCCTTACATGCTTGGCTAGGTGTGGGTTCCAAACTGGTGCTGCATACTCCAATATGGGCCTAACGTACACAGTGTACAGGGTCCTGAGCGATTCCTTATTAAGATGTCAGAAAGCTGTTCTTAGGTTTGCCAGGCGCTCGTTTACTGCAGCAGTTATTTGGTTGATGTGCGCCTCAGGAGATGTGCCTGATGTTATATCCACCCCAAGATCCTTTTCCTTGAGTGAGGTTTATAGTCTCTGGCCTCCTAAGCTGTACTCCGTCTGTGGTCTTCTTTGCCCTTCCCCAATCTTCATGACTTTGCACTTGGTGGGGTTGAACTCCAGGAGCCAGTTGCTGGACCAGGTCTGTATCCTGTCCAGATCCCTTTGTAGTTCTGCCTTGTGTGTGTGTGTGTGTGTGTGTGTGTGTGTGTGTGTGTGTACTCACCTAGTTGTACTCACCTAGTTGAGGTTGCAGGGGTCGAGTCCAAGCTCCTGGCCCCGCCTCTTCACTGGTCGCTACTAGGTCACTCTCCCTGAACCATGAGCTTTATCGTACCTCTGCTTATAGCTATGTATGGATCCTGCCTCCACTACATCGCTTCCCAAACTATTGTGTGTGTGTGTGTGTGTGTGTGTGTGTGTGTGTGTGTGTGTGTGTGTGTGTGTGTGTGTGTGTGTGTGTGTGTGTGTGTGTGTGTGTGTGTGTGTGTGCGTATGCGTGTCTTCATCTTCCGTACCCCCAGACTCGTCCTCCAGGTGAAAAGAAAATTATGGAATATAATTGTATGATACAGACTCCACAGTGGAAAAAGATACAAGCCTATTTATCAAGCGAATCAACTGAAAATACATCATTCTAATAATTTATCTCCTATAATTATGTTGGCATCAGATGAGAAAGAGAGAACATAATCGTCCTCAATAGACTAAAGGAAATGAACTCCGTTTAGAGTATTCTTAAAAACTGAATTCTCTGGACACAATGGAAGATATTCTTCCTGTAGAGAAGATCACTGATATTGTAGGCTTAATATGTGAGTTTTTATTAATTTTCAGAGGTGTTTCACATCTGTGTACTCTTGATGAACATGATGCAGATGTGAAAGGAGCTTAACTTATTGAGCAGTCGCCTTACAAAGTGAGTCCAGTCAAGCAACAAACTCTTAGGATACACATGCATTACCCCTCTGAACTGCAGCAGTGACTCGCTGGAACAGGAAACTTACTGCCCTGAGACCTTTAGTAAGGCTATATATATATATATATAGTCTTATTAAATATATGGCTTTTTAGTATCGAAATCATACTCTACCTGACTCTTGAAATCGTAATAACGCAACTGCAAAGAACTCGCACAATGAATGGAAATCGAATCGCTCTCCTCTACTGGCCTCTTAGTTGTAGAATTTGCTCGCCATGTGTTAAAACTCCCCATCCTTTATGTCAGCAGATTGTTCCCGAAGAATGTGTGCTGACTACATAAAGGTTAATGCAGCAACATTCTAGACAGCTTCATTTCCTAGGATAGAAGATAACATTGCTCTGGCCTCTGGGGCAAGATTTGTTTCCAGCTGTGTCTTGTTTGAAGATTATTATCAAATTCATTTAACAGGAAGAGCGACAGACATTTCATCGTTCACTATTAAACGTATCTTGTAGCTCCGTTCAGTATGAATAATGCCCCTAGAACATCTCAAAAGTCTGTGCACAAACTGGCAGTGACTCTAGCTGTGGAATATTATAATTTAGCTAATAATAATAAAATAATAATAATATCTTTATTTCTACAAGTACATGTACATGGCATACAGGTCTAGCTGACATCAATGATATACTACTATATAGAAAGCCCCTTGTTATGGTGAGACTTTCAGGCAAATTAGGTCAATTTTTGTCCCAGGATGCGACCCACATCAATCTACTAACACCCAGGTACCCATTTTTACTGATGGGTGAACACGGATAACCGGTGTAAGAAAACACTCCCAGTGTTTCCACCCTTGCCGGGAACTGAACCCGGACACTCAGCGTGTGAAGTGAGAGCTTTTACCACCAGGCCACGGACCATTAAACATAGTGATGCCCAGTCAAAACAAGAATGAGCACACACTATGAATATGTTCTCTGTTCGAATGCCCTGCTCACTTTAACATTATGGTGATACTGGCCAAGTGTGAGTTCGACCAGGCAAACAGGGCCTGTTGTAGGCAAAGCTCCTCGGAGTTTTAAACCTAAAATCTTCTATTCAGCAGATTTGTTAAATAAGATTTGAAAAAAAACGCATCTCTTTCTATTGAGTAAAGAATCTTGTACAAATATCTTTTCAGTCTGCAGGATAAATAATAGACTCACGTTAGAACCTAATCGATATAATACCTGATAGCAAATCTATCAATTTATATGTCAAATGGATGTTAATTAAACCCAACACTACATTTTTTCTGTGTCCACCACCAGACTGATTACGTATAAGATACATTAGACCAAATCTTATAAGGTTTTTATAAGTATTAACGTTTGCATCTCATTAACACACGCCCTGAAGTGCATGTGTGTGAAGATGCAATACTGACAAAGACCAAGTCAACAGAGCACAGTGCAGGCACTAAAATTGCAGAGACAAATTCTAGTCTCTTTTAGAGTATGCAGAATTCACAAAGCTGGACAGACCTAACTCCACTTACTTCTTAGTATGCAGAAATTGACCTCTTTCTGAGACCCAGCCAGGCAATGAGGAATTAGAGTTTAATACAACATAAGAGCACCGACAATGAATCAATGACAATCCCAGGACTCAGTGAAGACCACGTAAGTACTCAGTCTGTCCACCTAGGACAGATGCAATGAAAGTCGCAGCCTCTTCTACAGTGGCTGCCTCCTAAACGAACCAAATCTAAGTTCACAAAAGATCAAGAGCCGGCACTCTATGACTATATTCAAATGTGCCATAACATGTGTTCGTATTACGGGCACTCTGAACGCAGTTGTCACTCTGAACTGCGTTCAGAGTGACAACTTATCCTCTCAGAGACCACGTTAACAATGAAGTTGAAACAACATCGTCTACACAATTGATTAATGTTGCAAATGCCAGACAATGCCGAAATACAGAGTCATATAACTCCACTGTGTAAAAAAACGGTGCTAGCGTATGAGGCTATGATAATTTAAAGCGAGCACTAGCGAACATTCTCCTCCAGTCGGTAGCAAATTGCCAGCTGATGACCGGGGAAACGAGTGGGGTTGGGGGACTTTGCACCGGGCACGCACATAACACACCCAACCCCCAAAACACAGGCACGCCCCAACACCAGGCACGCCCACAAAAACGGGCCGCCCCCCCATTTTTAATGTAAGTAGTTTGGGGCAAGCCCCTCCACATCAACCCTTTCTCGCAAAATTTTTTATGGAAACGGTAGAAGATAAAAAAACCCGGGGGTTTTATTTAAATGAGCCCTTGGGTTTAAACCCTCAGCGTCAGACAGGGGGTTTTAAAAACCTCGGGCGTCAACATTGGTTGGTAAAACCTCACTGAAACCAGTGGTTGGGAAAAAACCTCACTGCCCGACAGTGGTTGTATACCTCACTGTCAGACAGGGTTTGGGTATACCTCACGGTCAACAGGGTTTTTATATCCCAGGTTTGTCAGACAGTGGTTTGGGTATACCCACTGTCAGACATTTTGGTTTTAACTCACCCTGCAAACAGTGGAAATGGTAAACCTCAGCTGTCAGACAGGGGTTTGGGTATCCCCAGCTGTCAGCCCAGTGGTTGGTATACCCCAGCGTCAACAGTTTTGGGTATACCCAAAGCGGGCCCAAAACAGGGTTTGGTAAACCCAGCTTCAGACAGGGGTTTGGATACCCAGCTGCGACAGGGGTTGGTATACCTCAGCTGCAGACGGGAAGGTAAAATCTCACGGGTCAGACAGTGGTTGGTAAACCTCAGCTGTCAAAACAGTGGTTGGTATATCTCAGCTGTCAACAGGGGTTGGGAATCCCCTCAGCTGTTAGACAGGGGTTGGTTTTTTAACCCACTGAAAAGACAGTGGGTTGGTAAAACTCAGCGCCCAGACATTGGTTGGAAAAAAAAATCTCGGGCTGTCAGACAGGGTTTTGGAAACCTCAGCTGCAACAGGGGTTGGTGTACCCACTGCCCAGACAGTTGGTTGGGTATATCTCAGCTTTCAACGGGTTTTTATATCTCAGTTTTTGTTCAACAGTGGTTGGTAAAAACCTCAGCCGTCAGACAGTTTTTTGGGTTTTCCTCAGCGTCAGACATTTGGTTGGTATATCTCAGCGTCAGACAGTGGTTGGTATACCTCAGCTTTCAGACAGGGTTGGTATACCTCGCTGTCAGACAGGGTTGGTTAATTTCACCCTTCCAACAGTTTTGGGGTATACTCAGCGGTCGGGACAGGGGTTGGGAAATACCCAGCTGTCAGAAAGGGGTTGATAAAACCTCAGCTGTCAAAGGGGTTTTGGTATACCTCAGCTGCCCAAAGTTTTTGGGTATCCCTTCAGCTGTCAAACAGGGGTTGGTAAAACCTCAGCGTCAGACAGGGTTTGGGAAAATTTTAGCTGCAGACAGGGGTTGGTATATCCAGCTGTCAGACAGGGTTGGTATACCTCATGAAAGAAGGGTTAAAAAAACCCACACTGCCCGACAGGGTTGGAAATCCCTCAGCTTCAGACGAGGTTGGTATACCTCAGCTTCAGAAAAAGTGGGGGATACCCACTTCAGACAGGGGTTGGTATACCCCCAGCTGTCAGACAGTGGTTGAAAAACCCTCAGCTGTAAACCCGGGGTTGGGGAATCCTCAGCGTCAGACAGTATTGGGAAAAATTCCGCTGTCAAAAAGGTTTGGTATATCCACGTCAACGGGTTGAATACCTTTCACTGCAGACAGGGGTTGGTATACCCACACTGTCACCCGGGTTTGGGTATACCCGGGCTGTCAGACAGTGGGTTGGTATCCCCCCCTGTCAGACAGTGGTTTGGTATCCCTCACTGTCAACTTTGGTTGGTTATCCAGCTGTCAGACAGTGGTTGTTATACCTCAGCTGTCAACAGTGGTGTATAATGATCTCAGCTGTCAGACAGTGGTATGATATACCTCAGCTGTCAGAACAGTGGTTGATATACCTCAGCTGTCAGACAGTGGTTGGTATACCTCAGCTGTCAGACAGTGGTTGGTATACCTCAGCTGTCAGACAGTGGTTGGTATATCTCAGCTGTCAGACAGTGGTTGGTATACCTCAGCTGTCAGACAGTGGTTGGTATACCTCAGCTGTCAGACAGTGGTTGGTATACCTCAGCACTGTCAACAGTGGTTGATATACCTCAGCTGTCAGACATGGTTGGTAATACCCTCAGCTGTCAGACAGTGTTGATATACCTCAGCTGTCAGACAGTGGTTGGTATACCTCAGCTGTCAGACAGTGGTTGGTATATCTCAGCTGTCAGACAGTGGTTGGTATACCTCAGCTGTCAGACAGTGGTTGATATACCTCAGCTTCAGACAGTGGTGGTATACCTCAGCTGTCAGACAGTGTTGGTGTAACCTCAGCTGTCAGACAGTGGTTGGTATATCTCAGCTGTCAGACCAGTGGTTGGTAAAACTCAGCTGTCAACAGTGGTTGATACCTCAGCTGTCAGACAGTAGCTGGTATACCTCGTGA
>NC_069416.1:39819869-39847369 GCF_026875155.1 Cherax quadricarinatus | reverse complement strand
TATTCACCATTCACCACAACATATATATGTCGTGCCAAATACATTATGAGTGAAAACTGTCAGTTTTCAAGGACACTTATGAGATTTGACAATAAAACAGCAATGGAAATTGAGACTAAATTTTGGCCCTCATCAGTGGAATATATGCAGGAGGTAAAATAAAAAAAAACAGAATGGGTAGAAGGTCAGGTGAATGAGATAACAAGCAAGAAGCACATCAGAAGTTCCTCTACTGGGCCATAATGGTAATGAGAAAACATGTACATTCTCTACAACTCTATGGCTAATATATATATTTTTTTTCAACAAATCGGCCGTTTCCCACCGAGGCAGGGTGACCCAAAGAGAAAAACGAAAGCTTCTCTTTGTAAATTTAGTAATATATACAGGACTTAATATATATATATATATTTTAAAATATATATATAATATATATATATAATATATATATATATAAAATATATATATATATAATATATATATTATATATTATATAATATATACATATATATATATATATATATATATATATATATATATAAATATATATATAAATATATATAAAATTTATATATGTATATATAACCATATGCATTTATATATCACGTTTAAAAATCATTGAATAGGACGAAAATAATGAATTTTACCTATTTTATGCAATTTCCGAAGCGCACAGAAAAAAATATAAAACGCAATACTTGAAAAAAGTCAAGAGAAGAAATTTCTCGGAAATTGTGTTCCAAAATGACGCCTGGAGAGAAAATATATTTTTTTTATTTAAATTCAAAAGATTCGGTCACACATGCGCAAATCCAAAAGCGTATCAGTTTATTATTATTATTATTATTTAAAATATATATACATTTTCTTGTTCCCGGAGGTACGGAAGTCGTCTCTAAAATTAATGGACGGAATTTTGACGGCCGAAACATGTTAATAATTGGCTGGTGCTGTGTCAACAGGAAACTGTCAGACGAATATATAGAGAGAGAGAAAGAGAGAAAGAGAGAGAGAGAGAGAGAGAGAGAGAGAGAGAGAGAGAGAGAGAGAGAGAGAGAGAGAGGGAGAGAGAGAGAGAGAGAGAGAGAGAGAGAGAGAGAGAGAGAGAGAGAGAGAGAGACTTCGAGGACAGCGTGAAACAAGCTTTTATGCCACAAGACGGGCAGAAAGCAGCAACCTCACTCTGGCTGTACCCTTCTCCAGAACATCACTCCATCTGAGATCATACATACCCAGGATGACTCGAGTATGGAACACATTCGTACAGCATAATGATGTCAACGAGATAAAGTCAGTTGATCAAATGAAAATGCTGGCCCACAGATGGCTCCAACTTCATCCTGTTCCCTACTTGTATGTCTCATAACAATAAAAATGCTTTCAAATGAGCTGATGTAGGTAACAGTTCTTAGCTTGCCAATAAAGTTAGGAATCCTTAACCTGTATAAATAGCTTGTCAATAAAGCTAGGGATCCTTAACCTTGTCAAACCTTGTGTAAAAGAGAGAGAGAGAGAGAGAGAGAGAGAGAGAGAGAGAGAGAGAGAGAGAGAGAGAGAGAGAGAGAGAGAGAGAGAGAGAGAGAGAGAGAATGTTGTAGATATGTGCATCAGTTTTGAATGTGGGAGGGTGTTCAGTGCAGTAGCCACAGGAACACCTCCCTGCCTTAAACAACACTAAACAGAGGTGACTGCACTCTGCATTCTCTTTCGCAAACTGAGATGTTCGCTGTCCTCTAACAAAATAAATCACAGAGTTTCCCTAAGTCAGGCCACACAAAAGATTATGTCTGCTGCTGACGATTTTATGATGGTAGTTAAGTTAATGGGGGTATAAAGAGTCATTCAAGGCTGCGCCTAATCCCTTAATCAGGATTAAACACAGTAGTATACGCTGAGAGAAATATACCTCTCAGTGTATATATCGTACGTGAAAGTATATATGACAATAGTTTCTAGATATACTGCTAAAATCTGAGTTTTAGTTTGACTAAACAGAAGTTCATACGTAAGTAAGACTTTTCTGTCATTTGTATTATACCTCTAAAATCTAATTATGTCTGTTTAACGTGCCTAATTTTTCATAAAATTTAAAATTATAGCTCCAAGAGGAAAGGAATTTCGTCCTTTGAATCTTCCTTCATAGTGTCTATTTCTCACTGCTGATAGCCTTCAGGAGGGCTACCCTGATGCTGGTGCTCTCTTGATCCAAGAAACTGGAGGTAACCTTCTCTTCCTAGGATCAAATCATAGTTCCTCCCATATTTATTATTCTCTCATTTCGGAACCGAAGTTTAGTTTCCCAAAGCACGTGCACAAGTGCACATGGACGAGGGCAAATTTATTCACTCTTGAACATACACACAGTTACACTGAGTGACACCCATAAACACGTTCATTTATACACACACACTCATACGCTATTACGAACACATATGGTAGTTTAATTAAAGGCCTGTAGCACCTGGTCGTAAAACTAAGTCACCAAAACAAGAAAATCAGCAGGACAGATCAAGGACAAGACAAGCACAGCAGGGGTAGATTTCTTTACCCATGAATTCCTTTACCACTTGTTTATATAATATGTACAACGTTATTAAATTAAGATATGAGAGTGTGTAATGATATAACCAAGAGCCACTCAAAGCATGACTGGACACGACCAGTGTTTGTGGAAGTCTGCCACCCAGTCGGGTGGAGAAGAGGAACGTCACCTTGACTGAAGTAGTCGGCTTTAAGCAAAGGTATGATAAAGCTCACGGTTCAGGGAGAGTGACCTAGTAGTGACCAGTGAAGAGGCGGGGCCAGGAGCTTGGAATCGACCCCTGCAACCTCAACTAGGTGAGTACACACACACACACACACACACACACACACACACACACACCGCTGCAGCATACGGGCGCCTGGCAAACCTGAGAATAGCGTTCCGATACCTTAATAAGGAATCGTTCAAGACACTGTACACTGTGTATGTTAGGCCCATACTGGAGTATGCAGCACCAGTCTGGAACCCACACCTGGTCAAGCACGTCAAGAAGTTAGAGAAAGTACAAAGGTTTGCAACAAGGCTAGTCCCAGAGCTCAAGGGAATTGTCGTACGAGGAAAGGTTAAGGGAAATCGGACTGACGACACTGGAGGACAGAAGGGTCAGGGAGACATGATAACGACATACAAGATACTGCGGGGAATAGACAAGGTGGACAGAGATAGGATGTTCCAGAGAGGGACACGGACAAGGGTCACAACTGGAAGCTGAAGACTCAGACGAGTCACAGGGACGTTAGGAAGTATTTCTTCAGTCATAGAGTTGTCAGCAAGTGGAATAGCCTAGCAAGTGAAGTAGTGGAGGCAGGAACCATACATAGTTTTAAGAAGAGGTATGACAAAGCTCAGGAAGCAGAGAGAGAGAGAGAGAGGATCCAGTAGCGATCAGTGAAGAGGCGTGGCCAGGAGCTGAGTCTCGACCCCTGCAACCACAATTAGTGAGTACAATTAGGTGAGTACACACAAACACACACACACACACACACACACACACACACACACACACACACACACACACACACACACACAGTTGGTAAGCTCAAGGAATTAATGAGACACCACAGTCATTATGAGAAACAAACTTGGAGTAAATTGCATTTGGCCAACATAATGAACTTATGTTGTTGTCATTATCGGAGCTCAGCGGGACTCGTGGGAGAAAGAGAGAGAGAGAGAGAGAGAGAGAGAGAAAATATGAATGTGTATTCACTGATTTTTATTTACGGAGGTCGAAACTTAGCTCCTGGCCCCACCTCCTAGTCGTTAGGTAGTGTTATTATTTTTATGCCTTGCTGATATATTTTGCATTCTCTGCGCTTCTGTCTGTCTTTATCTCTCTTTACCTATCTCTGTTTCTCTTTCAATTACTTTGTAAGATAATTTGGAATAACAACTGAATAACTCAGGGGACGATACTTATAAGCACTGAAAACCCTGGATTTATTCTACGGTCAGATCACTTTGTGGACGGAGAGAGTATGGTGAAAGTTCTTCCTTTTCTTTATATTATGACAGCCTCTTTCAAGACAGGATGTGTTGCAGTACTAGTGATAGCGATCTAGTACTATAACATCTACATTTATCATAAATTTTGTTATTTGCTTTTACCACGACTTCCCATAATCGTCTAAACTTTCACTCTTTCTTTTTTTCTCTCTCTCTCTCTCTCCTCTCTCTCATCTCTCTCAGTCTCACTCTCTCTCTCTACTCATTCTCTCTCTCTCTCTCTCTTCTCTCTCTCTCTCACTCTCTCTCTCTCTCCTCTACTCTCTCTCTCTCTCTCTCTCTCTCCATTCATGTATCGGTTTTTCATCCTACCTCACCAATACCTTACTTATTTAATACACCTTTTTTTCTATTATTTACTCGTCCCTCTACCTCTTCCCCTCCCTACACACTTTCGCCTTCAATATACGTCTTTCCATCTCCCTCTCTTCGCCTATCGATATATATACGTATCTATTTATTATTTCCACTTTCCTTACATCCCTGCATCCCTTTCATCTCCCTCTCCCTATCTCTCTCCAAGCCTCTGCATCCCTCCGCTCGTATTCCACATTCGTCTTCAGTGATACGGTCGGCAGCTGAAGCCGACGTCCGTAAGGCACTAAATCGCTGTCAACTGCCCTTAAGAATACCAGCAGAGTGTACACTGCCTACATCGCTTGGTCTCCACACACTGCAGGTACCGCCTCTATACGAATGCCTTTCGTTTTCCGAAAGGCATTCGTAAAGAGGCGGTGCACATATTTCCGTTGAGAACATCGGCAAGTTTTGGGGAGTACGTGAGTCGTTGGGAAAATATCTCGGCAGCGGCGCGTGTTGCCTCTCGAATTTGCATGCATATTTTTAGATTTGTGGGCTTTTGTGAGGCTGAGATCACAGGGCTTTCCCAACGTCTGAAATAATAAGGCTTTTAGCGTCTGAAATTTCGCTTTCCTGCAGGTATCTGAAAATCATCGTAGAAATATTGAAAACTCGCTTTTCTGCTAACTTTAAGATACTCAAGTTTCGTTAACTATTATATATAATTTATCTCTATTTGTTGTTGAACATTCCTTTTATCTACCTCACACACACACACAATTATATATATATAATATATATATATATATATATATATATATATATATATATATATATATATATATATATATATATATATATATAATATATATATATATATATATATATATATATAATATATATGCAAGGAATTCGCTAGAGCAGGCGAAATATACACAAACACTGATCTCTGGCCGAAGGAGACTCGATCCTACGAACCTTGGAACAAGGTACGTAGTGCCTTACCGTTCTCACCACACTGGACCAATACCTTGGCGTCCAGCTTGCGCTACACGTTGATCCAAGGCAGCCAGCTTTCAGGGAGAATGCTTACAGCTTTTCATCTCATCCCCTGCATGCATCAGCCTTACTAGAGATTTTAACAATGCAAAGAATTCGCATTGGTGTGTCTGCACAAGACGTGCAGACACACCAGACTCTTGCACCAACAGAGGAGACTGACTCACACTGAGAAGAGTCCAGAAGTGGAACAAAATCACGACCACACTGGTGGACAGTCAGCCAAACTACGTCTTATGGTTCGTAGGGAGAATGAACAGAAGTTAAGATAAATACAAAATAAAATCTCACACAGTAGACTTAAAACCATTTATAGGAATAAGTGAGACGTACAAAAAATATTACCTTATGTTAAGTTAAGGAAAAATTAAAAAAAAAAAAAAAAGGTCGTGATAGGTAACAGCTGCCATAAGAAACTTCCCAAAGTAAAATGAATTGATTAACTCAGTGAACGATATTTTAAAACTCTCGAAATCAGGATTTAGAGTAATTTTGCAAAGCCTCCTTAGCTACCACGAAGCCTAACTCCCAGGGTAGTTTGTGGAGGGAGAGTTAGACTGTGCTGCAGGAACATTACTCGGTAAAGAACCGCATCCACAAACAAACGGATTACACCGCAGCCATTCACATATTCACTGTGAAATAAATATACAAACGAACTTTTCCTTCACATGTAAATATATCGTAGTTGTTAATTAACCACCACACACTTCAACACCAACTACCATACACCATCACTACCACACATCATAAAAACACTATCCCACACCATCACACACAACCACACCCATCTCTCACCCACGCCCTCTCTCACCCACGCCCTCTCTCTCTCTCACAGTACTCACGCACACACCCACAACGTCACCAGGATCAGTCTTTTTTGAGAAGCTTCCCACGAGTGTTATAAAAACAAACATTTTTGAAGTGCCTGCCACCTACAACATTAAAGTGGGCACCGTCATAGTCGTCCAAAAATACTTACTACAGTCATCTTCTCTCACCTAGTGAGTTATTGGGTAAACATATATAGTTAATTGTAAAAGCCAAGACCGTCCTGATAAAACTAAGAAATAGTTAAAAAAAATTGCAATATAGGTAGATAAAACAACAGAAGAAAAACTCAACAAGTGAACAAAGGGGAAGCAGGAAGGTTAAGAAAGTTAATGAAGCAAGGATGAGAATGCGAAGGTAGAAAGTTTGCGTTACGTGGATTCTGAGAAATCGGGAAAAGCAAAAAAAATCATTCGATCTTACGTTGAAGTATCAGAAAAACAAGATAAGTAAGGACAAAAAGATAAGGTGCATCAGACTCACCAGGATTTATCGAGCGATGATCAGGCAATAACTAGGAAACATATAAACAGTACGGAGACAAGGAACATGACTGGGAGATGAGTTAAGCAGAATATGCAATGTGTGAGGGGACTCAGAGAGCATAAACAAACTTGCACTTACTTAATAAGAGCCCATGAAACAGTGACATAAATAAACAGGCATTATGAACAGAGACTCACACAGCAGAGATATGTGAAGCTCTGTGATTATTTTTGGACTGACAAAACAGAAGCAAATGGAAAAAATGTGTAAATAATGTGGAGGGAAAAATGGTGATGGAAGAATTGTTAATAACTGCAGGAATAACGAATGCATGAAAAAAAGGGGCTGGCAGTTTTTTCTGGGTTGGCGTGTATTAAAAAATTGACGACTCTCAGTAAAACAGATTTAGGGATCAGCAAGAGGTAGGGATCAGTTAGGAAAAAAATGAAATTATTATTTTTGACATCAGGCAGGTATTACAGAATATTTGTAGTGCTTTGGCAATTTGCTTGACTGTAGACAGAACACTGTCTCATAGCATACATTTCTCAGCACTAATGGCACTGGTACAATAATGTAGATTGGTGGAATGATGATGTGAAGAGAGTAGTAAGGGAGAAAAAGTTAGCATATAAGAAGTTTTTACAAAGTAGAAGTGATGCAAGGAGGGAAGAGTATATGGAGAAAAAGAGAGAGGTTAAGAGAGTGGTGAAGCAATGTAAAAAGAGAGCAAATGAGAGAGTGGGTGAGATGTTATCAACAAATTTTGTTGAAAATAAGAAAAAGTTTTGGAGTGAGATTAACAAGTTAAGAAAGCCTAGAGAACAAATGGATTTGTCAGTTAAAAATAGGAGAGGAGAGTTATTAAATGGAGAGTTAGAGGTATTGGGAAGATGGAGAGAATATTTTGAGGAATTGTTAAATGTTGATGAAGATAAGGAAGCTGTGATTTCGTGTATAGTGCAAGGAGGAACAACATCTTGTAGAAGTGAGGAAGAGCCAGTTGTGAGTGTGGGGGAAGTTCGTGAGGCAGTAGGTAAAATGAAAGGGGGCAAGGCAGCCGGGATTGATGGGATAAAGATAGAAATGTTAAAAGCAGGTGGGGATATAGTTTTGGAGTGGTTGGTGCAATTATTTAATAAATGTATGGAAGAGGGTAAGGTACCTAGGGATTGGCAGAGAGCATGCATAGTTCCTTTGTATAAAGGCAAAGGGGATAAAAGAGAGTGCAAAAATTATAGGGGAATAAGACTGTTGAGTATACCTGGCAAAGTGTATGGTAGAGTTAGTATTGAAAGAATTAAGAGTAAGACGGAGAATAGATTAGCAGATGAACAAGGAGACTTTAGGAAAGGTAGGGGGTGTGTGGACCAGGTGTTTACAGTGAAACATATAAGTGAACAGTATTTAGATAAGGCTAAAGAGGTCTTTGTGGCATTTATGGATTTGGAAAAGGCGTATGACAGGGTGGATAGGGGGCAATGTGGCAGATGTTGCAGGTGAATGGTGTAGGAGGTAGGTTACTGAAAGCAGTGAAGAGTTTTTACGAGGATAGTGAGGCTCAAGTTAGAGTATGTAGGAAAGAGGGAAATTATTTCCCAGCAAAAGTAGGCCTTAGACAAGGATGTGTGATGTCACCGTGGTTGTTTAATATATTTATAGATGGGGTTGTAAGAGAAGTAAATGCGAGGGTCTTGGCAAGAGGCGTGGAGTTAAAAGATAAAGAATCACACATAAAGTGGGAGTTGTCACAGTTGCTCTTTGCTGATGACACTGTGCTCTTGGGAGGTTCTGAAGAGAAGTTGCAGAGATTGGTGGATGAATTTGGTAGGGTGTGCAAAAGAAGAAAATTGAAAGTGAATACAGGAAAGAGTAAGGTTATGAGGATAACAAAAAGATTAGGTGATGAAAGATTGGATATCAGATTGGAGGGAGAGAGTATGGAGGAGGTGAATGTATTCAGATATTTGAGAGTGGACATGTCAGCGGATGGGTCTATGAAAGATGAGGTGAATCATAGAATTGATGAGGGGAAAAGGGTGAGTGGTGCACTTAGGAGTCTGTGGAGACAAAGAACTTTGTCCTTGGAGGCAAAGAGGGGAATGTATGAGAGTATAGTTTTACCAACGCTCTTATATGGGTGTGAAGCATGGGTGATGAATGTTGCAGCGAGGAGAAGGCTGGAGGCAGTGGAGATGTCATGTCTGAGAGCAATGTGTGGTGTGAATATAATGCAGAGATTTCGTAGTTTGGAAGTTAGGAGGAGGTGCGGGATTACCAAAACTGTTGTCCAGAGGGCTGAGGAAGGGTTGTTGAGGTGGTTCGGACATGTGGAGAGAATGGAGCGAAACAGAATAACTTCAAGAGTGTATCAGTCTGTAGTGGAAGGAAGGCGGGGTAGGGGTCGGCCTAGGAAAGGTTGGAGGGAGGGGGTAAAGGAGGTTTTGTGTGCGAGGGGCTTGGACTTCCAGCAGGCATGCGTGAGCGTGTTTAATAGGAGTGAATGGAGACAAATGGTTTTTAATACTTGAAGTGCTGTTGGAGTGTGAGCAAAGTAACATTTATGAAGGGGTTCAGGGAAACCGGCAGGCCGGACTTGAGTCCTGGAGATGGGAAGTACAGTGCCTGCACTCTGAAGGAGGGGTGTTAATGTTGCAGTTTAAAAACTGTAGTGTAAAGCACCCTTCTGGCAAGACAGTGATGGAGTGAATGATGGTGAAAGTTTTTCTTTTTCGGGCCACCCTGCCTTGGTGGGAATCGGCCAGTGTGATAATAAAAAATAATAAGAACATGCTGTCATAGGATCAGATTTAAGAAGAGAGAATAGCAAGAGACCAAAGGTTAGAGGAAGAGAAAACACAGAAAAAGAGTGCCACAGAGCCAAGGAGAGAAGTGTAGGCAGTAGTTTCACCCAGAGACAATCACTAACAACCAGAGGCCACTAACAAGCGCCAGTCTCCCATACCTCTGATCCTCCAGCCCTCATTCTATTCACTCTAGTCTAAACCCTTCCACTCACTCTCCACGCCATCCCTCATTCTACCATCCCACACACACACACACACACACACACACACACACACACACACACACACACACACACTCACATACACACACTCCAACCTCCACCAATTGCATTTACTAGTAGCCCAGCAACCAATCAAAGCGGATTCGCTCAATCGAGGACTTCCATCATCTGGTAGAGCAAGATAGACACACACACATACATACAATCGGTCATGACCAGTTGAGCGGCGTGGCTAGGTGAATCGACCCCAGCGGTCACACATAGGTAAGTACACATATGTAAGAACGTACATTTAGAAAGTTCTTTTTAATTCTCTTTTTAATTAAGAAAGTAATGGAGGTAAACATCACGCACAGCTTCCAAACAAGGTATGACAGTAAAGCTGGTTGATAAGAGCAATAGGTGGAGACAGGAGCTGTGAATCAATCAATACAAATATAAATACGTGAAGGCACTTATACATACATCCACGCAAACAGGCACATACACACACACACACACACACACACACACACACACACACACACACACACACACACACACACACACACACACACACACACACACACACACCAGTGAAGGGGCGGGGCCAGGAGCTGTGAATCGACCCCTGCAACCACAACTAAGTGAATACAACTAGGTGAGTACACACACACACACACACACACACACACCACACACACACACACTACTGACCACCTCAGTGACGCACCAGTCCTCCTCAACACTAATAGCTTAGTTAATTGAATGTCCACAAGAGGGTGTCAAGAGCAGTTCTGAATCTTAACTCTCCCTCTCCCTCCCTCTCTCTCTCTCTCTCTCTCTCTCTCTCTCTCTCTCTCTCTCTCTCTCTCTCTCTCTCTCTCTCTCTCTCTCTCTCTCCTCTCTCTCTCTCTCTCTCTCCTCCTCTCTCTCTCTGCCTAAGTTAGCACTTTATTAACACTGAGGTAAAATAATTAATTTCTTCACTGTGTCAGGACGTGAACGAGGACGGAACACAACCACCCTTGGATATCTTTATCCAAGTGCTGACACATGCGTCTCATTCCTCACATTAACGTTTATATATATAATATATAAATATATATATATATATATATATATATATTATATATATATATATAATATATATATATATATATATATAATACATATATATATATATATATATATATATATATATATATATATATATATATATATATATATATAATATATATAATATATATATATATATATATATATATATATTGCAAAAACAACAGCCATCATCCTTTATTTGACAGGTGTTCACTAAACGGAGAACTTTTTTCCCCTACAAATATGCAATTAACTTCTAGTTGCATTCCTGACTACATATTGGAAGTTGAAAATTATGGATATTATTTCCGTGAAGTTGGGTTATATTTGGTGTCGGGGATTCTAATGTTGTTTCGCTAATTTAAAGCATTTTAATGGACACATTGCTCTGGTGCAGGTGAACGTCAGTGAGATGAACGCCAGTGAGATGAACGCCAGTGAGATGAACGCCAGTGAGATGAACGCCAGTGAGATGAACGCCAGTGAGATGAACGCCAGTGAGTTGAACGCCAGTAAGATGAACGCCAGTGAAGAACAGCTTCTCTGCGTTCATTAATTTGATGCTCAGTGTTGTAGATGAATGGTTCAAAGAACCGACACGTTGTTAAATTAGACACTTGTGCAACTCTTGGGTATCTTTATTGAGGAAACGTTTCGCCACACAGTGGCTTCATCAATCCATACAAAGGAAAAACTTGAAGAACAGGAGCAGAATGAGGTAATCAGTCCCTCAGCCTTTGTATGGACTGATGAAGCCACTGTGTGGCGAAACGTTTCCTCAATAAAGATACCCAAGAGTTGCACATGTGTCTAATTTAACAATGGTCAGTGTTGCTGGTGAACGTAGCAGCGATCAGCCTGGACAGTGAAGCAGTCTGTCACATACTGCTATAACCTAACGCATGAGTTGTCGTTATCGATCATCGGCAACATACAACATACAACAACATACAACATACAACATACAACATCATTCAATATTCGACAAAATATTTAAGAACAGCTTTTTTTTTTCTAAATTGCGTGAGAACTTTTTTGTTTTTTGTCTTAGCTGTAAAAAGCAGAGAATGTAAAGGAAGACTAATATAAAAGGCGAAACAATAGGTTATATGATATATATATGTCGTGCCGAATAAGTAAAACTTGCCAAATAGAGCAAGCAAAAATTTGTGTATGCAATAATTTTGCAAAAACCGTTCTGAATCTAACGAAAAAAAAATATATTTCATTATGTTTATTTATTATTAATTTTTTTGTAAGCTTGTATAAAATAAATTAAACTGCGTTTGTTATAATAAGGGTAGGTAAGTTTTCTAAGGTTCTTTTGGTACAAATTCGTAAATTTTTATATTTACATAAATGAAACAATATATTTTTAAATGTATAAGAGAAAATTTTAGAAAGGACTTAATTTTAAATGAGGTCTTGCTAATTGACCAGTTTTACCTATTCGGCACGGCATATATATGGGAGACGGCCGACTTGTTAATATTATATATATATATATATATATTATATATATATATATATATATATATATATATATATATATATATATATATATATATATATTAGCTATACTCCGGGCTACATACTCATCAAATTTGTACATTCCAGGCCCATGGTGGTATTATGTTCTGTTCCAATACCATTATGCTCGAGGCTATAATTTCCTGGATTATAGCTCACCTATATTTTACCAGTGCCATAAGTGTCTCGTTAATTTTAGGCTGGCAAATATTGCATTAGACTTATGTTCCATTTATATCGATATATCCTGTTTTGGTCTGGTCTCTTGGTTCTTCCCAGCTTGAGTAATGCATGTCTCAGAACACTGTATACATGTCATTCGGTATGCACATCTGAAACTAACTCTTGAAGAGGTTGGGAAAAACATATGTTAAGCTCTGTTTGTCCTCTTAAAGACGATATTAACGCAAAGTCATCAAGAATGTGTAAAATGTTCTTCTTATAAGGTAACATGAGAACGTTGTCCTGTGTTTAATTAAATGCCATTATGTTTTAATTATGTGAAAGCCTTTTTGATTAAAAATATGATATGGAATATACTTTTCCCTATCACCTTTTTGGTGATTAGAATAATAACTAATACACCAAGTGATAAATAAGCAGAAGAATGAACGGGAACTCGAACTTTGGTCCTGGTAGTGGTAGACCCAGCGCTGGACCACTGAACCACGAAACTTGGAATAGGAAGGTTTTAACGCATAGCACTTCTGTGACTTGTTTGTGTCAGCACCAGCAACTGTTACGCTACTTTCTCTCCTACAGTCCCAAAAACTTGCCTTTAACATCTGTTCTCGAAACCATCAAAGCCATATAGTTCCTAAACTCAGGAAAAGTTGTAATAAACGACTGTTTATGCATTATGACTTACGTGGAGTTTATGAAAGCAGATGTTTGTAGGCTGTCTATAAACAGGGAATTAAAAACAAACTCTACCCTACCACTAGACAACAGATGGCAGCACATATCTAAGTGCTCTGCATTCAAAGAATTCATTAAACAAATAACTTTAAAAATAGAAGACAGAGAATTTTCCAGTGTCATGTCAAATTTTAGTAAAGAGAAACAGATTTGACAAACTGAAACAGATCTGCAATTTAAATTCCCAATTAAATGAGAGTGATATTCAATGGAGCGTCTATATGTGTATTAAATTAAGGGAAGATTAGTTTATTTCATCTCTATCACTCGCCACTTACGTACACGGGAGTACGTGGGAGAGGGAGGCAGCAACGGACTTAGAAATCCGCACCATCTGCATCACTTGATCAAGATGCAGAGGAACATAGCAAAGTGTCTCTAAATAAATTAGAATATATCAGAGTGCACCAAAGTGCATTAGGGAAAGTCAAAGTGCATAACAGTACAGGAATGAGAGGGCATACGAGATTCATACTGACAACTCATGTATCTCGTGTTTGTCACTGGGTCTGTGCCAGTCAGGGCATCAGCCTCTCTGGATGTTCCTTTCTGTGTTACTCTAATGCTTCACTGACGGCTTTTCGCACATTCAATGGGCTTTGTCAAGTCACGAACTGGCAGTTACTTGGTAAAGCCCAAATATATATATATATATATATATATATTTATTATATATATATAATAAAATATATTATATAATATATATATATATATATATATATATATATATATATATATAACATATATACATAGATACATACATATATAACGAGAGATTTCTGTCTTATTACATCTGGAGAGGTGTGAACACTAAACACCACGGTTACCGGTGTTTATATCATTATTTCCATCAGGTACATATCTACCCAATAAACATCGCCGCTAGAGATATTTCCATTCCAGACATCTGCAGGAGAGATAATTGACCATGGCCAATTAAAGGTCAGCTGTTTATAAGCTAATAGAGATTAGAGGAGCTAATAGCCTCTTAACGATCGTTATTAGAATTGTTCAGCCTTATCTTGTTATTTCCCCCCTCACACCAGCCCCTTTCATACAAGCCCACTCATATCACCTCCCCCTCATATCATCTCCCCACTCGCATATTATTCCCTCCCTCATACCATGCTCTAGTTTCTTAACATTCTTTTTCAGGTAAGGGTTCCAGGCTGGTGCTGCATACTCCAGGACGGGCCTGACATACATCGTATGCCATGACTAAGTAAATTTATTCAGGTATACGCAAATACAGTTACATAGATTGCCGCATAAATGTAGAGAACCTAGGATAACCCAAGAAAGTCAGGTTAGGTTAGGTAAGGTTCGTTAGGAAACAGGACAAGCGTTTCCTGACGTGGGTCTTAGTCAGATGACCCACCACTGGAGCTTTTCGTCATCTGACCGAGACCTTCCGTTGGCTTACCGGTCCACCCCTTTAAAAAATTAACGTCATAGTTATAACCATTTTTTATTATGAAAGTCAGACAAAGTGACTTACTTTCATTGGCAGAGAATCCAGAAGGTTACTCTCAGATATCCCAGTAAAAAATACAAAATATGATTGAAAATTAAAGTGGAATATTTTATTTTTCTATTGCTAGGATAATTTACAAGAATTCGCTGCTGAGATTATTTAGTAGATGTGTCCCACTTGTCCGATCAGTCTTGTAGTTTGCTCCAGCTCATTCGTAACCCTTTCTTATTCACGTAGGTTCCAATATTCCCTATTAATTTTGCATCATCTGTCAAAAGGGATACCTTGGACTCCATCTCTTCTGGTGTATCATTAATATTTGTCAGATACAGTAATGGTTCTAAAGTCAATATTTAGAAAACCTCTCTGGCTACCTTTTACCATTCTGATTTATTCTTTTGTTGGGCAATCACTCTGTCTCCTTCCCATAAGGTACTGTTGCATCTGTTGTAACATTCCCTGCAGTTCTTGCAGTCTTATCATGTTTGTCTTCCAGCCTCTTGTGGAATAAAATATCAAATTCACTTTTGCAGTGCAAGAATAGGACATATTTTGCCACTTAGAAACCTGTGGTGAGTGTTACTAATTAATGGCCCAAGCCGGACTGAAACGTCGTTATAAGTTTCTTTCTCCTGTGTGCGGGTTTTATTTGTGTATTGTGCTGATTAACGTGTGCAGCAGTTTTCCTGATTATCTTCTCCACTACTTGACATAGTGTGTATGTCAAAGATAGGTACTGGTGTGTAGTTTACTGCCTCCTGTGTGTGTGTACTTACCTGGTTATACTCACCTAGTTGCACTCACCTAGTTGTACTCGCCTAGTTGTACTCACCTAGTTGTGGCTACAGAGGTCAATTCACAGCCCCCGCCTCTTCGCTGAGCTTCATCGAGCCTCTTCTCTTAGCTATGTATGGATCCTGCCTCCACTACATCACTCTCCAGGCGTGTGTGCATGTGCGTCTTTTTCCTCTGGTGAGGATTAACCCACACAGGAAAAAACACCAAAACCTCTCACATAATCGATCACTAATGTTGGTGTATTCCATCGCTTTGTTCTACGTTGTGTTTGCAAAGTACAAACACCAGAGTCCATTAAAACTTGTCACACTGTCGAATGTTAGGCAGAATGGCCCTGGAATTTTGCTAATCGGGATTCCATTCGGTTATAAAATATCAAACGCTGAATTAATGCTCCATTCATTAACAATATTAGCATTTTATGTGTGTGTGTGTGTGTGTGTGTGTGTGTGTGTGTGTGTGTGTGTGTGTGTGTGTGTGGTGTGTGTGTGTGTGTGTGTGTGTGTGTTTTATCTGTCTCTGTGTGTGTATGTCTCTGAGTGTATCTGTACTTACCTGTATGGGTGTGTGTACTCACCTATATGTGTGTACTTACCCAAATTGCACCTGCTCTTAAAGCTGTGTCCACCACTGCCTCAACGAGCCTGCCCCCACCCCTTCCTCAACGAGATCATTCCGCTTTCCGACCATCCTGAGACTAAAGAAATACTTCCTAACATCCCTGTAGCTTATCTGTGTCTTTAATTTCCAGTTGTTAGTGTTAATATTTCTAAGCACCCATGTAATATTAATGCTTTAAAACGTATCGGCTGGTATCCGTTTTTTTTTTTTTCTTTTTATTCGCCGGTATTCTCCCGGCCCGGGTCATTTCCAAAAGTGGTGACCCGGCCTTGGCTTCTTATCTGGGGAGTGACTCGAGACCTAAGTCTTCCATGGGAGGAGGTACAAGTACCCCCTCATCTTTGGGACCAAGTGTCCCCAGGCCTAGCCACAGCCCCCGCCCTCACGGGGCTCGTGTAGGAAGAAGCTAGGCCTCTGGTCTGCCATCTGCCCCTCCCCAAAGGGGCTCGTGAGGGCGGATAATGGGCTCCTTGCCTCCCACCCTCTTTCCTTTCCTCTCTCTTTCCCTTGCTTTTTTCGCTACATACACCGTCCTCTTCCTGCTCCCTTCTCTCCTGTTCTCCTTCCCACGTCGCCTCCAACTCCCTTGCCTCTTATTATCCGCCCCATCCTTCGACTCCCTCCCCCTCTCCTCTCCTTCCAGCTTCCTTCTCACACATCAGTGGCAGACGCGGGTTACCTCAGCACCTGTCGTGGACTGTCCAAGAGAACCAGAACTTCCACGAACGATACCAGCTAGTCTGCAGCAGGAGAGTGTATGTTTGTGTGTGTATGTGTGTGTGTGTATGTGTGTGTGTGTATGTGTGTGTGTATGTGTGTGTGTGTGTGTGTGTGTGCGTAAATGGCAGACAAAGAAGCAAATTAGTGAATGTGTCATATCTCAGCTGAGCTGGAGGGGAGGTGGACCACGTTGCAGGAAGCAGTGCTGCCAGCAGGCGCAATAAACAGTTTCAAGAACCGGTATTAGGCCAACAATTTTAAGCGACCCAATTTTAAAATAAACTCGCTGAACGAGGCAAAAGTGTATATCATATAATAACTAAAACGTGTTTAAAATAATAACGAATAAATCGAATATCTTAAAAATATAAATACATATATAAACAATTAATTCAAATGCACGAATACAAAATTAATTTATAGAAATAAATTCTTGAATAACACTAAGATAAACATCCCCCTCCCCCCTTCTCCCCCCTCGACACTGGATCCTGGAATGTGCTTTATCTAGAGATTTCGTAAGTTTCAAATTCCTGTGCGATTGTGTATCATTCTGAGCCTTAAATATATATATATATGAGAGCTGGTGTAGTTATGGTCCTCTATATCAAGGCTTTTATTCATAAGATTGTGTGGTACGGGTGCCAGTGTCTCTTGATTTTGTTCTTGTTTTTTCTATTATTTTTTGTTCTTGAGTTGTTGCTGTTTTGTTGTTGTTTGTTGTTGTTGTTGTTATTGTTTGTGTTGGTGATGGCGTTGTTATTATTGTTTTAGTTGTATTGATGTTACTAGAGATGGAATAATATTGCTGAAAGTAAATTCACTTACACACGCAAACACACACACACACACACACACACACACACACACACACACACACACACACACACACACACACACACACACACACACACACACACACACACACACACACACACAAAGATCAGCAATAGGACCGCTAGTGTTCCTAGTGTGTATATGTCATTGACCTAACAGGAGAGAGACCTAAACTAACTTGTAGAGTTCAAACCGGACTCAAGAGTACAACATGGGTGGAGAGAAACGGAAAATGTCAGAGTGGAAAGGATCTGGGAGGAAGTATAACTTCCAGCATATCACCAGGAATACACGTCAAAGGCATATGCAAGATTTGCATACCTTGGAAGAGCATTCAGAATATGAACGGAGAATCCTTTAGAAATTTATGCATAAAATATGTTAAGCCAAGCATAGAGTACGCTGCCCCAGCAGGAAGCCCACATGTAGTCAAGCTCCTGCAGAAATTCGAAATAGTTCAAAGGTTTGCAACATGATTAGTACCATAATTGAGAGGAAAGCTCTACGAAAAAAAAAAAACATAAAGAACTGAGCCTGACAACCTTCACTGAGAGAAGATCTAAGGGCGACCTGATTTTGACATACACAATCTTAAGAGGATTAATAGGTTAATTAGGGACAGGATGTTTACACTAAGAGGAACAGATCAGGGGAACACAGGTGGAAGCTGAAAACACATATGCGTCATAGGGATGAAAGGAAGTTATTTCTTTAGCCAAAATGTGGATGAAGAGGGAATGACTTGCATGAGGCAGCAGTGCTGGACGCAAACTTAATTCACACCTTTAAGAGTAGACGTGATAGGGACCAAGGGACTAGAAGTCAGTTATGCCAATCATAGTAATTTACAAGTGGGGCCAGGAGCTGAATTTCGACTGCCGTCAACATAGTTAGGTGAGGACACACACACATACATACCCCTCCTCCCACACATAAACACATGCACTTTAAATCGTTACATATATTGTATAAGACAACCTATCAAATCTAACAAATTCAGCAACTCGGAGACAATCCCAAATCTCATTAAAGTTGCGTGTCGCCTGTGCACCACCGGTCAAGGATACTTTAATCCCTAAACCTTCTTGTAGCATGAGGGTTCACGAGGGTTCACGAGGGTTCACGAGGGTTCACGATGGCTCACGAGGGTTCACGAGGGTTCACGAGGGTTCACGAGGGTTCACGAGGGTTCACGATGGCTCACGAGGGTTCACGAGGGTTCACGAGGGTTCACGAGGGTTCAAGAGGGTTCATGTTCTTGATCATGTTATGTGAAGTGAACATATGGGAAAAATGGGTTATAATCTAAACATCTCAGCTAATAATCCCCTCCCCGTTCCAACATATTTTAAGTACAATAGTTTACAACTTGCCATTCTCCTGGAGAGGAACTAAAACAAACTCTGAGTATATATACCGAGAGCTACACACCTCTCAGTATATATTCCCTTGCCACATCCGATAACCCCAAAATTATCTCTTCCTCCTGACATAATAATGTCGCGATAACAGGGGGAAGATAGGATAGGATATTGGATATATACATAGATTACCTCCGCATCGAACACTCATACGAAAGATTCGGTTTCCGTCGTCGTGACGGGGAAGTTTGCAGAAGCAATCACCAGGGAAAACAGTTAATGTGTTAGCGACCAGATAAGCGCTTCTGAACACTAGTTTCTCGTCTCTCTCAACGCATTGCAAACAGTGAGTTTATTTGGTATAATATGTTGTGATATTAATATCAGGCAACTGAAAAAAAACTTATACAACACCTGTTGGTGTTTGCAGTACCAAAGAGAATTTTTAAAGATCGTTCTAAAAATATGTCTCATATCTGAAGTTCAGGCTGATAAATATTAGTTTTTTTTATAGTGGTTTAGTGAATGCGTTCACGGGAGTCGAAATAAATAAAAAGTTTAGCCGGCTCACGTTTTTTTTCCTAATGTATCCACGTTACGTCATAAGTTCCTTTAAGAACGTTTTTTTGTAGCATTAATTCCGCACGTTTGCAATTACAGTTTTTCCTGTTTTAATTGCCTTATTAACTTATTTATTTATTGATCATTTGCCAAAAATTAACTAAGTTTGCATTTACTCCCAAAAATATAACCAAGCATTCTAAATTTTAACGTCAAAATTGCGTCCAGCTTTGTTTACGTTTTTCTAGTGACTATGAATGACGTGACACTCTGAATGGAGAACATTTTTGCCTCTCGGTACGCACACAAACCGCTATTGTCAATATTTCTACCATTTTTTTCTTTATTGTTTATGCATTTGAGTTTTCCTCCCGTTGCAAATGTTGACATTTTGTTATTTTCTTCTGTGGACTAAAAGATATTAGTGATGGTATTCAGATTGCATTGTAAATGGTGATAGAGAACTATTTTTATGTGTAAGGTGAACAGGGAAGAAAATGTATTCACCATCACTCATTTCCTGGCTGTCTTAACTGACACAGGTATCATGGTCTAGTGTTGTCCCACCAAAGAGCAACATCTCCCCCCGATTTTTAGAGAGCAAGCACCATACCTCCCTCCTCTGAAACTTAAGTGCTGCAATATACAATTTCTCACATTTTATTTTTTTATGTCTTTATTTATTGAACGATCTTGATTAAAAAAATACACAGTCTCGTCTGACATGCCTAGAATCTGTGGTAAAAATTTCAGTGAAATCGTACAGAGGAAAGTGACATGAATATTTTTCTACCAAATCTCCCCTTAATTCAGATTAACTGCATTTCCTGTTTACATTCCGACAGCAGGGCAAATCCTCAAAACAGCTAGCCTCAACTCACTCTGATTCAACGCGTTCACAGTTGCCTGCTATATTTTCAAGCCCTTGTCAGTTGAAACTTCCTTCACACACTCCATTCAGCTCTTCCTCGGTCTTCCTCTGCAACTTCTTGTATCCGCCTCATGCTTATTCACCATATTAATAAACCTTTTTTTTTCTATCATCGGCAAAAAAATTAAAAAAGTAAATTCCATAATGGCAGAAAAAAAAATTGAAAACTGAGAGAGATGATACCAGTGTAAGCACTGGAGTCCCTCAAGACTTCAGTCCCTCGCAGTTTTGTCTAAACGACAAAGGGAAATAAAATATTTTCGAACAAAACGTAAAAGTAATAGACGAAATTAAATGAATGATGTCTTCAAAAATCTGCAAGACGACCTTAGGGAATATTGAAACAATGTTTATCAGAGTCAGGTTGACAGAGTATTGAATCTGTTTACTTTTAAGGAGACGGAATGACCGTGGTCTGGTGGCAAAAACTCTCGCTTCACACACTGAGGGTCCGGGTTCCATTCTCGCCAAAGGGTGGAAACATTGGGTGAGTTTCCTTACACCTGCTGTCCATGTTCACTCATCAGTAAAATGGGTACCTGGATATTAGTCGACTAGTGTGGGTCGCATCCCGGGACAAAAACTGACCTAATTTGCCCGATATGCTCTGCATAAAAGCGGCTTTCTATATAGCAGTATGTCACTGATGTCAGCTGGGCCTGTATACCTTGTACATGTATTTGTAGAAATAAAGATATTATTATTATTAGACATTCCTTATTTTTCTTATTACATTCGTTAGGAAGAAACAAGCAGTTGACACAATTTGTGTCATATGATGACCCAAGTGATGTAAACACTTCCTTGGACGCCTCAAGTTAATTAAAGTAAACCATACCACGGGCGGGATTGAACCAGCGGTCAGAGAGTCTCAAAACTCCAGACCGTTTGTTTGCAATCGTGCCATTACGATTTCGTGAGTCACGTTTAGTTTAAGTAATTTAACATCTTTATTACGCACTCCAGACCCATCCTGTGGGTGGTAGTTAAAAAGATTACAGAGGCACATAATGGCTCCAGGGACTGAGTCGCAAAATTTTGACAGCTGAACAAGCTACAATGGTAGTGAACAATTTACATGTTTGTACCCGGTTACAATCATAATGAGTTGTTGATACAGACATGAATTACGTCACAAAACAAATTACAAGGACATAGTCTTATATTTTAGCAAGGTGGCTTACAGACAGCCAGGACAAAACGACCTCTGACGACCCGGTCAGATGAGCGAACTTGAGAGAAGTTAAGAGAACGCTTCAAAATATTAACTCAACGTAATAAGGAGGCCTAGGAAAAAAATTCCTAACGTAATAGGGAGGCCTAACCATGACAAGCAACACATGAAACCGAATAAGGAAAAAAGAACTGTTCCAAAAATGGAATTTTGATCAAATACAAACACAACTTCAATAAACCTATTCATACTGGATTGCTGTAATTTATTATTATTAATTTATTACTGAGTATAAAACACAAAAGACAAATATTTTGTATCTCAGATGAGTGAACTTTGAGAGAAGTTAAGAAAGCGCTTTAAAATATTGACTCAAAGTAATAAGGAGGCCTAGAAAAAAAAATCCCCAGCGTAATAGGGAGTCCAAACCAAAACTTTCCCAACGTAATAAGGAGGTATAACCAAAGTTTTCCCCTCATCTCCCCTTCAAAACAAAATAGAATCCTGCAATTCCCTCCGCATAAGAGGAACACAGCAGATCTGACCGGCTAAAACACATATACAGCGCCCTTCATTATACATAATTATCAATGTGGTGTTTATTCCAATCTTTGCCACTGACGAAGCCTCACCATTAACGATGTTACGGGCTCATTGTTGACGAGTTTTTTGTTACACTTGTTGTTTTGAGAATCCGAGTTCTGACGTCATCATTGTATTGAAAACGCCTTTTGTCCTCCATTGGAATATATATTTTTTTTTGCCATGGTGATTGTTCGCTAATTTTTGTTGTTGTCTGGCTATTAAGTTTTTTTGTACACTAGCTTGTTGCAACTCTCTTGTAGATTAATATTTAATAATAATAATAATAATAATAATAATCATAATAATAATAATAATAATAATAATAATAATAATAATAATAATAATAATAATAATGATAATAATAGTAATAATAATAATAATAATAATAATAATAATAATAATAATAATAATAATAATAATAATAATAATGACAATAACAATGAAATAATAATAATAATAATAATAATAATAATAATAATAATAATAATAATAATAATATTAATAATAATAATAAGAATAATAAGAATAATAATATTAATAATATTATTATTATTATTATTAGTAGTAGTAGTAGTAGTATTTATTGAATGTTCTAATTGGTATTAGTTAAACTGTAAGAAATATTGTTACATTAATCCACCACCCACTCCCCACAATCCCACCTACACCCCACAACACCACCCACACCCCACAACCCCACTAACACCTCCACACCAACAGCCCCCACATATACTCCTTCCCTATCCACAAACCACTATCCTCCCACTCCCAGTGCCCACACACCCCAACACTCACCTCCAATACCCCCGCTCCCCGAGAATTCACACCAATCGACACACACACACACACACACACACACACACACACACACACACACACACACACACATACACACACACTCGAATATATTTTTCTGTGAAATATATAAATAAAAATGGTAATGAATAATTTATTCCTAAACGAAATATTAAGCGATACATAAAAAAATAGTTTGATGGAAGGTGCCTGAGAATTATGAAAAATGAAGAACATAGAAGAAGCAGGACAATCAAGAAACGTGGCAGAGTTTTTGGCAGCACGGAAATAAATATATAAATACAAGGGAAGGAGGAAGAAAATTTGAAAAGGAAATAGTATCTAAGGGCAGGATAGATCTGAATGTTTTGTTCCGTGTCTGTAGAAGGAAAACAACAGTCAATGTTAAAGACAAAACACAAAGAATCAAAAGAGAACGACACAGTAACTGAAATAAAGAAAATTGTGAAAATATAGAAAGTCTGAGAGTGTCTTCAAAAAATAAGATATAAATGTAACTGATATGAATGTCAGTTAGAGTACAGTAAGAAAAGTGAAGAAGAAATAAAGGAATTACGAGAGGTTCTCACACACATGAAGACGAGGTGTCATCATGGGTTATAACAGTACTAGCAGACGAGGTGTCATCATGGGTTATAACAGTACTTGCAGACGAGGTGTCATCATGGGTTATAACAGTACTAGCAGACGAGGTGTCATCATGGGTTATAACAGTACTTGCAGACGAGGTGTCATCATGGGTTATAACAGTACTTGCAGACGAGGTGTCATCATGGGTTATAACAGTACTTGCAGACGAGGTGTCATCATGGGTTATAACAGTACTAGCAGACGAGGTGTCATCATGGGTTATAACAGTACTAGCAGACGAGGTGTCATCATGGATATAACAGTACTTGCAGACGAGGTGTCATCATGGTTATAACAGTACTAGCAGACGAGGTGTCATCATGGGTTATAACAGTACTAGCAGACGAGGTGTCATCATGGGTTATAACAGTACTAGCAGACGAGGTGTCATCATGGGATATAACAGTACTTGCAGACGAGGTGTCATCATGGGTTATAACAGTACTTGCAGACGAGGTGTCATCATGGGTTATAACAGTACTTGCAGACGAGGTGTCATCATGGGTTATAACAGTACTAGCAGACGAGGTGTCATCATGGTTATAACAGTACTAGCAGACGAGGTGTCATCATGGGATATAACAGTACTTGCAGACGAGGTGTCATCATGGTTATAACAGTACTAGCAGACGAGGTGTCATCATGGGTTATAACAGTACTAGCAGACGAGGTGTCATCATGGGTTATAACAGTACTAGCAGACGAGGTGTCATCATGGGTTATAACAGTACTTGCAGACGAGGTGTCATCATGGGTTATAACAGTACTAGCAGACGAGTGTCATCATGGGTTATAACAGTACTAGCAGACGAGGTGTCATCATGGGATATAACAGTACTTGCAGACGAGGTGTCATCATGGGTTATAACAGTACTTGCAGACGAGGTGTCATCATGGGTTATAACAGTACTAGCAGACGAGGTGTCATCATGGGTTATAACAGTACTAGCAGACGAGGTGTCATCATGGGATATAACAGTACTTGCAGACGAGGTGTCATCATGGGTTATAACAGTACTAGCAGACGAGGTGTCATCATGGGTTATAACAGTACTAGCAGACGAGGTGTCATCATGGGTTATAACAGTACTTGCAGACGAGGTGTCATCATGGGATATAACAGTACTTGCAGACGAGGTGTCATCATGGGTTATAACAGTACTTGCAGACGAGGTGTCATCATGGGTTATAACAGTACTAGCAGACGAGGTGTCATCATGGGTTATAACAGTACTAGCAGACGAGGTGTTATCATGGGTTATAACAGTACTTGCAGACGAGGTGTCATCATGGGTTATAACAGTACTTGCAGACGAGGTGTCATCATGGGTTATAACAGTACTTGCAGACGAGGTGTCATCATGGATATAACAGTACTTGCAGACGAGGTGTCATCATGGATATAACAGTACTTGCAGACGAGGTGTCATCATGGGTTATATAACAGTACTTGCAGACGAGGTGTCATCATGGGTTATAACAGTACTTGCAGACGAGGTGTCATCATGGTTATAACAGTACTTGCAGACGAGGTGTCATCATGGGTTATAACAGTACTTGCAGACGAGGTGTCATCATGGTTATAACAGTACTAGCAGACGAGGTGTCATCATGGGTTATAACAGTACTTGCAGACGAGGTGTCATCATGGGTTATAACAGTACTTGCAGACGAGGTGTCATCATGGGTTATAACAGTACTAGCAGACGAGGTGTCATCATGGGTTATAACAGTACTTGCAGACGAGGTGTCATCATGGTTATTACAGTACTAGCAGACGAGGTGTCATCATGGTTATAACAGTACTAGCAGACGAGGTGTCATCATGGGTTATAACAGTACTTGCAGACGAGGTGTCATCATGGGAATATAACAGTACTTGCAGACGAGGTGTCATCATGGGATATAACAGTACTTGCAGACGAGGTGTTATCATGGTTATAACAGTACTTGCAGACGAGGTGTCATCATGGATATAACAGTACTTGCAGACGAGGTGTCCATCATGGGATATAACAGTACTTGCAGACGAGGTGTCATCATGGGTTATAAAAATACTTGCAGACGGAGTGTCATCATGGGATATAACAGTACTTGCAGACGAGGTGTCATCATGGGTTATAACAGTACTTGCAGACGAGGTGTCATCATGGGATATAACAGTACTTGCAGACGAGGTGTTATCATGGGATATAACAGTACTTGCAGACGAGGTGTCATCATGGGATATAACAGTACTTGCAGACGAGGTGTCATCATGGGATATAACAGTACTTGCAGACGAGGTGTCATCATGGGTTATAACAGTACTTGCAGACGAGGTGTCATCATGGGTTATAACAGTACTTGCAGACGAGGTGTCATCATGGGTTATAACAGTACTTGCAGACGAGGTGTCATCATGGGTTATAACAGTACTTGCAGACGAGGTGTCATCATGGGTTATAACAGTACTTGCAGACGAGGTGTTATCATGGGTTATAACAGTACTTGCAGACGAGGTGTCATCATGGGTTATAACAGTACTTGCAGACGAGGTGTCATCATGGATATAACAGTACTTGCAGACGAGGTGTCATCATGGGATATAACAGTACTTGCAGACGAGGTGTCATCATGGGTTATAACAGTACTTGCAGACGAGGTGTCATCATGGATATAACAGTACTTGCAGACGAGGTGTCATCATGGGTTATAACAGTACTTGCAGACGAGGTGTCATCATGGGTTATAACAGTACTAGCAGACGAGGTGTTATCATGGGTTATAACAGTACTTGCAGACGAGGTGTCATCATGGGTTATAACAGTACTTGCAGACGAGGTGTCATCATGGGATATAACAGTACTTGCAGACGAGGTGTCATCATGGGATATAACAGTACTTGCAGACGAGGTGTCATCATGGGTTATAAACAGTACTTGCAGACGAGGTGTCATCATGGGATATAACAGTACTTGCAGACGAGGTGTCATCATGGGTTATAACAGTACTTGCAGACGAGGTGTCATCATGGGATATAACAGTACTTGCAGACGAGGTGTTATCATGGGATATAACAGTACTTGCAGACGAGGTGTCATCATGGGATATAACAGTACTTGCAGACGAGGTGTCATCATGGGATATAACAGTACTTGCAGACGAGGTGTCATCATGGGATATAACAGTACTTGCAGACGAGGTGTCATCATGGGTTATAACAGTACTTGCAGACGAGGTGTCATCATGGGATATAACAGTACTTGCAGACGAGGTGTCATCATGGGATATAACAGTACTTGCAGACGAGGTGTCATCATGGGATATAACAGTACTTGCAGACGAGGTGTCATCATGGGTTATAACAGTACTTGCAGACGAGGTGTCATCATGGGTTATAACAGTACTTGCAGACGAGGTGTCATCATGGGTTATAACAGTACTTGCAGACGAGGTGTCATCATGGGATATAACAGTACTTGCAGACGAGGTGTCATCATGGGATATAACAGTACTTGCAGACGAGGTATCATCATGGGTTATAGCAGTACTTGCAGACGAGGTGTTATCATGGATTATAACAGTACTAGCAGACGAGGTGTTATCATGGGTTATAACAGTGTTTGCAGACGAGGTGTTATCATGGGTTATAACAGTGTTTGCAGACGAAAGATGCTATGTATTTTGTATTTTTCAAGTAGGGAAACTGGCAGACAAGTGAAAGTCG
>NC_069416.1:39804869-39814869 GCF_026875155.1 Cherax quadricarinatus | reverse complement strand
ACACACACACACACACACACACACACACACACATACGCACACAGCACACACACACACACACACACACACACACACACACACACACACACACAGTAGCGACCAGTGAAGAGGTGGGGCCAGGAGCCGTGATTGGACCCCTGAAAACACAACTAGGACAGAGGGATTGTAAGGGGGGGCGGGGGCGGGGGTCGTGGGTCGGGGGTCAGGGGGGGGGGGGTCGGGCCGTCCCGGGTGACACCATAGAGCCTCTAAAGACTGTGACCCTAATACACAAAACAGTGCTGCACCAACATAAGAGAAGAATCCTTCGTTTCTATATAGCCTATAATAGGATTACAGAGTACAAATAAGCCTATATAGGGAAAATCATTGATTTTGATGACGTGATAGAGGATTTTGCATAAATGAAGGCGAAAAAAATATAAGATCAGATTCACTGAGATGTTACCTGTACTCAAGGGAAAATCGGAGCAAGTGTTTCTCTGATATTGCAATGTTTTCCTTTATTTTTTAAGTTTTTTGGGGGGGTTGCATTGTTGAAGATGAATAAATGTAGGATCTGTTGGCTGTACTCAAAGTGGTATTTGAGTTTATGTTTCCTCAATATTACTATGATTATTTATTTTATCATTAATAAAGTTGAGAAGTATTCTCCTGTTTGGTTTATGGCCCTTAAACGTTCTCATTGTTAAACAATGAGAACGTTTAAGTAGTGACGCAACTGGAGTTTACCCTCCCCCATCCCCCCACCTTTGAATATCATGGGGGTGACACCAAAGATTCCGCCCCGGGTGACACCAACTCTAGCGACGCCTCTGCTACACAGAGAAGCTATGACTCCACCACTGCAACGACGATTAGGTGAGTACAACCAGGTGAGTATGCAGAGGAAGTATGACTCGACCACTGCAACCACAATTAGATGAGTACACACTATCGACAAATGCCTTTGACAACCAGTAACTAACACTATAGGCCAGGTAATGAGTAATGGCACTATTGTCTCGGAGAAGAAGTAATAGTAGAAGAAGAAGAAGAAGAAGAAGAAGAAGAAGAAGAAGAAGAGGAAGAAGAACAGCAACAACAACAACATCAAGTTAAACAACACGTAAACAAAAGAAGAGTTCCAGTAGAGTGGTGGACACCCTCCTAACCAATGGGACAACAATGGAACCTGTATTCGCACTCACCTCTGTAGCTCACTAACGAGGTAATGGAATGCTCTAATTCGATTCCCTGCTGACTGACTGCCACACTGCTGTTACTGCAGATTTTATGCTATAAGTGTTATTACTGGACGCAGTTTCACAATATGCATGACACTGCTGCTGCCTTCATCCGTTGTGGATATTGATTGAGTTACATAACACTGAACTTCGGCGTGTGTTTTCCCAGAAGTACGTTTATTCTCTAATCTGAGGCTGTGGGTCCCCATTCAGTTCTGCAAGTGGTACCTCCCTATATGGGTATATATATTATATATATATATATATATATATATATATATTATTATATATATATATATATATATATATTATATATATATATATATATATAATATATATATTTATTATCACACTGGCCGATTCCCACCAAGGCAGGGTGGCCCGAAAAAGAAAAACTTTCACCATCATTCACTCCATCACTGTCTTGCCAGAAGGGTGCTTTACACTACAGTTTTTAAACTGCAACATTAACACCCCTCCTTCATATATATATATATATATATATATATATATATATATATATATATATATATATATATATATATATATATATATATATATATATATGTATGTATATATATATATATATATTATATATATATATATAATATATTATATATATATATATTATAATATATATATATATATATATAATATATATATATATATATATTTGTTACAAAAAACGCGATTTCTAATAAGCTTAGAGATCTCCAGTGAATACTAGAAAGGACTGCCCTTCTAGCATCCAGCCTGTTACTGGGTTTTCGTAACAATTAGTCAGTATCCTGGTCCAATTATCCATTGGAATTCAATAAGAATTATTAGTGCTTCAGGATTACAACTGGTAGGCTACTAACTAGAGAAATTAAAATTTAATAAATTTATTAACAATCAAGATGTCTAGGAGTATATTATCAAATTAAAATAAATTAATAAATTTAAGCAAATTAATAATAATCACTTCTCTCGTGTACAGTAGTATTGTTCTGATGGCACATATCATGCTTATACGTCTTAAGTACCGCTTGGTACATTAACATTTAATAATATAATATACAAATAAGTTTGTGTGTATGTGTGTAAGTGCTCTAAGTAGTTCGCTGTGTCTCACGACTCTACTAGACTTAAACCAATGACTGACAAAGTACTCACATCAACTAACTTTTTGGCCACCTGGCAATCAGAACAGCTTGCTTGAACAATAAAACGATTGCTAAGCCCAATAGCTATATAACAAGCAACTGCGACACAGAATCAGGATCAAGGAGATAATATAACGACACTAAGTAGGGACCATCAGCAGATCCTTCACAAAAGTCACAAAACTCCCATACTACTGAATCTAAGTTCAGCATAAGAAACTCCCCGACTGTGACAGTACACAGATAGCAGTACAAGTTAGGTCAGAAGCTACCTCAGGACCTGAGTTGCTCAGAGTGTCTTTGCGACACACAACCTCAGTACAACGTCGAAAATCACTAAGTCTAGACAATGTTCTGTGAACAGAGTTCTATAGAACCAACAAGAAAGCTACAGAGACGATCTTCCAACAAGGGCCAGTAGGGAAGAGTTAGGCACGTCTTGTCAGGAATACGTCCAACCACCAAGAGAGTCTAGCCCAGACTGACTACTTCAGGCGAGGTGTGAACACCCCCCTCGATCACGTGATTGCTCCGTGGACAGTTGCTGCCCAGCAACACCTAGAAGCCGGCAGAGTAACGAGCCACGAGCGATAATTACAGTAGTTAGACAATCAAGACTTGAACTATGAACACATAATAATAATATATGAATGTTACATCCTACCTAACAATATAACTAAGTCAAATAATAATACGATTTAGCTATTATCGCAAATATAAGCAATATAAAATTATATGAAAAGGTAATATACATTATATATATTGTGACCCATTCAGGGGTTGCAACATATATATATACAGTCAGCAGGATTCGATACTGCTTCTGGGACGGACAAGACTCCCAGGTAGCGCTCTTAACCTCTCGGCCATTACAAATGCCACATAGACTGGGCAGCCTGGTTCACAAGCCATGTTTCTTTCCCACCCCGGACACGTCAGTCAGCCTCAAGCATCGATTCAAGTTATTTCAATCTCCTCCTGTATGTCCGTCCCAAAAGCAGTATCGAATCCTGCTGACTGGGATCTTCTCTCTCTCTCTCTCTCTCTCTCTCTCTCTCTCTCTCTCTCTCTCTCTCTCTCTCTCATCTTCCACCTTTCTCTACAGAATAAAGGTGGCCAAATGTTTCACAAGTGTCTCATTTATTAACTGGTCGGTTTTCTAAACCATTTATTCACATAAGAGACCTTACTGGGTATAACGAAAACACGGTGTGAACCAGCATTAGATAGCACACACTCTGCTAATATATGGAGCGATATTGTATAGAAGATGGGGTGTGAGAAACAGGGGAAAAATGGCTTCTGCTTTCTTTCCCATTCCTTTTTCTTTTCATCTTTCTCATGGGCTGGCCGGTTTTATTCTGGCCAATCAGGGAGGCTGCGAGAGAGCTAACTGCCCTGAGGTGCTTGTTAGAGCTTACAGGTCACCTTGGGGACGCTTGTCATTGGCTAGCTGATACATCGGAGTCTCTTGGGACGGAGGAGCGAGCCGTGTAAGTTCCAAGCCCAGGAGGTAGCCACACTGGACGAGGCACGCGAATAGAGGACAGATAACTGAGTGGGTTATTGCTGTCCTTTGAGACAGCAGAAAGCTGTCTGTATCTCTCTCGCTCTCTCTCTCTCTCCAGATGTTCCTCCAGTGTATCACTATCACTCACTAAGCTAGAGTACCTTACATCAATTGCGTTACAGCTCTTGCTAGGCATCTCGTATGACCCATTACCAGCACTAAATTGTGGCTGCGCTGAGCCTCCAGCTGCAAGAGATCATACACGAGACAGGAGTAGGAGGAGAAGAATACATTGAAATGATAGCAGAGGAATCCACATTCAGGCTTTCTGCTATCCCTTCTGTTTATATTAAGGAGAAGAAGAAGAAGAAGAAGAAGAAGAAGAAGAAGAAGAAGAAGAAGAAGAAGAAGAAGAAGAAGAAGAAGAAGAAGAAGAAGAAGAAGAAGAAGAAGAAGAAGAGGAAGAAGAAAAAGAAGAAAAAGAAAAAGAAAAAAAAAAAAAAGGAAGAAGAAGAAGAAGAAGAAGAAGAAGAAGAAGAAGAAGAAGAAGAAGAAGAAGAAGAAGAAGAAGAAGAAGAAGAAGAAGAAAGAAGAAGAAGTAGTAGTACAGCCTAAAATCAAGAAACTCAACATATTTATTGTACCTTACATAAAAAGTGCACTTATCTTCCAGTGAATGACTCTTTCTCTCTCTCTCTCTCTTTTACACAGGGTTTGACAAGGTTAGGTTAAGGATCCCTAACTTTATTGACAAGCTATTTGCAGGTTAAGGTTTCCTAACTTTATTGACAAGCTAAGAGCTGTTATCTACATCAGCTCATTTGAAAGCATTTTTATTGTTATGAGACATACAAGTAGGGAACAGGATGATGTTGGAACCATCTGTGGGCCAGCATTTTCATGTGATCAACTGACTTTATCTCGTTGACATAATAATGCTGTACGAATGTATTCTAGACTCGAATCATCCTGTGGATAAATGATCTCAGATGAAGTGATGTTCTCTCTTTCTCCCTCTCTCTCTCACTGATAAAAAAATTGAAGTAACACATCAAATGGGAACTATGGCGCGAGTCCTCAAAACTTTCTCCTTTTAGTGTTCATTAAAATTAAACTATCTCCACAGGATCACTGTCTCTGAAAGATCGTTGATTTTTTTTAACCAGTTTAATGACAGTTTAGTATGTATAACTATAACTGGTTTACAAATTAATGAAATATATTAATAAATCCAACAGAGAAACCCCTAAATTTTTCCAAATAAATAAAATTTTCTCTTGTTTACATCAAATATAATTTTCTCATGCAAAGAAAATCAACTCCATCTCTCACTAATCTTCTCACAGATGAACAATTGCGAATGCAACAGAGGCTTATGTAAATAGCTGCTGGGAAGTCTTTATTAAAGAAACAGGTCACAAATGTACTGCGGAATTATTTAATTGCTAAGCGAAAGGTCGCGAGCATCGCCTCTGGAGGATTAGATCCTGGAGACAGTGAGTTTCAAGCGGTTCAGGCGGCTGGATCCAATTCCATAAACTGTGTGCATAAGGAAGGCGTTGGGAGCCGATATAACTAATTCGTTGATATCCCCGGGGAATATGCAATGAAGTTCACATGCGTCTTTATGTGTGTATTCACCTACTTGTACTCACCTAGTTGTGGTTGCATGGGTCGAGTCACAGCTCCTGGTCCCGCCTCTTAACTGGCTGCTACGGGGTCACTTTTCCTGCTCCCTGAGCTTTATCATACCTCTTCTTAAAGCTATGTATGGATCCTGCCTCCACTAAATCGTTTCACAAACTGTTCCACTTCCTGATAACTCTGTGACAGAAGAAATTCTTCCTAACATCCCTGTGATTCACGTGAGTCTTCAACTTTCAACTGTGACCCCTTGTTGTTGTGTCCCATCTCTGGAGCATTCTGTATCTGTCAACCTTGTCGATTCCTCTCAGTATTTTATATGTCGTTATCATGTCCCCCTATCTTTCCTGTCCTCCAGTGTCGTCAGGTCGATTTCCCTTAACCTCTCCTCGTAGCACATACCCCTTAGGTCTGGGACTAGTCTTTTTACAGCCCTTTGGACTTTCTCTAGTTTCCTTACGTGCTTGCCTAGGTGTGGGTTCCAAATACTCCATACTCCAATGTGGGCCTAACGTTCACAGTGTACAGGGTCCTGAACGATTCCTTATTAAGATGTGGAATGCTGTTCTTAGGTTTGCTAGGCGCCCGTGTGCTGCTGTGTGTGTATGTGTGTGTGTGTGCGTGTGTGTGTGTGGTGTGTGTGTGTGTGTGTGTGTGTGTGTGTGCGTGTGTGTGTGTGTGTGTGTGTGTGTGTGTGTGTGTGTGTGTGTGTGTGTGTGTGTGTGTGTTTTTTTTTTTGCAGAAGCATCTTAATTTGATATCGACTGGTATTAATTTGGTTATGGTCGTCTTGTTCCCATCATACCTCCTCTTGAAATTGTGTATGGGGATTCCATTCCAGCATCTCCTCGTCTGGCTTTCCAGAACCACCACTACTATCACCACTAATCGCTACCACCACAATCACCATCACCACCGCAAGCACTATCACCACAACCACAATCCCCACCACCACCACTGCTAACACCGCCACAATCACTATCACCACCGCAATCACTACCACCACAACCACAGTCATCATCACTAACCACCAACATTACCAACCACCACGACCACCACTACTACCTACCACCACCACCACCACAACCAACCACCACCACTAATCACCACCACCACTAATCACCACACTAGTAATCACCACCACCACTAATCACCACCACCACCATCACTACTAACACCACCGTAATCACTACCACGACAACCACAATCACCAGAACAACCACAATCACCACCACCACCAACCACCGCCACCACTCGCAGCCTCGTCTTGCTCCCCACCTGGGAGTGTAGTCTGCAAGGCCTTTAGCTAATCTCCGAGAGTCAACACAATATATCACTACTGCAAAGATTGAGGATCATACGGTTATAGAAAATTTAGTGAATCTCTGGAATTTACAGAAAGACTGAATGCTATGGACGATTATTTACTTTTTCCTAAAGTCGAGTTCTTGTTAGACTGATGAGATGGGACTGTTTAGTTTTTCAAGCGTTGAAGAAAGTACTTTCTTGGAGGTGGAAGGTTGAGAAAGTTTGAGATTAAAGTCGTGACTTAGTATACTCACAAAGTTTAGTTTACAGGGGTCGAGTCCCAGCTCCTGGTTCAGCCTCTTAACTTGTAACTGACTGAAAAAACTAGTCCATAGTCTATCAGGTCCTATTGTATTTTGCCATGAAACTGTATTAAAGGCACGTACTCCACTGCTTAATCTTTCATACCTTTTATTTACCACTCTGAGAGTGAAGAAGTGAATCGTAACATCCTGTGAGTTATTTGTGTTTTTAGGCCCCATCTGCACTCCCTTGCAAATGATCATTGCATTTCAAACAGTTCCTAACCTTGCATCTCGTAAACAAGTCTCCCTCTTTCTCCCTACTAAGATCCTTAGGTTAACCTCCTTTAGTCTCACATCATAGTTCATTTTCCTTAAATCTGGGACTAGTCTTGTTGCAAACCTCTGAACTAACTCGAATTTCTTTATACCCGTGGCCAGATTTGGACTCTCTGAGTGAAGACAAAGATTCTAACTGCAGAAGATTCTATTGAGACAACACATCGCTCTGTATGGAGCTTTATCAAGTCATGCATTGATGAAGTTCTGCATAGATTGATTCATGATCTTTCCCCCATCAACTATTGCTTACGATTTGGTCATGATTTCAATACTTCATTTTCGTCTTTTGCTCTTTAAATGTTTTCCCTGGCATAAACACATCTGTAATAGCTCATACCAGTTAACTTTGCTTCACTGTGCATTTATTTTGTTGTTCCCGTATCTGATAGAAAGGACACAGGTAACGTAGTACTTACAATGCTGTCTTTCAAAGGGTTGTCTAACACAGAACAATCTTATACAGATGTGTATTACACTGACCTGTCTCACTCAAGGCTGTCTAACACGTCGCACATTTATCCTTGTCACTTCAATGGTGCCAAGGGAATTAGTGAAACGAGGTAGCGATCAGTGTGTGAGTGTGTGTGTGTGTGTGTGTGTGTGTGTGTGTGTGTGTGTGTGTGTGTGTGTGTGTGTGTGTGTGTGTGTAAATTATTCTGCAGTCACATTCAGTGATCCCTGCTTCCTTGGGCATCCCTCAGGCAACAATCAAATAATATTACTGCCTAAGGACACATCATCAAGGAACATGATGATATTGATGTGAAAACCGTGTGTGAAATTGCAAAGTGTGGTGATCCGAAGATGGAAATACATTTACCATCATTCGTTCAGTAGCTGCAGAGAAGGGCTCGGGCATCACAGTTCACGTGGCCGAAATGTAACCTTGCTGAAATACCAACAGCATGTCAAATCCCCTTCCTAAAACTTTCCTAGCGCTTTACACACACACACACACACACACACACACACACACACACACACACACACACACACACACACACACACACACACTGTGAGGGAAAAGTTCAATAGATAGGAGTAGCGAGGGAGTATATAGTAACAATAGTTTCATTGCCGGCTACTTGTTAAGGTAGGGTAAGTCCAGCTCCCGCTATTCCAGCCTTTTTTTCCCCCACCCCGAAAGTGGTAGTTTGACTGCCGGCTGCTTGTTAAGGTAGGGTCAGTCTAGCTCCCGCTATCCCTTCCCCTCCTTCCCCCCCCCCAGAAAGGTGACGTGTGGGGCTCCGGTCCAAACAGTAATCACTAGACTCACAGCTCCCAGCACTACTGTAAGTACATGCCTGCCTTGTATTCTAGTGGATTTATTGGTTGAAAGCTTCACTTTTGACCAATAATAAACTTAGTCCTTTCAGTCTTGCTCTAAGTTGACTGTTGTAATAATCACCACATCTTTTAGGTATTGTACTTATCATGGAGAGTGATTTCTTAAGCAGTGGGTAACCTGTCTATCTTTCCAGCTTGGATGACAGAGCAGAACTGATGGAGACGGACTAACGTCCTGAGACTTTCCCTTTTTGGATTTAATTACCTGTGCACCTGTATGAAATTGCAGGACGTAACCCCTCATCATTGCAGTGGTAAAGAACCTGCTTTCCTGTCATCGGGATAGAATACTCACGGCTATACTGTGAAGAACGAACCGGTGGGTTATAACCAACACCTGCGACCCCCCCCCCCATCATCAGCAACTGCTACGATTTCAACAACACTCAGTGTCACCAACACCAGACACCCCTATATATATTAGCGTTGAATTAAGTTATCATTTATATTTTTCATTTTTCATTTTCTTTAATGTAGGATTAATATTTCATATTAAGTGTTTATATTTTATATTTTCTATATAATAAAGTGTTTATGTTTATCTGTTATTATTTCTTTTTCTATTCACTAATTTTCCTGAGGAGGAGCCAGCCTTGGTAATACTGTCTGAAGTTGTTACACACACACACACAACACACACACATTATTATATATATATATATATATATATTATATATATATATATATATATATATATATTTATATATATATATATTTTATATATATTTATATATATTTATATATATTTATATATATATATATGGAGAAAAAGAGAGAGGTTAAGAGAGTGGTGAAGCAATGTAAAAAGAGAGCAAATGAGAGAGTGGGTGAGATGTTATCAACAAATTTTGTTGAAAATAAGAAAAAGTTTTGGAGTGAGATTAACAAGTTAAGAAAGCCTAGAGAACAAATGGATTTGTCAGTTAAAAATAGGAGAGGAGAGTAATTAAATGGAGAGTTAGAGGTATTGGGAAGATGGAGGGAATATTTCGAGGAATTGTTAAATGTTGATGAAGATAGGGAAGCTGTGATTTCGTGTATAGGACAAGGAGGAACAACATCTTGTAGGAGTGAGGAAGAGCCAGTTGTGAGTGTGGGGGAAGTTAGTGAGGCAGTAGGTAAAATGAAAGGGGGTAAGGCAGCCGGGATTGATGGGATAAAGATAGAAATGTTAAAAGTAGGTGGGGATATAGTTTTGGAGTGGTTGGTGCAATTATTTAATAAATGTATGGAAGA
>NC_069416.1:39762369-39797369 GCF_026875155.1 Cherax quadricarinatus | reverse complement strand
CAGGTCGGACTTGAGTCCTGGAGATGTGAATATAGTATCTACACTCTGAAGGAGGGGTGTTAATGTTGCAGTTTTATAACTGTAGTGTAAAGCACCCCTCTGGCAAGGCAGTGATGGAGTGAATGATGATGAAAGTTTTTCTTTTTCGGGTCACCCTGACTTGGTGGGAATCGGCCGATGTGTTAATAATAAATTATAACCAGCACAACCCCCCAGTAAGAATTTTAAGAGGCGGTTCTTAGGCATCTTAACAAACTATGGCAGTTAAGGGCTCCTTAAACTCTTGAAATTTGGAAAAATCGCACCTTATAACAGTGTTTCAAGAACCCCTCAAGGGAGATGTTACATCTGTGTTGTATGTTGAGCAAGACACTTGTGTTGACGCTGAGGGATTTTGGGCACTAAAACCCAGGTCTTCCTCCCCTCTGTCAGCAGAAAATGGTGAGTCATCGATGAAATTTCCATCTTGCGATTTATAAACTTGTTATATATTCTGTCTGAGCCTCCCTGAACCTCCCTCCTTCACTCCCTCCCTCACTCCCTTACTCCATCCTCCATCTCATTGCTTCTTTATCTCACTCTCTCCCTCGCTTCTAACTTATTTCCCTGCTTCTCTACTTCACTCCCTTCCTCAGTCCTTCCTCCATCTGTCTGCTTCTCTAGCTCACTCCCTCCTTCACCCGTTCCTCATCTTCTTGCTTCTTTCACCCTCACAACTTGGCCTTCATCCTATTTTTTTTTCTTTCTATCACTTTCTTACGCACGAGCAGTTGCATCTCCCTCCTTCTGATCTTCCATCCCATCAGCCTTTCCCCTCACTCTTAGGAAACATCAGTTTTCCCCTCACTTATTACCCTCTATTCCTTACCTCTTCTTCTTTACCTCCCTTTCCCTCTTTCAACTCACCCCTCGCATTTTCCTCCTCATTTCTCACCCCTTCCACTTTACCCATTTCATTCGTCTACCTCCCCCTCACCCCCGTCACCTCTCACCCCCGTCACGCCTCACCCCCGTCACCTCTCACCCCCGTCGCCTCTCACCCCTGTCGCCTCTCACCCCCGTCACCTCTCACCCCTCACCTTTCCTCCCCCACGTAACCACACATTTTCTGCAAAACTTTGCAATAACATTCTATCTTCGGGACGTCAGTCGAGCACCGGGAAGAATGTTTACCTCTTTCATCCCTTAAATCCCTGTGGTTGTGTGAGGGGGAGGAAGGATTTCCGTTTTTATGGGGGGAGAGGGGAGCGGAGTTTTAGGGTTGGGACATGGGAAAGAATTTTGAGACCAGGGGGGAGGGATATTCAAAAAAAAATAAATAAATTTTTGCTATCACTTTTATTTTTTTACGAGGAAAGGGTAGGGCTATGATGGACACCAACTCATTAATTATGGGTATCTCTCTCTCTCTCTCTCTTGCATGTTGAGGCGCCTGGGCTTTGCTGATTGTAAGACCCCATGAAGGGTGCTGTGGAAAACATGAGGATGCTATGGAAGATTGGACGATGCTGTGGAAGACAAGAGGATGTTGCGGAAGGCAGGATGATGCGGTTGAAGAGAGGAGGATGCTGCGAAAGACAGGATGATACTGTTGAAGAGAGGATGCTGCTGCGAAGGACAGGATGATGCTGCTGAAGATAGGAGGAGGATGCGAAGAACAGGATGATGCTGTTGAAGAGAGGAAGATGCTGCGAAAGACAGAATGATGCTGCTGAAGAGAGGAGAATGCGAAAGACAGGAGTGTCAAAACAACAAACAGGAGACAATATTACTGGGACAACTTTACGCTGTGTACAAGTTTTCTTCCAGTCACGGTTTGGTGTAAACTTTGTGTGACCTGTGTGTTTTCTTCACCGTTGTCTTCACTACGGTGTCTGGAACCAATAAAACTTGATACTGACAAGCAGAGGAATGGGATGATTGTAAGGACGGATGAATGGGTGTATGACGGAAGGGATGTAAGGACGGATGAATACGTGTATGACGAAAGGGATGTAAGGACGGAAGAATAGGTGTATGACGGAAGGGATGTAAGGACGGATGAATAGGTGTATGACGGAAGGGATGCAAGGACGGATGAATAGGTGTATGACGGAAGGGATGTAAGGACGGATAAATAGGTGTATGACGGAAGGGATGCAAGGAAGGGAGGAGGAAGGAAGAGATGTAAGGAGTTAGGGAGGAAAGGATGAAGGGAGATGTTTAAGGGGAGAAACAGAAGAGGGAATGGATGCGGGGAGGGATGTAAGGACTATGGGATAAGTGAGAGAGAGAAGGAGGAAAGGAAGATGGACCGAAGGAGGAAGGGAGTGAGATAGGGAAGGAGGTTCCTATCATACGTCTTCACTCCATCTCTATGGTACCATCTTCAGGCTGTTTTTCCTCTCTCTCTCTCTCTCTCTCTCTCTCTCTCTCTCTCTCTCTCTCTCTCTCTCTCTCTCTCTCTCTCTCTCTCTCTCTCTCTCTCTCTCTTTCCTCTCTTTCTCTGGGTAACTGCACCAGAGAGGCCATATTAGAGCTGAGAGAGAAATGAACAATATGTTCCAAAGAGACAGATTCACGAGAAGAGAGAGAGAAAGAGGAGAGAGAGAGAGAGAGAGAGAGAGAGAGAGAGAGAGAGAGAGAGAGAGAGAGAGAGAGAGAGAGATAGAGATAGAGAGAAAAGCGGGTAACAGGTATCTCTGCTCCCGACACACACACACACACACACATATATAATATATATATAAAATATATATATATATATATATATATATATATATATATATATATATATATATATATATATACATCCATACATTCACACGTCATCACTTGTTTGCCTCTCTCCTCTTGCTTTTCTTGGTCTTCTCAAATCATAATCTATCAACTTTTCTTCGTCTCAAAGAGATATTATTACTCTCTTTTTTCTCTCTCTCTTCCCTTCAGTTACTCGCGGAACCATTTATAAACTTTATCATGGAAGCGCTCAGAGCGCTGACGACAGCGCTAATTTTTTCCGCCCCTCCCTGTGAGCACCAGACATTAGTGAACTTAATTTTTTCCTGGTGAACATTTCGTTTAATTTCCGAAAAAAAAAAACACTTTGTTGGTCTGTTCTTTCCCCATCAGCGCTTACATCTTAAACTCAGCTCTTATATTTCATCCTCTCAGCACTTACATTTTTCCTTCAGCATTTATATTCCCTCAGCACTTGTATTCCCCCTCAGCACTTATAATCCCCCTCAGCACTTATAATCCCCCTCAGCACTTATATTCCCCCTCAGCACTTATATTCCCCCTCAGCACTTACATTCCCCCTCAGCACTTACATTCCCCCTCAGCACTTACATTCCCCCTCAGCACTTATATTTCCCCTCAGCACTTACAGTCCCTCAGGCGGTGTTAGGTGTTTCCTATAAACACAAACTTAACGAGAACCCTCACTCAGTAGAGGAGCCTTATGACGTCGCTGAGGTCCGGCCTAAACTCATTGTCAGGTCACAACTTAGGCCAGAAAATAGTAATATTATTAATAGTAGTAGCAGCAGCAACAGTAGTAGTAGTAAAGTGGTAGAATTACCGACAATATGTAAAGTAAAAGGACACAAGTGCAACTAATGTGACATTTTATTGTGGCAACGTTTCGCTCTCCAGGAGCTTTATCAAGAGTAATGGCTTGATAAAGCTCCTGGAGAGCGAAACGTTGCCACAATAAAATGTCACATTAGTTGCACTTGTGTCCTTTCACTTTACAACAGCAGTAGTAGTAGACCTAAGTAGTAAATCTAGTAGGAGTAGAGGTGGTAATGTAGTAGTAGTAACTGAAGTAATAGTAGTAGCAGCAGTAGTGGTGGTAGTCGTGGTAGTCGTGGTAGTCGTGGTAGTCGTGGTGGTAGTCGTGGTAGTCGTGGTAGTCGTGGTGGTGGTGATGGTGGTAGTCGTGATGGTGGTAGCCGTGGTGGCGGTGGTGGTAGTCGTGGTGGTGATGGTAGTCGTGGTGGTGGTAGTAGTCGTGGTGGTGGTAGTAGTCGTGGTAGTGGTGGTAGTCGTGGTAGTCGTGGTGGTGATGGTGGTAGTCGTGGTGGTGGTGATGGTAGTAGTCGTGTGGTGGTAGCCGTGGTGGCGGTGGTGGTAGTCGTGGTGGTGATGGTAGTCATGGTGGTGGTGATAGTGGTTGTGGTGGTGGTGGTATCGTGGTGGTGGTGTTGGTGGTGGTGGAAAGTCGTGGTGGTGGTGGACGTAGAATTAGCGATTAGCGGAAGGAGTAAATAAGATAACTTGGATGAAGACTGGAGGCAGGTGAGGGAGTGACTGGGGGAGTTTACCGTCAGCAACACTGAAGGAAGTGTAATATCCTACTGGAAGGAACAAGCAGGAAATGAAAGTGAGCCAGCCAGTTGTTCCTAACCCCTCAGATTTCTCTCTCTCTCTCTCTCTCTCTCTCTCTCTCTCTCTCTCTCTCTCCTTCCTTGCCTCTCACAGCTGAGAGCTGATTAAGCTAAATTTACCTAATCTCTGCTTTACTGTTGTATTTATCATCAAAATTTCCACTACCTCTAACTTCCACTATTTTTATTCCACCTTCAATTATGACTTCCAGGTAACTTTAATACGAATATTAGTATGAAAAGATTTATACATAGCACCTCCCCATAAACATAATAACAAGAACGCGTCTCTGTTTAAAGTGATCATCACTTCACTTTCCAACCGCTGAATTACTGACCAAACAACACACAAGTCACCGTCATGGAACAACACTGCTTGTCAGAGATGCTGTCCACACCTAAGGAACTGTCCATGCGAGTGATGTCAAGTCAGACGAGTTTTGTACAAACGATGAATCGTGAGGAAATCAGTTTACTGAAATGATCAGTGGAGTTTGGATGAGAGAGGGAGAAGAAGGGAGGTGAAAAAATGATAATGTTGGATAAGTAGAAGAAAGGAAAGAGAACGATTTAGAAAAAGAAGGTAAATAAGTGACAAATAATTTTTTTAATAATAATAATAATAATAATAATAATAATAATAATAATAATAATAATAATAATAATAATAAAATTATAATAATAATAATAGTAATAATAATAATAATAATAAAATAGTAAGAATAAGAGAAAGAGGTCACAAATTCTCAATGATAAGAAAATAGATATCCAGGCACTGGCATGAGGGCTAGAGGCACCGTTAAGAGTGCCATGAAGCATGGTGGCATCCCAGAGATGCCACACCTGCCTCTCTTGTGTTAACATGAGACGCAGAGACAACTCCGTGCATGGTAAGAACCTCAGTGAGAGGGATCACACCAGATGGAATACCAGCACTCACTCTCCCTTTATCCTTCCTTCCTCCCTCTCTTCTTATTTACCTTCCTCCCTCAATTCTTCTTCTTCTCCCTTCTCTCCCTCTCTTCTCCATCTCCATTCTCTCCACCTCTTCTCCTTCTCCCTTCTCTTCTCTTCCTTCCTTCCCTCAGTTTTTCCTTCCTTCCTTCACTCTCTTTTCTCTCTCGCATTTACTCTCTCTCCCTGTTTTCCTGTTTTCCTCCACCTCTCTCTTCTTTCCTCCCTCCCTCCTTCTCTCTCCTTTATTCCATCACTCATTCCCTCACTTCCTCCTTCTGTTCCTTCATGTACTCCACTCTTCTTCTTCCCTCCCTTCTTTCCTCTCACCTTCCCTTCCTCCCTCCCTCCCTTCCTCTCACCTTCCCTCCCTCCTTCTCTTGTTCTCACCTTCCCTCCCTCCCTCCCTCCATCTCTCCCTTTCTTTCAAGGCTTACGTCAGCTATACGTCTTCCTGCATGAGTGGATCCATGAAGGTGAGAGAAGCAGCGGCAGCAGCAGCGGCAGCAGCAGCAGCAGCAGCAGCAAGCAGCAGCAGCAGCAGCAGCAGCAGCAGCAGCAGCAGCAGCAGCAGCAGCAGCAGCAGCAGCAGAATAAGAAGAAGAAGAAGAAGCAGGAGGAAGAACAGAAACAGGAGAAGAAGGAGGTGGTGGAGGAGGTGGTGGAGGTGGAGGAAAAGGTGGAGGAGAGGCAGGATGATGAAAATGTGCAGAGAAACTAGAATAAGACAGAGAGAGAGTTTAGAGAGATAGGAAAATAAAAGAGGAATTGAAAGCTGTAAGAAGAGAAGGGGAGATGAGTGTGAAGGAATTGCAAGAAAAGAATGAGTGAGAGGCAAGCTATGGGAGTATAGAGAGAGAGAGAGAGAGAGAGAGAGAGAGAGAGAGAGAGAGAGAGAGAGAGAGAGAGAGAGAGAGAGAGAGAGAGAGAGAGAGAGAGAAGAGAGGTGAAAGGGATAATGAATGATAATGAACGAGTCTGTGAGCTACTACAACCTTCAAGGTCGACCTCTCACAGTAGTTGTCAACAGAGCAGAGTCTGTGACCTACTCAACTGGTGTCAGCATACCACCAGGGGACGTGCTTGTTCCCTTGTTAAGGAATGACTCACATCAACCATCCACGTCACCTCAGCCGAGAACTCCATACAGATGACTTCTGTTTCTCATCTGAATGCCTTCCACATCCCCCCCCCAGGCGCTGTATAATCCTCCGGGTTTAGCGCTTCCCCCTTGATTATAATAATAATAATAATAATCTGTTTCTCATCACTATATACAACTGAGAGAAGATGTCCACTAACCTCAGTCGCATCAGTCATAAATTTGCAGATTGATTTACCACTGACAAGCGCAAGCAGGTCACAATTGCTTTTGAGATGAACCAAAGGAAAAGGAATGTAGAGTTGTGAGGCCCACGGGTGCAGTTACAGAGATACATTCTGCAGAACTGTCTTCATTCTTTATTCATTTCTGCTAAAGAGCACCCATGGTACGATGTAGGTGGTACTTTGTACCACGTATACCATTGTATTACATACAGTGTAGTGTGTATACTGTTTGTGGTGGAGTATGCATGGTACAGTGCATGTGGTTAAGTGTACGTGATACAGTATGTGTGGTACAGTGCATGTCGCTGAGTGTACGTGGAGCAGTATTTGTGGCACAGTGCACGTGGTATACTACATGTGGTACAGTGTATGAGGTTGAGTGTACGTGGTACAATGTATGTGAGTTGAATGTACTTGGTACAGTGTACATGAGACAGTGTACGTGGAACAGTGTACGTGATGCAGTGTACTTGGAACAGTGTACAGGGAACTAACCAGGTGAAGAAAGATATTGACTTTAATAACGCCATGAAATGCAGAGGGAACAGAGTGACAGTTGCACTCACACTGATTGTGTTATGTAGTTTGGGTGGCGGAGGTGAAGGGGTGTTGTGGTTGTGTAGTTGGGGTGGTGGAGGTGAAGGGGTGTTGTGGTTGTGTGGTTGGGGTGGTGGAGGTGAAGGGGTGTTGTGGTTGTAGAGTCGAGGGGCAGTGGTGGCGACGGTGTTATTAGTGGTGGTAGAGGCGCTTGTAGTAGTAGTGGGGGGACTTGGATGGAGATGATGGGAGTAGTGGTGGTGTAGGAGTGCTGGAGGAGTTAATAATAGTGGTGTCCAGAGATAGTAGTAGTAGTGGAGGTGGTGTTAGTAGTAGTTGTGGTGGTGGTGATAGTATAAGTAGCAGTGAAGGTCGTGTTAGTAATAGTTTGGTGGTGGTGGTGGTGGCAATATAAGTAGCAGTGAAGGTGGTGTTAATAGTAGTTGTGGTGGTTGTGGTAGAAGAGATCCGAGGTGTGGCTAGCGGAGATAGCACTAACAACCTTCATTACCAAGTAGAACACTAAATCATCCCTGAAGGATGGACAAACAAGTCAGGAGAAACAATTACGTAGAGAGTAAGAATTTCCTCGTTACACTAATTATGGCTGTACAATATTTACAGAGTACTGGTACTCTGGAAAAAAAATAATAACCACCTAGGAATGAAAAAGTCTGAGTCTATATTTACTCTCGTCAGAGAGTACACTGACACTCTCGTCAGAGTGTACACTGACACTCTCGTCAGTGTGTAAATTAATACCCACAGTTATTTAGTCTCCAATATTTAGTCTTCAATATTTAGTCTCCTGGAGACAAAATATTGGATAAAAATCGTTCTTTTTAAGAATGAAGGCAAATTAAATCAGGTATCGATGAGTCGAAATGCGACATAGACACCAAATATGGCGGGTTTTTTTTTTTTTTTGATGGGAGCCAGACGACCATAACCCAATAATACCAATCGATATCAGATTAAGATGCTTCTGCAAAACACACACACACATACACACACACACCACACACACACACACACACACACACACACACACACACAACACACACGCACGCACACACACACACACACACACACACACACACACACACACACACACACTCACACAACACACACACACCACACACACACACACACACACACACACACACAACACACGCACACACACACACAACCACACACACACACACACACACACACACACACACACACATCACACACACACATCAGACCACACCAGACACTCTGTTCCGGTTTTTTTCTGCGACCTCAGGGCTGTCAGAAACTGTAATCACCAAGATGATGAAACAATTTCAAAGATAGATACGGCTAGGTCAGTAATAGAGAGAGGAAATTTGTGAAACCGGTTGCATATAATCGAGGGATAAATCATAGGTATTGATCACTAGCACCCGCACACCCAAACACTCACACTTACATACTCACACACTGGCAAACACACAACCAGCAGCTCATATTTACACGTTAACTACTGAGGATAAAAACGGGAGAGGGCAGAGAGAGAGAGGCTCCAGAAAGATGTGGACTGACTCCTGATGTGCATTAGTAACTGGCTGTTGGAGTTGAATTCCACCAACAATGAAGTCTAGTGGACTGGAAAGGAGATAGGTAAACCAGAAAGAGAATACTGTCTTGGAGAAAAATGGAAATATCAGTGAGGGGAGAGAGCTTATAGGAGGAGGAGGAGGAGGAGGGGTGGGAGAAAGAGTAAAAGGAGAAGGAGTAGGAGGAAGAGCAAGAGGAGAAGGAGGAGACGAGACAGCCTCTTGCGATCCTGACCACTACCATGCAAATCACAACAAAAACAATACCAACAGCAGCAAAAACCAACCTACTTACTTACCAACCCACCAACCTGCTAACCATAACAACCATCACAACCACAACCATAACAACCGCCACCACAAACACCGCAACAACCAACCTACTTACTTAACAACCCACCAACCTGCCAACCTAAACCCACCACCACAACCACAACCCATAACAACCCCACCACAACCACCGCAACAACCAACCTACTTCTTACCAACCACCAACCTGAAACCACAACCACCACCACAACCATAACCATAACCACCACACCCACAACCACCGCAACAACCAACCTACTTACTTACCAACCCACCAACCTGCCAACCATAACCACCACCACAACCATAACCATAACAACCCCACCACCACAAACCACCGCAACAACCAACCTACTTACTTACCAACCCACCAACCTGCCAACCATAACCACCACCACAACCAACAACCATAACAACCACCACCACCCACAACCACCGCAACAACCAACCTATTACTTACCAACCCACCAACTGCCAACCACAACCACCACCACAACATAACCTAACAACACCACCACCAACCAAACACGCAACACCAACCTACTAACCAACACCACCAACACTGCCACACCACCACACAACCACCGCAATAACACCTACTAAAACAACCACAACCACCACACAGCAAAACCAACACGCTCACAACCACAACACTGCCAACAACCACCACCACACCACCGCAATAACCACAACAACCACCACACCGGAACAAACCACCGTTCAAAACACAACCCACACACAAGAACCACCACACCACACAATCACCAATTTCTCTGTGAAACCCAGGTTGGTCTCGCTGACATTTAAAACGTATTCGCGACCATCGAAAATTGAGAAATTTTACTCAAATAATTGCATGACCTTTTGTAGATTTTCCACTTGAGAGAGAGACCACCTTATGGATCACGCCTGGGCCAAGCATCCTGGCCAGACCTGTCATTTCAGAACAGAGCCTTTCAACATACAGGGAATGTGGATGGACCTTACGTATATGTAACATGACCAATCATTGTCAAAGTATCCACACTTGGATTCACTTCGCGGACTGATGACATAACAATTTGTTTCACAATGACGGGTAGGAAAGCAGCAACTTCCATTGGAGTAACCCTTATCAAACATACTCCATCTGAGATCATAATACCCAGGGATGACTCGAGCCTTGGAACACTTCGTACAGATAATGAAAAAAGATAAAAGTCAGGGTGATAAATGAAATAGTGGACGCACAGATGGTCCAACGTTCAATCCGTTCCATTTAGTCTCATAACAATATTAAATCTTTCAATGGCCTGATGTAGGTACCAGCTTCATAGCTTGCCATGAAGTTAGGAATCCTTAACTATAATAGGCTTAGTCAAATAAAGACTAGGGATCCTGACCTTGTCAAACCTGTGTAAAAAAGAAAAAAAGTGAGAAGCAGAGAGAGTTAGAGAGAGGAAGAGAGAGAGAGCGTTTAATCCTGCTCCAAAGGCTCTGCTCACGAGAATAAAATTTACCCTCAAGAACCACTCGCTTTAATAATGACGAACGGTCCTCTTAACCCCCTCTTTAAACATACAAGAGGTTGCCAGAAAAAAAAGAAACAAATCACTCGCCGTAAAGCAAATTTTGTCGTAATTACAACGTCCCGGGGTAAAATATAATCAGTTTGGGATGCACCAGACGTGGTTTAAAAGGTTTTATTACTCGTGAGAAAAGTGCGTTTTAATGCGTTGACTCCGGTTTCTGCTAGTGAGGGGAATAAACAATGGTTTTTCCCAAAACATTTATCATTATGAGAGATTTTCGCTCAGGTAGAGGTTTATCAAGTCATGTTTCGCTCAGTGTATAGCTTCATCGAGTCATGTTTCGCTCAGTGTAGAGCTTTATCAAGCTATGTTTCGCTCAGAGTAGAGCTTTATCAAGTTATGTTTCGCTCAGAGTAGAGCTTTATCAAGTTATGTTTCACTCAGTGTAGAGCTTTATCAAGTCATGTTTCACTCAGTGTAGAAGCTTTTCAAGTTATGTTTCACCTCAGTGTAAGCTTTATCAAGGTTATGTTCTACGTCAGTGTAGAGCCCGTAACAAGTTATGTTTCCCTCAGGTAGAGCTTTTCAAGTTATGTTTCACTCAGTTAGAGCTTTATCAAGTTATGTTTCACTCGTGTAGAGCTTTATCAAGTTATGTTTCCTCAGAGTGATAGAGCTTTATCAAGTTATGTTTGCTCAGAGTAGAGCTTTATTCAAGTAATGTTCCGTGTAGAGGGTAATATTTTGGGTCTGGGTCTTTTTCCCCCCCTTTCCCTATATAATATATTTAATATAAATATTATATAATATTATAAATATTTTTAATATTTTTTAATATTTTTTTATATATATATTTTTAAATATATTTTATATTATATACATATATATACATATATATAAATAATATATATATTATATAATATATATATATAAAATTTTTTATATATATTTATATATATATATTATATTATATATATATATATATTATATATTTATATATATAAAATATATATTTTTTATATATATATTATATATATATATATATATATATATATTATTTTATATATTTTTTTATATATATATATATATTATAATATATATATATATATATATATATATATATATATATATGTATATTTATATATATGTATATATATATATATATATATATATTATATATTTAAAATATATATATTATATATATATATATATATATATATATATATTTATATTATATTTTTTAAATATATATATATAATATATATATATATATATATATATTATATATATTATATTTTATATATATATATAAAACTTAATATTAACATGTGTTTATCATGTGGTAGTTCCAGCTCTTTCAGTTTACCTGGAGTTTACCTGGAGAGAGTTCCGGGGGTCAACGCCCCCGCGGCCCGGTCTGTGACCAGGCCTCCTGGTGGATCAGAGCCTGATCAACCAGGCTGTTGCTGCTGGCTGCACGCAAACCAACGTACGAGCCACAGCCCGGCTGATCCGGAACTGACTGTTACATAGATTTATTTCAAAACTTTTTGGGTTATATGGTAATTTTTTCTTTATTGAATTCGTTCGCATGAAACAAAATATTAAATCCAAAATATATAGCGAAATTCGTGCATAAATCCATATTAAATGTATCGTTATTTTTTAACAATGACATTATTGCAAAAAATTTGACTATATATACTATGTACCTGTATATATGTCGTGCCGAATAGGTAAAACTTGCGATTTATGATTAAATTGCAATGCTCTTCTTGCCGAATAAGGCAAGCGAAAATTTGTGTATGCAATAATTTCGCAAAAATCATTCTGAACCTAAAGAAAAAAATATATTTCATTGTGTTTGTTTATTATTAAATTATTGTAAACTTATCTAAAATATATTTAGATGGATTAGGCTAAATTAAATTGCGCTTGTTATAATAAGGTTAGATAAGTTTTCTAAGGTTCTTTTGGTACAAAATTATTAATTTTTACGTTAACATAAAAGAAAAAAATTATCTTTAAACGTACACGAGAAACTTTAGAAAGGACTTAATTTTAAATGAGTTCTTGCTAATTGACCAGTTTTACATATTCGGCACACACCCCACACACACACACACACACACACACAAAACACAACACACACACACCACACCACACAACATACAAAACACACACCCCACACACACACACACACACACACACACACACACATACACAACCACACACACACACACACACACACACACACACACACACACACCACACACACACACACACACACACACACACACACACACACATACCCCACACACACACAAACACACACCCCACACACCCCACCACACACACCACCACACACACAAAATTTCACACACACACACACATACACACACACACACACACATAACTACACACACACACACAACATACATATATATAATATATTCACTTAAGGATTCGAGTCTGTACACTCTGCATCAAAGTACACAGTACTTGTTCCTTCCTTCCTTTATCCCTCACTATCCTCCTTTCTTCCTCTATCCTCCTCCTATCTTCCTCTATTCTCAGTAGCCTCCTCCTACCTTCCTCTATCCTCACTAACCTGCTCCATCCCTCCCTCCATCTTCACTATCTTCCTCCTTCCTTCCTTTACCCTCACTAGCTTCCCCTTTCCTCCCAAGAAGTGTGCAGAGTTCATTAAGAAAAATACTAGCTAAGAGTTAATTAGTAAGGCGATGAGAGAGTTGTTTTTCTCTGTGACGAGCACCGGAATTTTCACCTTGTACAAACAATGACAACTTTCACCTTGGACAAACAATGACAACTTTCACCTTGGACAAACAATGACAACTTTCACCTTGGACAAACAATGACAACTTTCACCTTGGACAAACAATGACAACTTACATCTTGGACAAACAATGACAACTTTCACCTTGGACAAACAATGACAACTTTCACCTTGGACAAACAATGACAACTTTCACCTTGGACAAACAATGACAATTTACATCTTGGACAAACAATGACAACTTTCACCTTGGACAAACAATGACAACTTTCACCTTGGACAAACAATGACAACTTACATCTTGGACAAACAATGACAACTTTCACCTTGGACAAACAATGACAACTTACATCTTGCACAAACAATGACAACTTTTATCTTGGACAAACAATGACAACTTTTATCTAGGACAAACAATGACAACTTTCACCTTGGACAAACAATGACAACTTTCACCTTGGACAAACAATGACAACTTTCACCTTGGACAAACAATGACAACTTACATCTTGGACAAACAATGACAACTTTCACCTTGGACAAACAATGACAACTTTCACCTTGGACAAACAATGACAATTTACATCTTGGACAAACAATGACAACTTTCACCTTGGACAAACAATGACAACTTTCACCTTGGACAAACAATGACAATTTACATCTTGGACAAACAATGACAACTTTCACCTTGGACAAACAATGACAACTTACATCTTGGACAAACAATGACAACTTTCACCTTGGACAAACAATGACAACTTTCACCTTGGACAAACAATGACAACTTTCACCTTGGACAAACAATGACAATTTACATCTTGGACAAACAATGACAACTTTCACCTTGGAAAACAATGACAACTTACATCTTGGACAAACAATGACAACTTTCACCTTGGGACAAACAATGACAACTTTCACCTTGGACAAACAATGACAACTTTCACCTTGGACAAACAATGACAATTTACATCTTGGACAAACAATGACAACTTTCACCTTGGACAAGCAATGACAACTTTCACCTTGGACAAACAATGACAACTTTCACCTTGGACAAACAATGACAACTTTCGCCTTGGACAAACAATGACAACTTACATCTTGGACAAACAATGACAACTTACATCTTGGACAAACAATGACAACTTTCACCTTGGACAAACAATGACAACTTACATCTTGCACAAACAATGACAACTTTTATCTTGGACAAACAATGACAACTTTTATCTAGGACAAACAATGACAACTTTCACCTTGGACAAACAATGACAACTTTCGCCTTGGACAAACAATGACAATTTACCTCTAACAAAACATGGGAATTTCTGATTGACTAAGAATGGTAATTATTTTTTTTTTATTTTTGCACAAACAGGAATTTTATCTTGGCACAAAATTCTTAAGGTTTTCCTTTAGCAAAAACGGCAATTTTGTCTTCTGGACTCTAGGGATGAGACATGCAATACCATGGACTCTATAGATGAGACATGCAATGCCACGGACTTTGGAGATGAGGCATATAACGCCACGGTCTCTGTGGATGACACATGTAACGCCAGGGTCTCTGTGGATGAGACACGTAACGCCACGGTCTCTGTGGATGAGACATGTAACGCCACGGTCTCTGTGGATGAGACATGTAACGCCACGGTCTCTGTGGATGAGACATGTAACGCCACGGTCTCTGTGGATGAGGCATGTAACGCCACGGTCTCTGGGGATGAGACATGTAACGCCACGGTCTCTGGGGATGAGACATGTAACGCCACGGTCTCTGGGGATGAGACATTGCAGTCTCTCCCACTAGAAATGTTTATATTTCTTGTCGTGAATAACTTAACTAATTGTTTCGTAAATACTATTTACGTTAAGTTAGGTTGGTTAAACAGATGTAAAATAACGTATTATAAACAAACACTGACTTCAGTGAAGTGCTAATATATATATATATATATATATATATATTATATATATATATATATATATATATATATATATATATATATATATATTATAATATATATATATATATATATATATATACGGTTGTTTAATATATTTATAGATGGGGTTGTAAAGGAAGTAAATGCTAGGGTGTTCGGGAGAGAGGTGGGATTAAATTTTGGGGAATCAAATTCAAAATGGGAATTGACATAGTTACTTTTTGCTGATGATACTGTGCTTATGGGAGATTCTAAAGAAAAATTGCAAAGGTTAGTGGATGAGTTTGGAAATGTGTGTAAAGATAGAAAGTTGAAAGTGAACATAGAAAAGAGTAAGGTGATGTGGGTATCAAATGATTTAGATAAAGAAAAATTGGATATCAAATTGGGGAGGAGGAGTATATGGAAGAAGTGAATGTTTTCAGATACTTGGGAGTTGACGTGTCGGCGGATGGATTTATGAAGGATGAGGTTAATCATAGAATTGATCAGGAAAAAAAGGTGAGTGGTGCGTTGAGGTATATGTGGAGTCAAAAAACGTTATCTATGGAGGCAAAGAAGGGAATGTATGAAAGTATAGTTGTACCAACACTCTTATATGGGTGTGAAGCTTGGGTGGTAAATGCAGCAGCGAGGAGACGGTTGGAGGCAGTGGAGATGTCCTGTCTAAGGGCAATGTGTGGTGTAAATATTATGCAGAAAATTCGGAGTGTGGAAATTAGGAAAAGGTGTGGAGTTAATAAAAGTATTAGTCAGAGGGCAGAAGAGGGGTTGTTGAGGTGGTTTGGTCATTTAGAGAGAATGGATCAAAGTAGAATGACATGGAAAGCATATAAATCTATAGGGGAAGGAAGGCGGGGTAGGGGTCGTCCTCGAAAGGGTTGGAGAGAGGGGGTAAAGGAGGTTTTGTGGGCAAGGGGCTTGGACTTCCAGCAAGCGTGCGTGAGCGTGTTAGATAGGAGTGAATGGAGACGAATGGTACTTGGGACCTGACGATCTGTTGGAGTGTGAACAGGGTAATATTTAGTGAAGGGATTCAGGGAAACCGGTTATTTTCATATAGTCGGACTTGAGTCCTGGAAATGGGAAGTACAATGCCTGCACTTTAAAAGAGGGGTTTGGGATATTGGCAGTTTGGAGGGATATGTTGTGTATCTTTATATGTGTATGCTTCTAAACTGTGTATTCTGAGCACCTCTGCAAAAACAGTGATAATGTGCGAGTGTGGTGAAAGTGTTGAATGATGATGAAAGTATTTCCTTTTTGGGGATTTTCTTTCTTTTTTGGGTCACCCTGCCTCGGTGGAAGACGGCCGACTTGTTGAAATATATATATATATATATATATATATATATATATATATATATATATATATATATATATAAATTGGGAGAAAAAGAGAGAGAGAGAACGAGAAAGAGACGCACACAAGAGTCTATTATAATAAGGTGGTCAGGGAAATCTTAGGATGTCTCTCAGTTGTCTTGACAAAGCATCCTCTTCTTAATTCCCAACAAGATTTCTTTACAAACTACTCGAAGAGGCTAGGAGAGGAAGGAAGAGGAGGAGGAGCAGAAGGAGGAAAAGGAATGGGAGAAATGAGAATGAGAATAAAAATCAATGGGAAGAAAGGGGTGGGATGGAAGGGAATGAGAGCATTAGTAATTATGAGCCTCGGTTCATTTAACAAGTGACAATATCTGTCGCGGTAATCTCTGTGGGGAGAGTAGTTGTGTGTGTGTGTGTGTGTGTGTGTGTGTGTGTGTGTGTGTGTGTGTGTGTGTGTGTGTGTGTGTGTGTGTGTATGTGTGTGTGTGTGTGTGTGTGTGTGTGTGTGTGTGTGTGTGTGTGTGTGTGTGTGTGTTTGTGTGTGTGTGTGGTTATTCTCATCTTCTGTCAGCTTGCGTATCGTCCTCCTCTCTAGTACTGCATACAAAATTTCCTTAGTCAGAGAGAGATACAGTTAAACAATTTTTTTTTTACACTGGGTTTGACAAGGTTAGGTTAAGGATCCCTAGCTTTATTGACAAACTATTTACATTTGAGGATTCCTAACTTTATTGAAAAGCTAAGAGCTGTTACCTACATCAGCTCATTTGAAAGCATTTTTATTGTTATGGAACAGGATGAAGTTGGAACCACCTGTGGGCCAGCATTTTCATTTGATCGACTGACTTTATCTCGTTGACATAATAATGTTGTACGAATGTGTTCCAGACTCAATTCATCCTGGGGATAAATGATTTCTCTCTCTCTCTCTCTCTCTCTCTCTCTCTCTCTCTCTCTCTCTCTCTCTCTCTCTCTCTCTCTCTCTCTCTCTCTCTCTCTCTCTCTCTCTCTCTCTCTCTCTCCTTCTCTCCTTTTCTCTCCCTCTCTCTTCATTCAATCATTTCCGTCACTTTCAGTGTTCACGAGACAATATTTATCTCTAAAACTGTACTGGTAATCAATCTATTTCTTTGAAGGTTCTTCACTATTCTCTCTCATATTGAACAATTATGTTATCAGTGGAATGACATCATTAAACAACATCTGTGTTCACGATGTGAATACAGATGTTGTTTAAGAAAGCTCTTTATTTTAATGGTAACTGATCATGTAGCACGAAAACTAACCTAGAAACTCATCATAACCTTTCTAACATTTACGTAACATAAGATAGTTTAACTTACATGGCCCATCTAATAATTTTCTTGAGTTTTTAAAGAGAAATGATTATGATTATAACCTTAATTTTTAAAGAGGTGGCCCGGTAAGCCAGAGGAAGGCCTCAGTCAGATGACTAAGACCCGCTTCAGGAGACACTTGTCCTGTTTCCTGACAAACCTTACCTAACATAACCTCGATTAAAGTTATTTTTCTACGCTACTCAGTGCTTCGAATTTTATAATTAAGAAGTTACTGTACATACCAAGTCTTAACTTAGAAGGGTACCAGAGCTTAATGGTACCTTTTACAACGCCCTAACTTACGCACCACGTCTTAAGTCGCTTATCTCTCCCTATCTTAGTAGCAGATAATACTTTACGTCTCAGACGGCTGACTAACAATAAATTAGACTCTCTAAATATGCAAATAGAATTCATTAGAGCGTATTACGGCAAATTCCAATTCATTTATCTCTTAATTGCTTCGCTAACTAAGTAAACCTCTTTTGGTGAATGTTTGACGATTACATTATTACTCTGAGAGGAAGGTAATCAAGGTGTCGTCTCTGTGTCTGCGGTTGAGGATTATATTCTTACTCTGATAGGAAGGTAACTGGGTGTCGTTTCTCTGAATGTCGTTGATGGTTACGTTGTTACTCTCATAGGTAGGTAACTGTCTTTTCTCTGACTGTCGTTAATGATTACATTATTACTCTGAGAGGAAAGTAACTGGGTGTCATTTCTCTCACCGTGTAAAGTATGGTAGAGTCAAATTTAGATCACAAAATAAAGATAAATCCTTAATTAGCACTACGTTTCACCTATATAGAGCCTCATGTTGGTACTTGATGAAGCCTCATGAAGGTACTTGATGAAGCCTCATGAAGGTACTTGATGAAGCCTCATGAAGGTACTCGATGAAGCCTCATGAAGGTACTTGATGAAGCCTCATGTAGGTACTTGATGAAGCCTCATGAAGGTACTTGATGAAGCCTCATGAAGGTACTTGATGAAGCCTCATGTAGGTACTTGATGAAGCCTCATGAAGGTACTTGATGAAGCCTCATGAAGGTACTTGATGAAGCCTCATGTAGGTATTTGAAGCCTCATGTAGGTACTTTATGAAGCCTCATGTAGGTATTTGATGAAGCCTCATGTAGGCGAAACATAGTGTATTTTAACCAACAGTCATATGCCCTTAATTAATAAAGGTTAACGTCTTAGAGTGTCTAGTCAATAAAAGCAGACAAACGTTCACCAAAATCTTTCACTTATGAGAGGAACCACAGGACGACGTTTCGTTCCAACCTGGACCATCGTCAAGTCACAAACGTCAACATGATGTTTCACTCCGAAGTGCAAGTTTTTGTTAAATTGTTCCAGCTATGCCATTGTGATTTTTATTTATCCACCAGCCAACGAAAATATATCCACGTAAATTCTATATGTAGAAGCATCCTGACTTTTTTGAAGTTATTGAAAAAACTACTTTCTTAATTGACTTTTTGCCCAAGGAGCGAATTTAATTGTAGCTCCACTCATTCTGGAAACAAAGACACTACCATAAAATAAACAGTAAAGTTCGTCACAGGAGATAAGAACGATAGCAACCGTGCTGAGTTAAGTATAAAACTTTACAACAGGGCGTCTATACGGCAAATTCAATTGTTTGCCACCGTAATGGCACTGAAAGTTAACCTATGACACTATTACTAATTCATCACTGCAGGTGTTTGACTCATATAATGACTCTAACAGCATCCTCAATGGATGCTGATATAGGTACCAGATATAGATACTCCAAAATCAAAGAGAATGATACAAACTTAGTTTTCTGTAACGCAGCAACCGTCTGTTACTTGCTTAGGGTGACCCAAGCAAGAAGAATCGCATTCACCGTCATTCCTTCAATCGTTTTGCCGGAAGCGCGCTGATAACACCGTTCAGATGGTCCTCGGGACTGCAGCATCCTCACCCCTTCTGCAGAGTGATGGCACTATACTTCCCACCTTAATTACAGCGTTCTTTTGTCCACAATAAATACTAGTGTTATTGTTCTGAATTCCTCTACTCCCCTGCATTCTAAGATACGGTGGCTGAGAGAGGGAAGGAAGAAAGAGGAGGAGACAGAAGGAAGAGAATGAAAGAGGAAAAAAAGAAGGGGAAACAGGAGAACATGTAGGGGGAAGAAAGGGCAAGAAAAGAGGAGAAACCAGAGAAGAAATAGGAGAGGCGATACCAGTGAAAAGGTACAGGGAAAGAATTAATGAGAAGGGTGAGGTGAAAGGGTGAGAGGGAAAGTATATAAAGGGTTATTAATTAATGGATTGATTGAAGGTAGCTATGAGGGGATGTGGTTGATGATGTGGGGGAGTACAGAGGGTGTGGTGTAGGGAGGATTTTAAGTGGTGTGGTGATTGTAAGGAGAATGAGGGTATGTAGGAGTGTTAGGGGAGTTCGAAGGGATATTTAAGGGTTCTAGGAGTGCTAGTGGCGATTGTGCAAGAGTTGAAGGCATGTAGTAATGCTAATGATGATTGTAGTGGGACTGAGAGTATGTAGAAGTGTTTATGATGAGTGTAGAAGGGCTTTGGATATGTTGGAGTGTTAATGATGATTATAGTGGGACTGAGAGTATGTAGAACTGCTATGATGATTGTATTAGGGCTAAGGATATGTAGGAGTATTAGTAATGATTGTAGGAGGAATGAGAGAAGGCTTGTAGCAAAAGTAACCTAAAGTAATTAATTGTAATGTTTACAGTAATTGTAATTGAACTTCCTGATTTAAACCTAATTGTCATTGACTTAGGTCAATCTTAATCTTGTATCTGTTTCAGAAGGCAGGTAGGTAGTAGATTCGCTGGTATAATCGCCCGGCCCAGGCCTTTTCCAAGAGGTGGCCCGGTTTGGCTCCCAGTCAAGGGAGTGTCTGATAGCAATGTCTGCCATTGGAGGAGATACAAGTACCTCCTCGTCTTCTGAGACCAGTTGTCCCCAGGTCTAGCCCCATTCCCCGCCCCCACGGGGCTCGGAGGGAGAAACTAGGCACCTTGGGCTGCCACAAACCCTGCCCACACTGGGCTCGAAGGGCGTGGCAGCTGCATAGCAGCAGACGATGTCAGGAGGTGCAAAGGTAGCAAGCACTACAGGATCATTTAGGAGCCACACTCCAGCTTTGGGCATTAAGTCCGAGCGCTGGGGAAGCTCAAGAATGCCTCTTGCTATGTGTTTTGCTGCTGCTACTACTACACTTGTCCGTTGCACTCCTCTGTCTGTTTCAGTTACATTATAAAACAAAACTGAGAGTCACCTTTATTTTTTTCGATCATGTCTTCTTCAGTTGAAGGTAAGCGGAAATCACCCACTGATAAACTACAACAAGTTTAGAGAGAGTATGTACACTAAGCCTGACCTCCATTTAGCGTATATCACCAGGCCTATTGGAGGGATTCTCCTCTGAAGATGCTGCCTCCGAAGAAGCGAGCAAGAGAAGTGATGGGTGTTGGCAGCCATTTCAGCACCTTCAGAAAAAGTATTTAGCATACCACGAATATTTTCGTGTCAATCCCAGTATGGCGTAGCAAGGACCTGCATTCTTCCACGAACTTTTCCAGATTTAGTACCACCCAGAAATTTGTGAGTATTTTCAATATTTGAACCTCAGTGAACAGTAGTATGTGAAAGCTTGTTGAATTCATGTTAAGCGCTAAACCCGAGTGTCCCGGCAATATAGCCGGTACCCCACTATCGTTACCTTGTGTGAGTTCTTTGGGTTTTCGCGCTTAAATTTAATATAGGAAAATGAATGTAATTTTTGCAAATTGCTGCTCACCATTAAAGTCATCATCATTTTCATTATTTTACACGTCCTGAGATAACTCCTTTGCAACTTTCTGCAACAAATGATTACAACACTTCTGGTAATTTCCTTTAGCTTCTAGTTGCAGTTTCGTTGTTTCAAACGTAGCTTATGAACAAAAAATGAGGAACAAAAAGGCACAATACCGTGACTGGAACAATACGTAAATAACTCGCACATAGGAGACAGGAGGAGCTTACGACGACGTTTCGGTCCGACTTGGACCATTATATCTTGCAACATTCTCTCTTAGACCTAACATATTAAAAGTACATTGTGTGACAACCAAGAGTATTGAGTTCCTTGTAATCCTGCTGTATCCATGACTGATTTAAATTCTTTGTAATATTGTTGTATCAATGACTGATTTAAGTTTCTTGTAATCCTGTTGCATCTATGACCGATTTAAATTATTTGTAATCCTGTTGTATCTATGACTGATTTAATGTAACAAACATTATGAACACGTTCACCATTTGTTCGGCTCTGATTAAAAATATCACTAATGGTATTCTTGTGCATTGTTCAAGTGTTCACATATAAATGAAAAATGAGGAAAATATTTGTTCATTATATGTAACATTTAACAGTGATTTCAGCATTAGTAAAATTTTAAAAAATCAAACTAATTATCAAGTAATTCTAATTCTAAATTTGTATTTTTTTGTGATCAAGTTATTATAATTGTAATGAAAATCTGGATAATTAATTGAATGTGATTGATGAAATTACTTCAGTCCTGACTCAGTATATGTAAGAGTGTTAGTAATGATTGTATGAAGCTGAAAGTATGTAGAAGAATTACTGATGATTGTAGAAGGACTGAGAATATAAAGGAATGTTTGATGACTCTATGGGAGTAAGAGTATGTAAGAATGTAAATGATGATTGAAGAGGTGATGAGAGTATGTAGGAATGTAAGGGGTAATGAGAATATGCAGGAGTGTTTATGATGACTGTAAGAGACTAAGACTATGTAAGACTATGATTGTAAGGGGAATATTAGTACGTAGTGTTGTTAGTAGTTTTGTGCGGGGACTGAGGATATGTAGAAGTGTAAGTGGTGGCTGTAAGAAGACTGAGGGTATGTAAGAGAGTAATAGTGATTGTACTGAGACTGAGGGCATGTAGAGGTGCTAGTAGTGATTGTAGAGGGACTGAAGTCAACTGGCCCAGTGGACAATGCGTCAGTCTGGAGTTTTACGCCTCTCTGACAGCTGGTTCAAGCCCCACCCGTGGTATGGTTTGCATCGTGTCACTACGATTTCGTGAGTCATATAGAGGAATGTTTGTAATTGAAGGAGGGCTGAGGTTACATAGTAGTGTGAGAGGTTTCTTTGGGTATGTGTACTGGTTGTGAAGTATGTGGTAGTTTGATGAGTGCTTGTAGGTGTTGTTACTAATGGAGTGGTGTGAATGTGGGGGTTGTTGAGTGACAGTTATGGTGGTGGTGGTGCTGGTGGTGTTGTGAAAGTGTGTAGTGGTGGTGGTGATGGTTCATCGTTTATTCACATTTCATCTGGAACACCACCCATCACCCAGGACAAAACACTAACCATAATAAAAACAGCTAATAATAATAGCAATAATAATAATAATAATAGCAAAACAGCAACAACAACAATAATAATAGTAGCAGCAGTGTGATGATTTACGTATTTTAGCTTAAAAAACCACCTGGGTATTGTAAATATGTCTCATTCCTCAAAATAGCGTCATGCCTGCTTGACGCTATATGTCTTATCGCTCTCCTGGTTTAGCTCAGACTGACACATTTCATTACCTCAGACATGTTACCCATCCTGCCTGGTGGAATATGGAACAAAGCAGGTTTCTATGTTTTACGGTGTTTCATGTATCCCTCTCCAACTCTTTCCCTCCCACTCTTTCCCCTCCCTCACTTCCCCTCCCACTCCTTTCCCCTTCCCACTTCCCCTCTCCACTCACTACAAACAAAATGTTTCGCTTCAGTGACCTTGATGTCAAGCAAAATTTCACAGCAGGAAACAAATGTTCAAGTTAGTAGGTTGTATTTTGTCTTTTTTTGTTTTTGTTTTGCTTGAATTAAACTCTCGTTGGTGGCTATAAGGCTGATGTTTATGTGGTGTGGTGGTGTTTGTGTGGTGGTGTTTGTGTGGTGGTGTTTGTGTGGTGGTGTTTGTGTGGTGGTGTTTGTGTGGTGGTGTTTGTGTGGTGTTTGTGTGGTGGTGTTTGTATGGTGGTGTTTGTGTGGTGGTGTTTGTGTGGTGGTGTTTGTGTGGTGGTGTTTGTGTGGTGGTGTTTGTGTGGTGGTGTTTGTGTGGTGGTGTTTGTGTGGTGGTGTTTGTGTGGTGGTGTTTGTGTGGTGGTGTTTGTGTGGTGGTGTTTGTGTGGTGTGTAGTGTGGTGGTGTTTGTGTGGTTTTGTTTGTTGTGGTGGTGTTTGTGTGGTGGTGTTTGTGTGGTGGTGTTTGTGTGGTGGTGTTTGTGTGGTGGTGTTTGTGTGGTGGTGTTTGTGTGGTGGTGTTTGTGTGGTGGTGTTTGTGTGGTGGTGTTTTGTGTGGTGGTGTTTGTGTGGTGTTTGTGTGGTGGTGTTTTTGTATGGTGGTGTTTGTGTGGGTGTGTTTGTGTGTGGTGTTGTGTGGTGGTGTTGTGTGGTGGTGTTGTGTGGTGGTGTTTGTGTGGTGGTGTTTGTGTGGTGGTGTTTGTGTGGTGGTGTTTGTGTGGTGGTGTAGTGTGGTGGTGTTTGTGTGGTGGTGTTTGTGTGGTGGTGTGTTTGTGTGGTGTGTTTGTGTGGTGGTGTTTGTGTGGTGGTGTTTGTTTGGTGGTGTTTGTGTGGTGGTGTTGTGTGTGGTGTTTGTGTGGAGGTGTTTGTTGGTGGTGTTCGGTGGTGTTGTGTGGTGGTGTTTGTGTGGTGGTGTTTGTGTGGTGTTGGTGTGGTGGTGTTTATGTGGTGGTGTTAGTGTAGTGGTGTTGTGTGGTGGTGTTTGTGTGGTGGTGTTGTGTGGTGGTGTTTGTGTGGTGGTGTTGTGTGGTGATGTTGTGTGGTGGTGTTTGTGTGGTGGTGTTTGTGTGGTGGTGGTTGTGTGGTTGTGTGTGTGTGGTGGTGTTTGTGTGGTGGTGTTTGTCTGGTGGTGTTTGTCTGGTGGTGTTTGTGTGGTGGTGTTTGTGTGGTGTTTGTGTGGTGGTGTTTGTGTGGTGGTGTATTGTGTGGTTTGTGTGGTGGTGTTTGTGTGGTGGTGTTGTGTGGTGTTGTGTGTGGTGTGTTGTGTGGTGGTGTTTGTGTGGTGGTGTTTGTGTGAGTGTTGTGTGGTGGTGTTTGTGTGGTGGTGTTTGTGTGGTGGTGTTTGTGTGGTGTGTTTGTGTGGTGGTGTTTGTGTGGTGTTTTGTGTGGTGGTGTTTGTGGGTGGTGTTTGTGTGGTGTGTTGTGTGGTGGTGTTTGGTGTGGTGGTGTTTGTGTGGTGTTTGTGTGGTGGTGTTTTGTGTGGTGGTGTTTGTGTGGTGGTGTTTGTGTGGTGGTGTTTGTGTGGTGGTGTTTGTGTGGAGGTGTTTGTGTGGTGTTTGTGTGGTGGTGTTTGTGTGGTGTGTTTGTGTGGTGGTGTTTGTGTGGAGGTGTTTGTGTGGTGTTTGTGTGTGGTGGTGTTTGTGTGGAGGTGTTTGTGTGGTGTTTTTGTGGTGGTGTTTGTGTGGAGGTGTTTGGTGGTGTTTGTGTTGTGGTGTTTTTGGTGGTGTTTGTGTGGTGGTGTTTGTGTGGTGGTGTTTGTGTGGTGGTGTTGTGTGGTGGTGTTTGTGTGGTGGTGTTGTGTGGTGGTGTTTGTGTGGTGGTGTTTGTGTGGTGGTGTTATGTGGTGGTGTTTGTGTGGTGGTGTTTGTAGGTGTGTGTGTGTGTGGTGGTGTAGTGTGGTGGTGTTTTGTGTGGTGTTTGGTGTGGTGGTGTTTGTGTGGAGGTGTTCGTGTGGTGGTGTTCGGGTGATGTTGTGTGGTGGTGTTTGTGTGGTGGTGTTTGTGTGGTGTTTGTGTGGTGGTGTTTTGTGGTGTTTGTGTGGTGGTGTTCGGGTGGTGTTGTGTGGTGGTGTTTGTGTGGTGGTGTTTGTGTGGTGGTGTTGTGTGGTGGTGTTTGTGTGGTGGTGTTTGTGTGGTGGTGTTTGTGTGGTGTTTGTGTGTGTGTGTGTGTGTGTGTGTGTGTGTGTGTGTGTGTGTGTGTGTGTGTGTGTGAGATCTTTCCTATCAACAGAAACTTGGCACCCATATTAAAAGTCTCTTTCCACTTAATAAAGCTTCTCCCCACTTAATAAAGTTCTCTCCACTTAATAAAGTCTCTCTCCACTTAAAGTCTCTCTCCACTTACCAAAGCTCTCTCCACTTAATAAAGCTCTCTCCACTTAATAAAGCTCTCTCCACTTAATAAAGCTCTCTCCACTTAATAAAGCTCTCTCCACTTAATAAAGCTCTCTCCACTTAATAAAGCTCTCTCCACTAATAAAGCTCTCTCCACTTAATAAATCTCTCTCCACTTAATAAAGTCTCTCTCCACTTAATAAAGCTCTCTCCACTTAATAAAGTCTCTCTCCACTTAATAAAGCTCTCTCCACTTAATAAAGCTCTCTCCACTTAATAAAGCTCTCTCCACTTAATAAAGCTCTCTCCACTTAATAAAGCTCTCTCCACTTAATAAAACTCTCCCCACTTAATAAAGTCTCTCTCCACTTAATAAAGCTCTCTTCACTTAATAAAGCTCTCTCCACTTAATAAAGCTCTTTGCACTCAGTAAAGGCTCTCTGCACTTAAAGTCTCTCCCCACTTAATAAAATCTCTCTCCTCTTAATAAAGCTCTTTCCAATCGATAAAGTCTCTCTCCACTTAATAATGTCTCTCTGCACTTAATAAAGTCTCTCTCCACTTAATAAAGTCTCTCTTCACTTAATAAAGTCTCTCTCCACTTAATAAAGTCTTCTGCACTTAATAATGTTTTCTCTGCACTTAATAATGTCTCTCTCCACTTAATAAAGTCTCTCTCCACTTAATAAAGTCTCTCTGCACTTAATAAAGTCTCTCTCCACTTAATAAAGTCTCTCTTCACTTAATAAAGTCTCTCTCCACTTAATAAAGTCTCTCTGCACTTAATAAAGTCTCTCTGCACTTAATAAAGTCTCTCTCCACTTAATAAAGTCTCTCTTCACTTAATAAAGTCTCTCTCCACTTAATAAAGTCTCTCTCCACTTAATAAAGTCTCTCTGCACTTAATAAAGTCTCTCTCCACTTAATAAAGTCTCTCTGCACTTAATAAAGTCTCTCTGCACTTAATAAAGTCTCTCTCCACTTAATAAAGTCTCTCTCCACTTAATAAAGTCTCTCTCCACTTAATAAAGTCTCTCTCCACTTAATAAAGTCTCACTCCACTTAACATAAAAAACATAATATAACATTCTCTGGTAATAAACAATAAAGTAATAAAGAAACAGTAAAAAATTTCCCCGTCCAGAAATACGTGATAATAAACTCATAATTAAATAAAATTTATAATAAAATAATTAATGAGTTAAAAATATCTAAAATAATTAAATAACTAACACGTTTAAAAGATAATATTAATAATAATAAAAATAATAATAATAATAATAATAATAATAATAATAATAATGATATTAATAATAATAATAATAATAATAATAATAATAATAATAATAATAATAATAATAATAATAAAAATAATGATATTAATAATAATAATAATAATAATAATAATAATAATAATAATAATAATAATAATAATAATAATAATAAGAAGAAGAAGAAGAAGAAGAAGAAGAAGAAGAAGAAGAAGAAGAAGAAAAAGAAGAAGAAATATAATAACAAAGAAGAAGAAGAAGGAGAAGGAGGAGGAAAAGGTGAGAGAGAAGGGAAGAGAGGGTGTTATTAGTGTGATGGATGAGAGAGGTGGTCACCACCTCACAGCATCACCGAGAAGCTGCCAACGTTGTTATTGCCAGAATTTATTTCCTCTATCTTTCTCTCCACCACCACCATGATCATCACCACATCTGCTACTGCCAGCATCATTACTACCACCACTACCACAGCCACCACCACCACCAATACCACCACCACCACCACCATCACCATCATCATCATCATCTACACGTGCACATAAAGCTTAAGTGGTAAATGCTTAGTGGTTGCCTCGAGTTATAAGCGCCAGCGAGGCTTGTTATTGGCACCTGTCGCAGCCTCCATAACGATCTTCATGAATGGATGTCGGAACACTTAGCGAGATCCCAAATTTGGACTTTCCGATGTTCTAATATCCCGAAATCTTGAGACCTCTTCCATCTTGATCATTTATTCCTATTCCAATATTTTCAGAGAGGGGTTCCCAGTCCAGAAACTCTAAAATATATACCGTGTTTTCCTGCATATACGGAGAGTTTTCTTTTTCCTACAAAATGTTTCGAAAAATCAGCCTGCGCCTTATATGCTCAAGGTCAGGGTCAACGGTAAGCTTTGGGTTACTCTTTAACAGTTGTTTACTAACGTTACGTTACTACTGTTTGCAAACATCGTCTTATATGTCTTATATGATCGTGTGCCTTACATGTATGCCGGAAAATACAGTATATATTATAGTTTCTGGACTGGGTTACCTTTCTGAAAATATCGGTATAGCAATAAGTGATCAAGACGGAAGCATCCCTCACGATCTAATAATATTGAGGCTGTTGTGTGGCAGAGACTGAGGATGCTCGGTAACAGAGAAGAATAATAAGGCATAATACCGTAACTCGAACAATACACAAATAATCCGCACATAGAAAGAAACGTATAACGAAATCAAGTCACACTAACGTGTGACTTGACCATTGACAAGTTAAAATTTAGTGTCATCGTCTCGCACGCACATGAATTTCTTATTTTTATTGTTATTTTCATGAATAACAATAAAAATGAGATATTCATAAACACATTTTCGGGCATATCAGTCAGGTGGAAATTGTTTTGCATTTCTTTGAGAAATCTTTCTGGTGCGCCTCCCTTGCGACCGGGATGAGATTTCTTCCTTGTTGAAGATTCAGACGTCGTGTAGAGGTTCTCTGGAGACTCCTCACAACGGGCTGCCTTGGCTTTACCAGAGCTTTGGTCATGGAATTATTCTGGCTTGTTTCTACGCACTTGCGTGACCTTTCGTCACACCAACTTATGTTCATGAAATAACAGATATTACATTTGTTCACTGTAATGTTAATACGGGTTAGTGAAGGCTGTTGTCAGGCATTGAAGTCTGTCTCCTCCCCTTCTTTACTGCGTCTCTAGTCTTCAATTTCACTGAAATTCGTGACTTTGCATTAACTTGGATTCAACTCCAACAGCCGTTATCGTCTCGATATTGCTAGGTTGCTTCCAGGAATTTTCAAGACTGTCACAAACATGTGGGGGCTATGACAGAGGAGTAATATAGTTAAACGTCTTGCAGAGTAGTTTTTACGAATTTGTAAGGCATTTTATCCATGAATTTATGGGCAGATTTATCCAGACATATCAGGACTGTGGACACCCACATGGAGATGTGGGGTTGCGACACATACAAGAGTCTGTCAACACGTAAATATAGCTTTTGACATGTACAGGAAGGTTTTGACACGTTAACGGGAACATAAGTACATACTTGGAACTGAGAACACGTTCATTTTGCGGTGGACATGGGCTGAATACATGACGGATCATTAATAAATATCAAAAATATGTATCACCGTCGGAGGATGTGTTAGAGAAATATATCCCACCAGTAGGAACTAAATTAATTGTACTTACATCCACTATATTTATAATGTATTGTAAATACTGCATTTTTCTTAATATAATGGTTATACTAGCTGATATTATTAGAGATTACAGTGGAACCTCAAATTTCGAACGTATCGAACTCTTCGAAAACAGAACCCTTTTTTCGAACCAACTTTGTTCCTATTATCAAAGTCGCCCCTATTTTCGAGCCACCGGGTACCGGACCTGTCCGGCAGCCTGCTCTGTCCGCGTCCCCACGCAGGCGCCGTGAGCCAGTCTGGTTTTGTTGATGCTTGAGTGAACGCTAACCTGCGCCTCATTCAAACATTTTACGATTACTTCATTGTGTTTAGTGCTTGTGGGACTGTGAAATAAACTACAATGGGCCCAAAGAAACTTGCTAGTGGTACCCCTGTGGTAAAGAAAGTGAGAAACACCATAGATGTGAAGAAGGAAATAATGCAAAAGTGGAATGATGTCCAAATGTTTGTGGAGAAGTACCACCCTGAGCAAGCTGAAACAAGCTATCTTTGCAACAAGTTCAGTGGCAGAATCATGTCCCATTTTAGTGAAATCTTAAAGAGGCACCAGAAACAGAGGACTGTGGACAGATATTTTGTGAGACAGGAGTCCAGTGACTCTCAAGCTGGTCCTAGTGGCATTAAAAGACAGAAGGGAAGTAACCCCAGAGAGGGCTTTGATACCTAAAATTCTCATGGAGGGGGATTCTCCTTCCAAACACTAACCTCAACTCCCTCTCTCCTCCTTCCTATCTTTCAGATGCCATCACCAGTCTTCAATAAAGGTAAGTAAAATGTTATTTTATATGTTTATTTAAATTTATTAATACATAATTGAACACTATATTTGTTGTGTGTATGTAAAACTAGAATTAATCTCTATAAAATGCATTTTTTTGTGAATATTTTTGGGTTTCTGGAACGGATTAATTTTATTTCCATTATTTCTTGTGGGAAATATTGCTTCGCTTTATAGACTTTTCGAATTTAGAACTAACTCCTGGAACAGATCAAGTTCGATATTTGAGGTTCCACTGTATATTATCCTTAGTTGTCAGAGACTATCATACCTTATTATATTATATCTATCTATCTATCTATCTATCTATATATATTTTTTTATTTTTTATTAACACATTGGCCGATTCCAACCAAGGTAGGGTGGCCCGAAAAAGAATAACTTTCATCATCATTCACTCCATCACTGTCTTGCCAGAGGCGTGTTTACACTACAGTTATAATTTGCAACATTAACACCCCTCCTTCAGAGTGCAGACACAGTACCTCCCATCTCTATGACTCAAGTCTGGCTAGCAGGTTTTCCTGAATCCATTCATAAATGTTATTTTGCTCACACTCCAACAGCACGTCAAGTATTAAAAACCATTTGTCTCCATTCACTCCTGTCAAATGCGCTCACATATGCTTGCTAGAAGCCCAAGCCCCCCTCACACAAAACATCCTTTACCCCCTCCCTCCAACCTTTCCTAGGCAGACCCATACAACGCCTTCCATCCACAACAGATTTATACACTCTCGAAGCCATTCTATTTTGCTCCATTCCCTCTACATGTCCGAACCACCTCAACAACCCCTTCTTAGCCCTTTGGATAATAGTTTTGGTAATCCCGCATCTCCTCCTAATTTCCAAAACTACGAATTCTCTGCACTACATTCACACCACACATTGCCCTCAGACATGACATCTCCACTGCATCCAGCCTTCTCATTGTTGCAATATTCACCACTCATGTTTCACACCCATATAAGAGTGTTGGTATAACTATGCTCACATACATTTCCCTCTTTGCTTCTATGGATAAAGTTCTTTGTCTCCACAGACTCCTAAGTGCACCACTCACCCTTGTTCCCTCATCAGTTCTGTGATTCACCTCATCCTTGATAGACCCATCTGCTGATACACCCTTTACAGGCGACGGAAAAGAATAACAGAGCGGCTAAAAGAGGTCAATATGTCTGAAATGCGTAGGGAGACACTGGTCAGAGAAATAGCAAGCATCGAACTCAAGCTAAAGGAATCTTATAGGAGTCAGGAATCGCGGGAAGAACTGAAAGCCATAAATGAAATCGAAAGAAACCCAAAGTATTTCTTCTCCTATGCCAAATCAAAGTCGAGAACAACGTCCAGTATTGGGCCCCTACTTAAACAAGATGGGTCCTACACAGATGACAGCAAAGAAATGAGTGAGCTACTCAAGTCCCAGTATGACTCAGTTTTTAGCAAGCCGCTAACCAGACTGAGAGTCGAAGATCAAAATGAATTTTTTATGAGAGAGCCACAAAATTTGGTTAACACAAGCATATCCGATGTTATCCTGACGCCAAATGACTTCGAACAGGCGATAAATGACATGCCCATGCACTCTGCCCCAGGGCCAGACTCATGGAACTCCGTGTTCATCAAGAACTGCAAGAACCCCCTATCACGAGCCTTTTCCATCCTATGGAGAGGGAGCATGGACACGGGGGTCGTCCCACAGTTACTAAAAACAACAGACATAGCCCCACTCCACAAAGGGGGCAGTAAAGCAACAGCAAAGAACTACAGACCGATAGCACTAACATCCCATATCATAAAAATCTTTGAAAGGGTCCTAAGAAGCAAGATCACCACCCATCTAGAAACCCATCAGTTACACAACCCAGGGCAACATGGGTTTAGAACAGGTCGCTCCTGTCTGTCTCAACTATTGGATCACTACGACAAGGTCCTAAATGCACTAGAAGATAAAAAGAATGCAGATGTAATATATACAGACTTTGCAAAAGCCTTCGACAAGTGTGACCATGGCTTAATAGCGCACAAAATGCGTGCTAAAGGAATAACAGGAAAAGTCGGTCGATGGATCTATAATTTCCTCACTAAAAGAACACAGAGAGTAGTCGTCAACAGAGTAAAGTCCGAGGCAGCTACGGTGAAAAGCTCTGTTCCACAAGGCACAGTACTCGCTCCCATCTTGTTCCTCATCCTCATATCCGACATAGAAAAGGATGTCAGCCACAGCACCGTGTCTTCCTTTGCAGATGACACCCGAATCTGCATGACAGTGTCTTCCATTGCAGACACTGCAAGGCTCCAGGCGGACATCAACCGAATCTTTCAGTGGGCTGCAGAAAACAATATGAAGTTCAACGATGAGAAATTTCAATTACTCAGATATGGTAAACACGAGGAAATTAAATGTTCATCAAAGTACAAATCAAATTCTGGCCACAAAATAGAGCGAAACGCCAACGTCAAAGACCTGGGAGTGATCATGTCGGAGGATCTCACCTTCAAGGACCATAACATTGTATCAATCGCATCTGCTAGAAAAATGACAGGATGGATAATGAGAACCTTCAAAACTAGGGAGGCCAAGCCCATGATGACACTCTTCAGGTCACTTGTTCTATCTAGGCTGGAATATTGCTGCACACTAACAGCACCTTTCAAGGCAGGTGAAATTGCTGACCTAGAAAATGTACAGAGAACCTTCACGGCGCGCATAACGGAGATAAAACACCTCAATTACTGGGAGCGCTTGAGGTTCCTAAAACTGTATTCCCTGGAACGCAGGCGGGAGAGATACATGATTATATACACCTGGAAAATCCTAGAGGGACTAGTACCGAACTTGCACACGAAAATCACTCACTACGAAAGCAAAAGACTTGGCAGACGATGCAACATCCCCCCCAATGAAAAGCAGGGGTGTCACTAGCACGTTAAGAGACCATACAATAAGTGTCAGGGGCCCGAGACTGTTCAACTGCCTCCCAGCATACATAAGGGGGATTACCAACAGACCCCTGGCAGTCTTCAAGCTGGCACTGGACAAGCACCTAAAGTCGGTTCCTGACCAGCCGGGCTGTGGCTCGTACGTTGGTTTGCGTGCAGCCAGCAGCAACAGCCTGGTTGATCAGGCTCTGATCCACCAGGAGGCCTGGTCACAGACCGGGCCGCGGGGGCCTTGACCCCGGAACTCTCTCCAGGTAAACTCCAGGTAAACTCCAGGTAAACTCCTAAATATCTGAATACATTCACCTCCTCCACACTCTCTCCTTTCAATCTGATATCCAATCTTTCGTCACCTAGTCTTTTTGTTCTCATCACATTACTCTTTCCTGTATTCCCTTTTAATTTTCTTCTTTTACATACTCTACCAAACAGATCCACCAACCTCTGCAATTTCTCTTCAGAATCTCCCAAAAGCACAGTGTCATCAGCAAAGAGCAATTGTGACAGCTCCCACTTTGTGTTAGATTCTTTATCTTTTAACCCCACACCTTTTGCCAAGACCCGAACATTCACTTCTCTTACAACCCCATCTACAAATATATTGAACAACCATGGTAACATTACACACCCTTGTCTAAGGCCTACTTTTAATGGGAAAGAATCTCCCTCTTTCCTACCTGAGCCTCACTATCCTCGTAAAAACTGTTCATTGCTTACAGTAACCTACCTCGTATTCCATACACCTGCAACATCTGCCACATTGCCCCCCTATCCACCCTATCATACGCCTTTTCCAAATCCAAAAGTTGAGAAAGTTGTATCAAGCAAGTCCATGGTTGACAGAAATATAACTGAAACTTGTTTCATAAAAAGCTGTTTTGAAAATAATATGAAAATTTCCATAGGTTTATATAAATTAGACTCATTTATAATTAATAAAATTTGGTTAGAGTTTAATAATATATTGGACAAATAATAAACCTTATTTCTTGGGTAGAATATTTTGTTAGTGGGATGTCGTGAGGACCTGTCTAGTTGGACCAGCGGACCTACTGCAGTGTTCCTCTTTTCTTATGAGTCCGGTATTGTCGCACGTCAGGTGTTTCTTTGTTGTGGGGGTTGACTGTGAGGTGTAGTCTAAGCCCTTTAATTGCCTTCCTTTGATGTATTACATTCATAATTCCTTGACAATGTGAGTAGTCACAAAAGAGCTTGGAATTTCACTACTCTTTCACAGTGGTTGTTTTGCATATTTTAAAATCACCTGTTTACTGTGATCTTATTGCATATATATATATAATATATATATATATATATATATATATATAATATATATATATATATATATATATATATATATATATATTATATATATATATATATATATATATATATATATATATATATATATATATATATATATATATATATATATATATATATATATATATATATTCAAAGCACTTCATTAGTTGTTATTTAAAGTGAATTAGCGAGCTTAAAAAGGTATGTGAGTGTTTAGAGCGAAGCAGGAATTACTTGATTAACAGTAACTTGTGTCGAGAATTATGATCAGCTTCATTAGAGCAATTTACGAACATCAGAGGTAAGTAATTTAATTACATTCAAAG